>CM053785.1:61981547-62581547 GCA_028749045.1 Cupressus sempervirens | reverse complement strand
AATGACTAATTTTGACAAAGTTTTTGGATTTTATGTTTGATTTTTTTAGTAAGAAAGCATATGAACAGGCATGTAGAACAGAAAACAGGTGATATCAAGCATGTCTGAAAATAATGAGCAAGGGAAAAAGCAACCTTGTGCATGAACAATCAAGTGACTTAGTTCGTGCTAATCGCTAAGAGAGATAATTGTGTATGTTTTCAAAAGGTTTTGCGATCATGCATATATTCCTAGAAAATAAAAGTTGGCCTCTCTAAGGTTTTTAGTAATGGCTTGACTCTGCAACTTCTATGACTCACAGGGGTGACCTCCAATCCCAGCGCACCGAGGTTTCAATACAGTCCAAGAACTTAATCTTCAAGGGCTGCTAGGGAGATCTGACAACCCACAATGAACCACACCCGTGAAGATTTCTTCCACAAGGACATTTATATAGTGGTTGTCACTACCATGGAAAAAATGGCTATTATCACTTGAGGTTCCATCAACACAATTTTCCCTATAGAGGGATTTTCTGCTATGGTTAACTCTCTCTAAAGGTGACTGACTCACAATAGTGTACCACGAGGGGACTTAGCTTCTAGATTCAAAGTTTTGACAGCTTTTCACCTTTAGCCCTATCAAAGCAAATAGATTAATCCGACATGCTAAACTAAGAGTATCCCTTAAAGATCCATGACATCAACTCCCAGCGATCTATCAACCTCTCCGTAGAAAGAATGCCTCAATCAACAAGTTGAAGATTCATCTATCTGCAAGATGCTCAAAGTATCCTCCCCACCTACAAGGAATCCGTCGTAGAGAGGAGTTTCACAAGGAACCCACTCTCTCAAGATCCACGAATAGTTTTCATGGAGCCTAATTACTATGTGTGTACAGAAGTTAATTCTTGAAAGAAAATCTATCGAAAAGAAATCAAAGAGCACAAGGTGATACACTTAATGTTTTAACTAATGAGAGGTGAGTTCAAAGATATGGAGCATTTAATCCCTCACACAAGCCAAAACGAGTCCACAACTCAGAAACTAATGAGTTCTAGAAAGCACAAAAGGGTTGCCTAGTGGAACATTTAATGCTTCTTTCCTGTAGATCCCTCCCCCTTAATGTGGCACTGATCTTGCAACCACGGGGCAGAAATGAGGGGCCGGTGGATTAGCGAGTCCAATAACCCAAGATAGCTAAATAGATCTATCACTAGTAACTAAGCCTGCTAGATGAAAACTAATGGAGATCACAACCTAGTATCAAATCATGCATGTGTTTTAAAATGAGAACATGGAAGGAAACACACATGTTTGACACGAGAGATGTTCATTTTATGTCCAAATGAAGTGTTATCAATCAAAGAGAATTACCTGGTAATCCCCGCAATGTGCTTAGTAGATGTTTTACCTATTTTTAGAAATCTTATTATGCTTTTCCAATTGTTCCACAAACTGTTGTTATGTTGTTTCAAAAATCAAAAAACATAGAAAAACTAGAAATAGTGATCAGTTAGCAGAAAAACCAAAAAACACGAAAACTAATGCAAAAAAACCTCTGTAAGCAGAGTCTTGTGCGAAATTCCTTACAGTCTGCACTAATTTATTTTTGTTTCGTGCAGCAAAGAAACAAGTGCAGCATGAAATTTTGCGTGCTTAGGCACTTTCTCACGCGAGCGTAGAGAATCTTCGCATGAAGATTCAGAATCCTCACGCAAAAATTCCCGATTCTGTATGAAACAGTAGGGACAGAAAACTTAAAATTTGATTTAAAAAATGTAGAGAAGCCCTAAGAAATTGATTTTCTCAAGCCCCACAGTGGGCACCAGAAATGTATGCATGAAAATGTGGCCTATGTTAACACACATGCTTCAACATGGGCCTTATTTGTGGATTCATCCCGGAATGAACATTGGATTGCTTATCCAAAAATTTGCCGACAAGGTGACCTGTTGCCTTCTATCTAAAGGGAATTTCTTGTTAGATATCCTCATATTTGAGGTGTTAAGCAACCAAACCCTCTACGAACGAAGGATTTGAAAGAAAATGTGACTATTCTATATGAGAATGCAAGTTAATCGAGAATGAAGTATGCATGTTTAATCTAAGAACATGTAAAAGAAAGCTATGCTAAAATGTATACATATTATGCTAAATGAGATTAAACTAGAAAATGAATATCTTATGAAAGTAAGGAGCTCAAATGATTACACAATCTAGTAGCAATTCGATGCAAATTCTCATTCAACCTCCGAAAATGAAGAGATGAGGGTCTCTTAAATAGACTTTCCTAGAATCCATCAACGGTTGAGATCGATTTCAATCAACGGTCAGGATTAAAGGTGAAGTATAGTCATAAAGGAAGATTCCCAAATTAAAGGGAGTTAACTGATTTAATTTGAGTAGAATAAGGAGTTAACTGATTTAATTCATTTTTGATGAATAGTGAACTGGAAATTTCCCTTTTTGAACTGAAGAGAGATTTTGGTGAGATATTTAATTTAATAAAATGAGATATACTCTCATAATTACCTTTTCTATTTAATTAAATAATCCTTTAATTAATTAGAGACACTTTTCTTATTTAATTAAATAACTTTATTTAATTAATTAGGAATGGCTTCCCATTTAATTAAATAACTTTGTTTAATTAATTAGAAGGAAGTACTCCATTTAATTAATTTTTTTTGTTTAATTAATTAGAAATACCTTTCCCATTTAATTAAATAATTACATTTAATTAATCAAGATAGGCATATTTATTAAATAAAATAAATTTAATTCCATAGTACATTAGCCTTAGGAGATAATTTAATTTAATAAAGTATAAATACTTTAAATTAAATTATAATTAAATCAAGTAGGTTTAATGCAACTAATATGAGTACGTACTATAGGAATTAAATAAGAAATATGATGAATGCAGATTAGGGTCTTCTGCATATGACAATTAAGTCAAGTAGCGAATAGCAAAATGAGAATTTCCTAGTGACATAGGACTTCGAGTTGATCAGAAATAGACCAGAATTGGTTGAGATGGCAATGAGCCAATTTTGGGGTATTACAGCTGGTACGCAAGGGATTAAGGGGGCTGCCAGAGCTTTTGCCTTGGCTAGGGTTCATACTCCTCTTGTAGTTTCTTCCATAGTGCCACCAACAACAAGGTGTTCTCGTAGTTCTCCTAGACATGTAGAGATACTAGAGGTGAAATGACAGGCTATAAGTTTAGAGGATTTCCCATCTAACTTCCACCAAGTTTCTACATTCTTTTAGAATAGCTACTCCTCTCTTGAGGATGAGGATGATATGGAAGAGTTCTCATGAACTTCCTTTAATGGAATGTTCGAGGTCTTATAGACCTCCCTAGAAAGTACTATGTTTGGGATACCTGTCATAAACTTGGCAATTTAGATTTTCTCTACTTGCAAGACGTTAAGATTTATGGTTTCATATTTTTTGCTTCATGTAGCATTATTTGGAAAGATGGCATTATGTTATCCTTTTAGCATGTAGCTAGCTGAGGTGGTGTAGTTACTCTCTTCCGTCACCTTGCCTTCATTTTGCTGTTATTTCATACAGTTCTGACCCCACGCATAGAATTATTTGGCTTTTGACTCCATTAATAGTCATTCCTTTGGAGTCATTAATGTTTATGCTTCCAATGATGCTATGGAGAGGTCCTAAATGTGGGCCTGGTTGGCTGACAATTTGCCTCTAGCTACTTGGGTCATGTGTGGAGACTTTAGTATGATTGAAGTGGCCTCTGATAAAAATAGCATTCTACCTATTTTTTGGACGACTGGGGAAAGAGAAGCATACTATTACATGTGAAATAAATTGGGCCTTTTTAATCCCAATACAAACTACCACTAGGGTAGTGGGGTCTAGCACAATTGGTCCAACTTTCAAGCTAGCTTTAACCACATATTAAAATGCCTTGATTGTGATATGATCACTGTGCAATATTTTTTCTCCTTTTTTGAGGATCAAGATTTTCCTATCGTTTCCCTATCAGATGTGATGTTATCTGACCACTACCCCATTTATTTTTTCATTAGTTGGCAAATAACTATCCTGAAGGTGGCCAAGTCTTAGTTCTTCCTCAACATGTTTGTGCTGATGCATGCTTCCACCATCTCATATATCCAACTTGTTTGGAATTTTGAGCCACATCCACATTCTCAAAGGGGATGGATTCAATGGTGGAATGATGTCATTACTAGAACTAGTTAGTTCCTATACATCTATAGGCATTAGCTGGAAATTTTTAGAAAGCAATCTTATGAAGCTAACACCCTTGACCTCAGAAAAGCCTCTGAGGCTCTCACCCTCAATCCTTTTGATGTAGATTAGCAAGTTCATCTTGCCAAGCTTTGCCATGACAAGCAAGTTGTTGACAACTATGCTACCTAAGGATCCCAAATCAAAGCTCGTCTCCACTAGTTAGAGGTTGGCGATAAAGCCTTGAAGGAGTTTTTTCAGGCTCTTTGAGCTCATCATACCAATTTTGGGATTAAAAAGATCAAATAGGAAAAAAATATTCTATCTAGTCTCCCTGACATCCTATAAGCATTCATTTATCATTATGAGAACCTCTTTACTTCGTAGGGAAATTTGATTGCTCAGGAGGAATCTCTCAGAAAGTGTATCTCTGTTACTCCAAACCACCTAGCTATTGAGCAACATGCTTTCTGTGAGAAACTTCTTTTCCTCAAAGACCTTAAAGAGGCAGTCTACTCCATGGTGGATGACAAGTCCCCTAGGTGTGATGGATTTCCCTATGAATTTTACAAACACCATTAGGAAAAAATAGGTCCTGATCTGCACAACGTCTATCTTGAAGCATATCATTCTAAAAGCTTAGGAGCCATTATAAACAAAGTAAATATCAAATTCATACCTAAAGCACTGATCCAGAGGACATATGTAATTGGCAACCCATTACCCTTCTGAATGTGTCTTATAAGATTATTGCCAAGGAACTCTCCCTCAAAATTAGGCACATGCTACCTTTAATTGTGCAGCCTGAGAAAAATGGCTTCATCAATTCTAGGCATATTCTTGACAACATCATTGTTGTCTAGGAAGGAATGGAATGGGCTCACAAGTCCAAGCATAAGGCTATCTTTTTAAAGATAGATTTTGCTAAAGCTTATGATCACATTGAATGGTCCTTCATCTTGGCTATGCTTCAAGATTTGAGTTTTGGTCCCAATTTCCTTTAGTCCATGGAGATGCTATTTGGTGATGCTAATGCTTGCATTAAAATCAATAATTTGCAATCTGAGGCTTTTGAACTCTTTCATTCAATTAGGGAAGGTTTCCTTTGAGCTCCAACACTTTATGTCCTTTCTGCTGAAGGTTTTGGCTATTTTCTAGCTCATTCTATGTCTTTAGGGCTAGTTTGTGGCATCTCCTTACCTGAATCTTCTTCCCAATTATTCAATGGTCATTTTGTTGATGATTCCTCTCTTACTCTTCTTGAGGATGAGGGAAACATCGAAAATGCTTTAAATTTTCTAGACAGCTTTTGTCAAGCCTCTGGCTCTGCCATTCAATGGCATAAAATGCTCTGCTACTACCAGTCATTCTTTCTAGCTCCACCTTGGCTCAGCCAGTTTGAGTGGAAATGGGTTACTCATGGGGAAATCTTTTTCTTTCTTGGCATTCCCTTTGCCTTCCAGGCTTCACTAGTGGAGTTTTGGAATGATGTGCTTTCCAAGATTAGCAAAAAGCTTAATTATTGGATCACCAAGACACTTTCTCTTGCTAGAAAATTCTAGATTTGTTCAAAGATTCTGGCAGCCACTCATGTGTATTATTCTTCCTATTGGGCTCCCTCCAAATTTGCATATCTTAAGCTGGAATGTTTGCTCAGAGATTTTCTTTAGGCCTCTGGTTCTAACCATCATGGTTTTCATAGAGTTGCTTCGAATTTTTGTTGTCTCCCAAAAGAGTCTGGTAGTCTTGGCCTACTCTCCACTTGAAAATAGTGTTTTTCTCTCTATGCAAAATGGATTATCTGAGCTATTTTTGGAGATGAAGCCTAGAAGATTTTGGTCCGGCATTGCATTTCTTCTGACTTTCCTATTAATAGGCCTACTCAGAAGGGGATTGGTTTTCAAACCCTTCTCATCATGCATAAGCCAGTAGCCATTTAGGGATCATTTTTTATCAAGAGCATATGGAAATCCTGGGAAGCTATTAAGCCTTGGCTTCATTTGGCTAGAGATGAGTTTTGCAATGGCCTCTCCTTGAATTAGTAGAACATTTTGTGGTCTCCCCTATTTTCCATTTAGGGTACTCCTCTCGCCAAGACTTAAGGTACCAGTGCTCTACATTTTTTCAAACATGGCATCAGGACTCCTAAGGACCTCTTCTCAAGAGTCACCATGAGTTTCAGGTCATGGGAAGATATGTAAATCCAATACCGCCTTGTTCATTTAGATCAGTAGAATTTTGACCTTCTACTATCATCCATCCATGTGCACTTAGTTCATAAAGTGGGGATTCAAACTATTCGACCATGGTGGCATGATTGGAAGTGGTATCCTGCTATGCCATTTTCCAATTACAATACCAATATGGGATACAGATGGATTTTGCCCCATCTTTTGATGGTGGACATGCTTAACCAATGATGGCATTTGTAATCTTCTCTTTCTCAATAGAGAAAATATTTTGACACCATTTGGAGTGCTATTACAGAACCCAAGATTGCCCATCTCGCTAGTGCCTTTCCTTCCAAGGTCTTCGCTTGGGCCTTGGCTCAAATACATTGGGGTTCTTGATCCCAGATGCCCCTTATATGGACAACCAAACTCCTTTTTGCATATATTCTAGTTTTGTGAGTCTTCTTGAAATTATTTGCACTGGATTCATGATTTTTTCAATCCTTTCACGCCCAAACCATTTTCATGTCACATGATCCTATTGGTTGATTCCAAAAGAATTCCTTAGAAGTTTACCCATATTTGGCATACCTTCAGGATGGAAATTTTGTTTTCTCTATGGAAAGAAAGGAATGTTGTTCTTTCTACACACATTTTTTTGGATTTTAACATTACTATGTACACTAAGGCATGCATTTATAACAAAGTAATTATGTAGATCTAGGTGCAAGCTAACAAATTTTCCCTTGAGGTAGCTCACCTGCAGGAGTTACTAAAACATTGAGGCAATGGTCCTTACATTATTGACAAAGTTCCTCCAGATGCCTTGGCAGATACCTCGATGCCTCATGGTTGTCATCCTTGGTGCCAGTCCTCAGGCTGCCACTTGCACAATCTGTGCTCCCAGGCTTCTTGCCACCTCTCTCCTATTGGTGGTGATGGTAGATGGAGGAGCTACTCTACCTCCCCAGTCTATTGTAGTTCTAGCTAGTCCCCAACTCCTCTTCCTAGTGCTCATTGAGTGCATTCTCGAAAATGGCCTCGACTAGACTTGGTGATTTCTCCTCTGTGGCTAGAGGTCACAGATGCGGAGGCTTCCACTAATCCCCTAGTTACTATTGTTGCTGATGACAACAAGACTATTCCTAGCCTACCCCCCAATTCCCAAAGATGATTGGGGTTTCATGACAAAGATGATCCTCCTCCCTTGGCTGGCACTACTTTGGCAGCTCGAGGTTGCTATATATGCTTTTTTTTGATGAATAGTTGTTGTTTCTGATTGAGGCCATGTTTTTAAGTCTAGCTCCAGCCATGTCAACTCATTTGTGGGGTGATATTGTATCCCCCAGCCCCTTTTTGTGAATTTTAATCTTACTATATTTTTATTAATAGGAAAGGAATATTCATCAAAAAAAAAAATCTATTTAATGTTTCATTTAAATAATCTAATTAAAAAATATAGTATGTATAATAGATACTACTTTGTTGCCAATAGTGGCATGTTGTGATGGTTATGTTGTTGAGTTTCTATCCTTACCATCAAGGCTCAAATCTAATGGGGATGATGTCCCCCATTTTTGGCCTCACTGGTTCATAGCTCTAGGTCAAAGTGTTTACCCCTCAAAAAAGAAGAAGATAATACTTTGTTATTCCAATTTTGTTAATTGTGCGGGAAATATTTATGTTATGAAGATGTCAAAGTGACACCCTTATCATCTTGTAGCATGAAATTTTGGCCTTTATTCGAGCCTATCTCTCTCCTTCCAATGGCATTCTCCATTGTGAATGAGGTTAGTTGCATGCACGCTTTTGCCCAATTTGATTATAGGTTTAAAATTATTAAGGACAGAGGATGACATTACCTTAAAGCCAACAATTGAGAATATAAAGGCACTATATAGAGTTGGTTGAATATGTAAATAGACTACTCTCAAATTTGAATATCCTTCATGCCTAATCATTTATTAAGATTTCTTGGTTTTTCATTTCAAAGGATATTAAATTAAAATATTGAGCTTTACTGACCTTGTCTTTAAGTATATATTTTGCATGGTGCAATGTTTAAAATAATAATATGGGAAACAATAGTGTATTTGATTAAGAAGCATTTTAAATTTTTATGTTTCCAAAAGTCATTGCAAATGCACACCTAAGGATATTCTTCACCCTTCTCTTTAATAAAAGACGTAGTAGAAAAAATTAAGTAAATTGAAGATTTTAGTAATTTTATTATTTTAATGTTTTGTATTAAAATACCAAATTTAGAAGTTAAAGAGTAAAATATTATTATTTTTATTAAGAAGCCAGGGATTGGCAGGCCCCTAAAACTTATTACAGTAGCAAAATCCTTACAAAAGAACAACAGACAAAAGCTAACCTAAGGAAACAAGCTCTTAAAGTTGAGCCCGAGGATTTTGAAAGGGACCCAAAATATTGAACGATATTTAGAAGGATCCCACACCTTCAAGGATTTTCCTAAGGATCCTTAACCTACCAAGCCTACCAAAACCACCCTAGCTTCCAAACCAAAAACAACAATGCACTAGAAAGTGCCTTTTAAAATCAATAACATGCCTCACAACCACTACAAAGAAACTAAAAAGAACAAAGCTCAAAAAGAACAAAACATGTCATTCAATAACAACCTGACCAAGAAAAAAAGATAAATGAAAACCAAACTAGATCTATCAATATAAAGAACACCGTGGATCCAAAAAGACTTTCCCCAAAAGGGGTCACCACTAGCTTCTAACCAGGGAAGTTGAGAAAGAAAAGCTCTCTCATGGAAAGGTACTAGCAGCTAAAAAGTTCTTCAACCCCCATTGTACTTCCTTGGCCAACATTCACTAAACCAAAAAACTCCTTTAGATTTTTAACAAAAATACATCTAGAGAAACAACCACCAAGAGGCTACCAAATAAAAAGGACATCTCCCATTATTGAGAGGGCACAACTCTACCTTGATAAGATAACAGCTAAGAAGGGTAGCAATGAAGCCACTAAAAGTCTTAATGGTTCCACTAGAGTAATCTTCAAAAGGGATCCAACATAACCATAGGCAACCAAAGACAACCAAAGGAAAAAACAAATTTTTTTTAAATCGCACAACCTTACAAGGTAAGAGCAAGGCACAAGGAACACACAAGGGCAATGCCTATCTCTCTTTAAAAACAATTTGGCCAAGGTTTTATTTGAAGAAAAAGAAGAAGATGGTACGGAATGAAGCAAGCTTCTAGCAAAAGGTTGTTAGTCCCCATCGACACCAATGCCATTTGGCAAGAGCCATACTAGAAAAGAAAATATCCATCACTAGTAGAAAGGAACCCTTCTCTCTAAAACCATATAAGCCAAACCAATTACGGTCTGTTCAATATCACATCTGGCAGAGTTCATCTCAGATAGAAGCTGCAAAACCCCATCTTATAGTGAGTGTGCCTAACCTCAAAGAGGAATAACTAATCCCCAAACCACAACTACAGAGTAACACTCTTGCCATAAAGAAAGAGAATATTGCAACCAAAACCCCATAATCTCTTCTCAAACCTGAGCACCTCTCCTAGAAAATAACAAGTCACCCATCAAGCATCAAAAGGAAGCCATCCAAAAGAGGAAAGAAAGGAGATAAAACCTCTCCTCACCCTATAAACACTAGAGATACCCAAAATAGACTAGGGGAAAGACCCTACAAACAAATGCATCAGACACAACAAATGTATTAGATACTAAAACCTCTGGAGAAGCAAGGAAGAAACTATAGAAGGTATTAAAACCCTCGTTAACATTACTATGTACACTAAGGCATGCATTTGTAACAAAGTAATTATGCAGATCTAGGTGCAAGCTAACAAATTTTCCCTTGAGGTAGCTCACCTACAGGAGTTGCTAAACCATTGGGGCAATGGTCCTTACACTATTGCCAAAGTTCCTTCAGATGCCTTGGCAGATTCCTCGATGCCTCATGGCTATCATCCTTGGTGCCAGTCCTCAGGCTACCACTTGCACAATCTGTGCTCCCAGGCTTCTTGCCACCTCTCTCACAGTGGTGGTGATGGCGAATGAAGGAGCTACTCTACCTCCCCACTTTGTTCTGGCTCTAGCTAGTCCCCAACTCCTCCTCCTGGTGCTCATTGAGTGCATTCTGGGAAATGGTCTCGACTAGACTTGGTGATTTCTCCTCTATGGCTAGAGGTCAAAGATGCGGAGGCTTCCACTAATCCCCTAGTTATTGTTGTGGTTGATGACAACAAGACTATTCCCAGCCTACCCCCCAATCCCAAAGATGATCCTCCTCCCTTGGCTGGCACTACTTTGGCAGCCTGAGGTTGCTATATATGCTCTTTTTTGATGAATAGTTGTTGTTTCTAATTGAGGCCATGTTTTTAAGTCTAGCTCCAGCCATGTCAACTCATTTGTGGGGTGATATTGTATTCCCCAACCCCTTTTTGTGAATTTTAATCTTACTATATTTTTATTAATAGGAAAGGAATATTCATCAAAAAAAAAAATCTATTTAATGTTTCATTTAAATAATCTAATTAAAAAATATAGTATGTATAATAGATACTACTTTGTTGCCAATAGTGGCATGTTGTGATGGTTATGTTGTTGAGTTTCTATCCTTGCCATCAAGGCTCAAATCTAATGGGGATGATGTCCCCCATTTGTGGCCTCACTAGTTCATAGCTCCAGGTCAAAGTGTTTGCCCCTCAAAAAAGAAGAAGATAATACTTTGTTATTCCAATTTTGTTAATTGTGCGAGAAATATTTATGTTATGAAGATGTCAAAGTGCCACCCTTATCATCTTGTAGCATGACATTCTGGCCTTTATTCTAGCCTATCTCTCTCCTTCCAATGGCATTCTCCATTGTGAATGAGGTGAGTTGCATGCATGCCTTTGCCCAATTTGATTATAGGTTTAAAATTATTAAGGATAGAGGATGACATTACCTTGAAGCCAACAATTGAGAATATAAAGGCACTATATAGAGTTGGTTGAATATGTCAATAGACTACTCTCAAATTTGAATATCCTTCATGCCTAATCATTTATTAATATTTCTTGGTTTTTCATTTCAAAGGATATTAAATTAAAATATTGTGCTTTGCTAACCTTGTCTTTAAGTATATATTTTGCATGGTGCAATGTTTAAAATAATAATATGGGAAACAATAGTGTATTTGATTAAGACGCATTTTAAATTTTTATGTTTCCAAAAGTCATTGCAAATGCACACCTAAGGATATTCTTCACCCTTCTCTTTAATAAAAGACGTAGTAGAAAAAATTAAGTAAATTGAAGATTTTAGTAATTTTATTATTTTAATGTTTTGTATTAAAATACCAAATTTAGAAGTTAAAGAGTAAAATATTATTATTTTTTATTAAGAAGGCAGGGATTGGAAGACCCCTGAAACTTATTACAGTAGCAAAATCCTTACAAAAGAACAACAAAGAAAAGCTAAGCTAAGGAAACAAGCTCTTAAAGTTGAGCCCGAGGATTTTGAAAGGGACCCAAAATATTGAACGATATTTAGAAGGATCCCACACCTTCAAGGATTTTCCTAAGGATCCTTAACCTACCAAGCCTGCCAAAACCACCCTAGCTTCCAGACCAAAAACAACAACACACTAGAAAGTCCCTTTTAAAATCAATAACATGCCTCACAACCACTACAAAGAAACTAAAAAGAACAAAACTCAAAAAGAAAAAACCATGTCATTCAATAACAACCCAACCAAGAAAAAAAGATAAATGAAAACCAAACTAGATCTATCAATATAAAGAACACCGCGGATCCAAAAGGACTTTCCCCAAAAGGGGTCACCACTAGCTTTTGACCAGGGAAGTTGAGAAAGAAAAGCTCTCTCATGGAAATGTACTAGCATCTAAAAAGTTCTTCAACCCCCATTGTACTTCCTTGGCCAACATTCACTAAACAAAAAAACTCCTTTAGATTTTTAACAAAAATACATCTAGAGAAACTACCACCAAGAGTCTACCAAATAAAAAGGACATCTCCCATTATTGAGAGGGCACAACTCTACCTTGATAAGATAGCAGCTAAGAAGGGTAGTAATGAAGCCACTAAAAGTCTTAATGGTTCCACTAGAGGAATCTTCAAAAGGGATCCAACATAACCATAGGCAACCAAAGACAACCAAAGGAAAAAACAATTTTTTTTTTAAATGCACAACCTTACAAGGTAAGAGCAAGGCACAAGGAACCCACAAGGGCAATGCCTATCTCTCTATAAAAAAAAATTGGCCAAGGTTTTATTTGAAGAAAAAGAAGAAGACCGTAGGGAATGAAGCAAGCCTCTAGCAAAAGGTTGTTAGTCCCCATCGACACCAATGCCATTTGGCAAGAGCCATACTAGAAAAGAAAATATCCATCACTAGTAGAAAGGAACCCTTCTCTCTAAAACCATACAAGCCAAACCAATTACATTCTAAATTCAACATCACATCTGGCAGAGTTCATCTCAGATAGAAGCTGCAAAACCCCACCTTTTAGTGAGTGTGCCTAACCTCAAAGAGGAATAACTAATCCCCAAACCACAACCACAGAGTAACACTCTTGCCATAAATAAAGAGAATATTGCAACCAAAACCCCACAATCTCTTCTCAAACCTGAGCACCTCTCCTAGAAAATAACAAGTCACCCATCAAGCATCAAAAGGAAGCCATCCAAAAGAGGAAAGAAAGGAGATAAAACCTCTCCTCACCCTATAAACACTAGAGATACCCAAAATAGACTAGGGGAAAGACCCTACAAACAAATGCATCAGACACAACAAATGTATTAGATACTAAAACCTCTGGAGAAGCAAGGAAGAAACTATAGAAGGTATTAAAACCCTCGTTAACATTACTATGTACACTAAGGCATGCATTTGTAACAAAGTAATTATGCAGATCTAGGTGCAAGCTAACAAATTTTCCCTTGAGGTAGCTCACCTACAGGAGTTGCTAAACCATTGGGGCAATGGTCCTTACACTATTGCCAAAGTTCCTCCAGATGCCTTGGCAGATTCCTCGATGCCTCATGGCTGTCATCCTTGGTGCCAGTCCTCAGGCTACCACTTGCACAATCTGTGCTCCCAGGCTTCTTGCCACCTCTCTCACAATGGTGGTGATGGCGAATGAAGGAGCTACTCTACCTCCCCACTTTGTTCTGGCTCTAGCTAGTCCCCAACTCCTCCTCCTGGTGCTCATTGAGTGCATTCTGGGAAATGGCCTCGACTAGACTTGGTGATTTCTCCTCTATGGCTAGAGGTCAAAGATGCGGAGGCTTCCACTAATCCCCTAGTTATTGTTGTGGTTGATGACAACAAGACTATTCCCAGCCTACCCCCCAATCCCAAAGATGATCCTCCTCCCTTGGCTGGTACTACTTTGGCAGCCTGAGGTTGCTATATATGCTCTTGTTTGATGAATAGTTGTTGTTTCTGATTGAGGCCATGTTTTTAAGTCTGGCTCCAGCCATGTCAACTCATTTGTGGGGTGATATTGTATCCCCCAACCCCTTTTTGTGAATTTTAATCTTACTATATTTTTATTAATAGGAAAGGAATATTCATCAAAAAAAAAAATCTATTTAATGTTTCATTTAAATAATCTAATTAAAAAATATAGTATGTATAATAGATACTACTTTGTTGCCAATAGTGGCATGTTGGGATGGTTATGTTGTTGAGTTTCTATCCTTGCCATCAAGGCTCAAATCTAATGGGGATGATGTCCCCCATTTGTGGCCTCACTAGTTCATAGCTCCAGGTCAAAGTGTTTGCCCCTCAAAAAAGAAGAAGATAATACTTTGTTATTCCAATTTTGTTAATTGTGCGAGAAATATTTATGTTATGAAGATGTCAAAGTGCCACCCTTATCATCTTGTAGCATGACATTCTGGCCTTTATTCTAGCCTATCTCTCTCCTTCCAATGGCATTCTCCATTGTGAATGAGGTGAGTTGCATGCATGCCTTTGCCCAATTTGATTATAGGTTTAAAATTATTAAGGATAGAGGATGACATTACCTTGAAGCCAACAATTGAGAATATAAAGGCACTATATAGATTTGGTTGAATATGTAAATAGACTACTCTCAAATTTGAATATCCTTCATGCCTAATCATTTATTAATATTTCTTGGTTTTTCATTTCAAAGGATATTAAATTAAAATATTGAGCTTTGCTAACCTTGTCTTTAAGTATATATTTTGCATGGTGCAATGTTTAAAATAATAATATGGGAAACAATAGTGTATTTGATTAAGACGCATTTTAAATTTTTATGTTTCCAAAAGTCATTGCAAATGCACACCTAAGGATATTCTTCACCCTTCTCTTTAATAAAAGACGTAGTAGAAAAAATTAAGTAAATTGAAGATTTTAGTAATTTTATTATTTTAATGTTTTGTATTAAAATACCAAATTTAGAAGTTAAAGAGTAAAATATTATTATTTTTTATTAAGAAGGCAGGGATTGGAAGACCCCTGAAACTTATTACAGTAGCAAAATCCTTACAAAAGAACAACAAAGAAAAGCTAAGCTAAGGAAACAAGCTCTTAAAGTTGAGCCCGAGGATTTTGAAAGGGACCCAAAATATTGAACGATATTTAGAAGGATCCCACACCTTCAAGGATTTTCCTAAGGATCCTTAACCTACCAAGCCTGCCAAAACCACCCTAGCTTCCAGACCAAAAACAACAACACACTGGAAAGTCCCTTTTAAAATCAATAACATGCCTCACAACCACTACAAAGAAACTAAAAAGAACAAAACTCAAAAAGAAAAAACCATGTCATTCAATAACAACCCAACCAAGAAAAAAAGATAAATGAAAACCAAACTAGATCTATCAATATAAAGAACACCGCGGATCCAAAAAGACTTTCCCCAAAAGGGGTCACCACTAGCTTTTGACCAGGGAAGTTGAGAAAGAAAAGCTCTCTCATGGAAATGTACTAGCATCTAAAAAGTTCTTCAACCCCCATTGTACTTCCTTGGCCAACATTCACTAAACAAAAAAACTCCTTTAGATTTTTAACAAAAATACATCTAGAGAAACAACCACCAAGAGGCTACCAAATAAAAAGGACATCTCCCATTATTGAGAGGGCACAACTCTACCTTGATAAGATAGCAGCTAAGAAGGGTAGTAATGAAGCCACTAAAAGTCTTAATGGTTCCACTAGAGGAATCTTCAAAAGGGATCCAACATAACCATAGGCAACCAAAGACAACCAAAGGAAAAAACAATTTTTTTTAAAAATGCACAACCTTACAAGGTAAGAGCAAGGCACAAGGAACCCACAAGGGCAATGCCTATCTCTCTTTTAAAAAAAATTGGCCAAGGTTTTATTTGAAGAAAAAGAAGAAGACCGTAGGGAATGAAGCAAGCCTCTAGCAAAAGGTTGTTAGTCCCCATCGACACCAATGCCATTTGGCAAGAGCCATACTAGAAAAGAAAATATCCATCACTAGTAGAAAGGAACCCTTCTCTCTAAAACCATACAAGCCAAACCAATTACATTATAAATTCAACATCACATCTGGCAGAGTTCATCTCAGATAGAAGCTGCAAAACCCCATCTTATAGTGAGTGTGCCTAACCTCAAAGAGGAATAACTAATCCCCAAACCACAACCACAGAGTAACACTCTTGCCATAAAGAAAGAGAATATTGCAACCAAAACCCCACAATCTCTTCTCAAACCTGAGCACCTCTCCTAGAAAATAACAAGTCACCCATCAAGCATCAAAAGGAAGCCATCCAAAAGAGGAAAGAAAGGAGATAAAAGCTCTCCTCACCCTATAAACACTAGAGATACCCAAAATAGACTAGGGGAAATACCCTACCAACAGATGCATCAGACACAACAAATGTATTAGATACTAAAACCTCTGGAGAAGCAAGGAAGAAACTATAGAAGGTATTAAAACCCTTGTTAACATTACTATGTACACTAAGGCATGCATTTGTAACAAAGTAATTATGCAGATCTAGGTGCAAGCTAACAAATTTTCCCTTGAGGTAGCTCACTTGCAGGAGTTGCTAAACCATTGGGGAAATAGTCCTTACACTATTGCCAAAGTTCCTCCAGATGCCTTGGCAGATACCTCGATGCCTCATGGCTGTCATCCTTGGTGCCAGTCCTCAGGCTGCCACTTGCACAATCTGTGCTCCCAGGCTTCTTGCCATCTCTCTCCCAGTGGTGGTGATGGCAGATGAAGGAGCTACTTTACCTCCCCACTTTTTTGTGGCTCTAGCTAGTCCCCAACTCCTCCTCCTGGTGCTCATTGAGTGCATTCTGGGAAATGGCCTCGACTAGACTTGGTGATTTCTCCTTTGTGGCTAGAGGTCAAAGATGCAGAGGCTTCCATTGATTCCCTAGTTACTGTTCATGTTGATGACAACAAGACTATTCCCAGCCTACCCCCCAATCCCAAAGATGATTGGGGTTTCATGACAAAGATGATCCTCCTCCCTTTGCTGGCACTACTTTGGCAGCCTGAGGTTGCTATATATGCTCTTTTTTGATGAATAGTTGTTGTTTCTGATTGAGGCCATGTTTTTAAGTCTGGCTCCAGCCATGTCAACTCATTTGTGGGGTGATATTGTATCCCCCAGCCCCTTTTTGTGAATTTTAATCTTACTATATTTTTATTAATAGGAAAGGAATATTCATCAAAAAAAAAAATCTATTTAATGTTTCATTTAAATAATCTAATTTAAAAATATAGTATGTATAATAGATACTACTTTGTTGCCAATAGTGGCATGTTGTGATGGTTATGTTGTTGAGTTTCTATCCTTGCCATTAAGGCTCAAATCTAATGGGGATGATGTCCCCAATTTGTGGCCTCACTGGTTCATAGCTCCAGGTCAAAGCGTTTACCCCTCAAAAAAGAAGAAGATAATACTTTGTTATTCCAATTTTGTTAATTGTGCAAGAAATATTTATGTTATGAAGATGTCAAAGTGACACCCTTATCATCTTGTAGCATGACATTCTGGCCTTTATTCTAGCCTATCTCTCTCCTTCCAATGGCATTCTCCATTGTGAATCCATTGTGAATGAGGTCAGTTGCATGCATGCATTTGCCCAATTTGATTATAGGTTTAAAATTATTAAGGACAGAGGATGACATTACCTTGAAGCCAACAATTGAGAATATAAAGGTACTATATAGAGTTGGTTGAATATGTAAATAGACTACTCTCAAATTTGAATATCCTTCATGCCTAATCATTTATTAAGATTTCTTAGTTTTTCATTTCAAAGGATATTAAATTAAAATATTGAGCTTTGCTGACCTTGTCTTTAAGTATATATTTTGCATGGTGCAATGTTTAAAATAATAATATGGGAAACAATAGTGTATTTGATTAAGAAGCATTTTAAATTTTTATGTTTCCAAAATTCATTGCAAATGCACACCTAAGGATATTCTTCACCCTTCTCTTTAATAAAAGACGTAGTAGAAAAAATTAAGTAAATTGAAGATTTTAGTAATTTTATTATTTTAATGTTTTGTATTAAAATACCAAATTTAGAAGTTAAAGAGTAAAATATTATTATTTTTTATTAAGAAGGCAGGGATTGGCAGGCCCTTGAAACTTATTAGAGTAGCAAAATCCTTACAAAAGAACAACAGACAAAAGCTAAGCTAAGGAAACAAGCTCTTGAAGTTGAGCCTAAGGATTTTGAAAGGGACCCAAAATATTGAACGATATTTAGAAGGATCCCACACCTTCAAGGATTTTCCTAAGGATCCTTAACATACCAAGCCTTCCAAAACCACCCTAGCTTCCAAACCAAAAATAGCAATACACTAGAAAGTGCCTTTTAAAATCAATAACATGCCTCACAACTACTACAAAGAAACTAAAAAGAACAAAACTCAAAAAGAACAAAACATGTCATTCAATAACAACCCGACCAAGAAAAAAAGATAAATGAAAACCAAACTAGATCTATTAATATAAAGAACACCACGGATCCAAAAAGACTTTCCCCAAAAGGGGTCACCACTAGCTTCTGACCAGGGAAGTTGAGAAAGAAAAGCTCTCTCATGGAAAGGTACTAGCAGCTAAAAAGTTCTTTAACCCCCATTGTACTTCCTTGGCCAACATTCACTAAAAAAAAGAACTCCTTTAGATTTTTAACAAAAATACATCTAGATAAACTACCACCAAGAGGCTACCAAATAAAAAGGACATCTCCCATTATTGAGAGGGCACAACTCTACCTTGATAAGATAGCAGCTAAGAAGGGTAGCAATGAAGCCACTAAAAGTCGTAATGGTTCCACTAGAGGAATCTTCAAAAGGGATCCAACATAACCATAGGCAACCAAAGACAACCAAAGGAAAAAAACACAAGTTTTTTAAAATGCACAACCTTACAAGGTAAGAGCAAGGCACAAGGAACCCACAAGGGCAATGCCTATCTCTCTTTAAAAAAAATTTGGCCAAGGTTTTATTTAAAGAAAAAGAAGAAGACGGTAGGGAATGAAGCAAGCCTCTAGCAAAAGGTTGTTAGTCCCCATCGACACCAATTCCATTTGGCAAGAGCCATACTAGAAAAGAAAATATCCATCACTAGTAGAAAGGAACCCTTCTCTCTAAAACCATACAAGCCAAACCAATTACAGTCTGTTCAACACCACATCTGGCAGAGTTCCTCTCAAATAGAAGCTGCAAAACCCAATCTTATAGTGAGTGTTCCTAACCTCAAAGAGGAATAACTAATCCCCAAACCACAACCACAGAGTAACACTCTTGCCATAAAGAAAGAGAATATTGCAACCAAAACCCCACAATCTCTTCTCAAACCTGAGCACCTCTCCTAGAAAATAACAAGTCACCCATCAAGCATCAAAAGGAAACCATCCAAAAGAGGAAAGGAAGGAGATAAAAGCTCTCCTCACCCTATAAACACTAGAGATACCCAAAATAGACTAGGGGAAAGACCCTACCAACAGATGCATCAGACACAACAAATGTATTAGATACTAAAACCTCTAGAGAAGCAAGGAAGAAACTATAGAAGGTATTAAAACCCTTGTCTACATCACAAAAACCAAAGGGGAAACCTCCTTTGAAAAGTACACCATTGGTGTACAAGAAGTGACAACAAGGGCCACCATCGCCCACATAGAATGAACTTGAAAAAGAAAATACATTAGGGCAACAAATCCCCCATCTACATCTCCAAAGTTGTTCTTTATTCTAGATAAAAAACCAACAAGATACATCTAGGTCTTCATCCTCTTCATCTTCTACCTATAGATCACCATTGTCACTCAAAACACTAATTTGTCTCTCATTCTCTCATCCACCAAACATCACACACATGTTTCTAGTATAATATTATTGTGGATTTTATTATATATTTTTTTCCAATAAAAATCTAATTATTATTTATTTAGGTTGATTTTATTTTATATTAATAAAATTGATTATCTATAGATAATTTTGATTTTTTTTTTGAAACTAATACTTTTACAATTTACCAACTTTAATGATGTAATATCTACTATTAATTTTAATTTTGATATAATCTCATAAAAAAATTATTTGATATTTTTTAAATAATAAAATAAATAAAAATTATTCTTTTATAATTATCAACTTTTTCAAATATAAATAAATTAATATTAGTTTTTTTTTATAAATACAATAAAATATAATATAAAGGGAATTCTAAAATACAAGTATATGTAGTACATATGGTAGCATATCATGACAAGGAAATGAATGTGGTAATGTCTCAATTTAGTTGAACATGCATGTTAATACGATAAAGCTCATAAACTATATCCATCACCACCTTAAGTAGAATCGTATCGATATATTGTAAACATGCAATTACATTCTCCTCACTCTATGTCAAGGACTTATAAATAGATTCTATAAATAGAAAACATATTAGTACTCGATTCTCACATCTTACCAAAGATGTCATAGCCTTGACTTTGGGTCTCCCATCACTTATGATTGTAAAGTTTGATAATTTATGCAAAGTTTTAATTAAATGAAATTTAGAACTCGTCACCTTCAAATTTTCTAGGATCACACATGAATCAATTTGATAATTTATGTAAAGTTTGAGATCATTATAGAAAAGTTGAACACAACATTATGATCTTTTAAAATAAAATGCTTTATGATTTCTATATAAGGATGAATTATACATTTCATTATGTATTTGAATTATATGTTAAACAACTCTTATACCAGATCTACTCTTCCTAGGTTAGAAATGCCCAACAAAGAAGAAGACAAAAAATCTCAATTAAGTGTCATATTAGATGAAGAAAAAAATGAGAAGAGCCGAGAAGAATTTAAAGCTCAACATAATAGATTACAGATAAGAATGGTACAAACAATACTAGATGGAAACTATTTTTTTAGAGCTCTAAAGGATAAACTTGAAGGTGGCCATGAAAAAAACTTAAAGTATTGTAGTATGGTTGTGGAGTACCTTATGAAACATCATTTATATATTGAACCTTTCTTTTCTTAGAAAGATGATATGAATTTTGAAGAATACTATGAAAAAATGACAGAAGATGGAACTTGGGCAGATCATTGTGAGATTTATGGAACCTCCATGGTGACTCAAACTAACATCCATGTGCACCATTTGAAGGGCCAAGTATCCCAAATCAACAACTTTGATAACTTAGGTACTCCCACACTATATGTCTCATATCATGATGGAAACCACTACAATATTTTGTACTTCATTAATAACAATGTCAATGCTTTTGTAGCATCCATACTTTTGGAGGAGGATATTATCAAAGTACAAGCTATAATGACCAAGAGCCTAAAAAATTCATTATAGATGAAAAAGGGCACAAAGATAGTGACAAAAGATGTAAAGAAGATAAATTATTCAAAAGACAAGATGAAACTCGATGAAAGAAAATTTTACCAAGGTGTATTCCATGGGTATCAAGGAAGATAAAATTAAACATATTTAAAAATTATCTTATCAATGTTTTTTTTTGTACATAAATTGTTATGAGCACTATAGTGACATCATTTGATACATATAAAACTATCGGCATAACCCTTGCACCCTTCAAAGGTACAATTGCTAGTTATAAACAACAATATGATTTATAGCATTATTATAAAAGATTATAACTATTATAGAATAATGTATTTAATACTTATATTAGATTTAATAAAGTTATAATTAAATTTACATTTAAAATTATAATTATATGGAACTTGTTTTTATTATTTGAATTAGTTTATTTTGAAAAGTATAGTATCATTATTGCATAATCTTTTTTCTCCTTTTCTAAGAACTAAGAATTAAGAATTACCTATCATTCCTCTGCCAAATGTGATGCTATCCTACCACTATCCCATTTGTTTTACCATTCCTTGGCATACAATTATCCCTTGAGCTATCATGATGCAATTTTTCCTCAATATGTTGGTGTTGACACATGCTTCCACTATTGCTCATATCCTACGTGTCTAGAACTTGGAGCCATGTCCACATCCTCACAAAGGTTGGATTCAATGGTGGAATGATGTTGTTACTAGAATTTATAGATTTTTGCACATCTATGGGTGGCAGTTGGTAGTTTTCAGATGATGGTCTTATGACTCCACTACAAAGGCCCTCAAGAAGGCTTCTGAAGCTCTCACACTTAACCCGTCTAATGTTTATTTACAAATCCAACTTACCAAGCTTTGCCCTAACAAGAAGATTGTAGATAATTATGATGCTTGAGGGGCCCAAATCAAAGCGCACCTCCATTGGTTGGAGGTTGGTGATAAGGATTCTAAAGAGTTCTTACAAGCTCTTAGAGCCCGTCATACCATTTTTGGGATAAAAATGATTAAATAGGGAAATTCTATTCTCTCCAATCTCCTTGACATCCTACATTCTTTTATTCACCATTATGAAAATGCTTTTGCTTCATAGGGAAATTGAGTTACTCAAGAGGAAGCCCTTAGAAAGTGTATTTTTATTACTCCAAACTACCTAGGGGTTGAGCAATGTGTTTTCTGGGAGAAGCTTCTCATCATTCGAGACATCAATGAGGCTATCTTTCCATGGTTGATGACAAATCCCTTGGGTGTGATGGGTTTCCCTAAGAATTTTATAAGAACCTATGGGAGTCTATTGGTCTATACATGGACAAAGTTTATCTTGAATTCTATTATTCTAAGAGTCTAGGAGCCATTATCAACAAAGGAAACATCAAATTCATACATAAAGCCGATGACCTTGAGGATATCTAAAACTAACAACCCACCACTATGCTCCATGTGTCATATAAGATTATTGCTAAGGCAATATCTCTTAAAATCTGACATCTCCTATGTTTAATTATGTTGCAAGAGAAAAATCACTTTATTAAGTCCAGGTATATTCTTGACAACATCATTGTTGTCTGGGAAGGCATGCAATGGGCTCATAAATCCAATTAGTAGTCTGTATTTTTGAAAATCAATTTTGTTAAAGCTTATGATCGAATTGAATGGCCATTGATTTTGGCCACACTTCAAGCTTTAGGTTTCGGACCCAATTTTCTTCAGTCTATGAAGATTATTTTTGGAGATGCTAATGCCTATACTACTATCAAAATCTCTCAATCTAAAGCCTTTGGGCTCTTTCGCTCTATCCGGCAGGGTTGTCCTTTTACTTTGGCTTTATATGTTCTTGTTGTTGAAGGGTTTGGCTACTTTCTAGCTGACTTTGTTTCCTATGGTTTGGTTCATAGCATCTCCTTTCTAGATTCCTCATCTTAGTTGGTCAATGGGCATTTTGCTGATGATTCCTTTATCACTATTTTGGAGGATGAGGAGAACATCACTAATGGCTTGCAATGCATGGACACCTTTTTTCAAGCCTATAGTTCTACTATCCAGTGACACAAAATGCTCTGTATAGGCAATCTTTTCTTCCACCTCTACTATGGCTTGCCCAGTTTGAATGGAAATGGGTCGCAAAAGAGGAGATTTTTTTCTTTATGGGAATTACCTTTTCCTTTCAAAGTTTGCAATTGGATTTGTGGAATGTTGTGCTTGCAAAAATTGAAAAGAAGCTTAACTACTGGTTTACTAAACCCCTTTCGCTTGTGGAGAAATTCTAGATTTATTTGAAGGTCCTAGCAGTTATGCATGTTTATTTTTCTCCTTGTTGGGCTCCTTCCAATGTTTCATATTTGAAATTGGAATAATTTCTCCGTGACTTTCTTTGGACTTTTGGTTCTAACCATCATGGCTTTCACAGAGTGCCTTAGGATTTTTGTTTTCTTCCCAAAGAGTCTAGAGGCCTTGGCCTTATAATTTCCATACAAAAGCAAAGCCTCACACTTTGTGCCAAGTGGATTCTATGTGCCATCACTGGATATGAAGCTTACAAAGTTTTGGTTCAGCATTGCATTACTTCTAGATATCCTTTTAATAGGCTTGCATGGAAGGGGATTGACTTTCAAACCCTTCTCATCATGTGGGAATCTGTGCATAGTCAGGGCTCTTTTGTTATCAAGAGCATATGGAAAACTTGGGAAGCTATCAAACCTTGGCTTTACTAGTCTAGTGATGGGTTTCATGATGGGCTCTTTTGGTGTTTTAAAATGCACTAAAACTACTAAGCGTCAAAATGCTTAATACCAGAATGACAGTACATACACAATCTAAAGACTAGCCAATTCTTATTATCAATTGCATATGAAAAGTATTTGGACCCAACTTCAACAAAACCACAGATGGTTTTCTACTCTTTTGGCTCTGTAAAACTAGGGTGGGTGTACCCAGGGATGATTCAAAACTAGAACAACTGTATGAGGATTATTCTTAGTTTCATTTTGATTCTCATTTCAAGATCCTCAAACATATACATAATTCTTTACTAACTTGATAAATACATCCCATAAAATAGATATGGCCAAGAATTCTTCTATAGATCTGCAGATGTTCTTGACAATAGTGGCTAACTGAAGCTAAAACATTCCATGCAGACAAGTGCTGGCCAACTTTGAAGATCTACTAGAAATAAAAGTAAAGTTTAATTTAATGCTGCATTTTGATAATCATTTATGATATATTTCTCCTTCAGTTGTATCAACTTGATCAGTGCCTAATCCATTGGGGTTCAGAGTCCATAGCAAGTTTTCAGAGCTAGTTTGTTGCCTTACAACAAATTTTGTCAGCAATTCTAATCAGAATTCATCATTCAAAATCCTTTCCACTACTAAAGAAACCTTATCACATTCATCAAAGCTTTTATTTAATCCATTGAATTAACAACAGTGATAAATAGATATACAACCTAACTAGATTGCATTCAATTGCACAAGTTTTTACTTATACAATATCAAGACAACCAAGTAATTGAAAGGAGACAAAATTCAGAAAGAATTGATATGGGGACAGTTCACAATTTGTATTCATTTTCTTTAAAAATGGTATATCCTTTACAATAGACTCAGAATGACCTTCAGAAAGAAACAAAGCTCATTCTATATTCATGTATTCTCAGATAATTGACAGAGAAAATACATCATAAACTTGCTTTCAAAATTTGGACCAAAAATAGACTAAGCCTATTACTTAGAAAAATAGAATTCGGACCCTTCTTTAGCCTTGGGATCTCACTTAAATAGTGTGAGATGCAATAAGCTTCAGGCTAAAAGAAATGACAGGTGTCCTTAACAAAGAATATTTACATACACCTACCACAAAAAGACAAAAAGTGGGTAACAGAAGATGTCCAGATCAAAACATTCTCTTAAATGAGTTAGCTTTTGTTAATACGATATTGTGTTGCTAATTAGTTATTGATCTACTTTCTCTATACAAGTAACTGCCAAATTAGCCGACGATGAAGCTTGTTCTAATGATGGCATATTAACTTCCACCTGTAGGCTTTCTTCATCTTTATCTTGGGTGGCAGAAACAACTTCTATCTTGTCCTCTTCTCTAGCCTTATCAGCATCCTGTGGTCCCAGGTTTGTAACTGAAAATGACAGGTTTCTCTTGTCTTCTTCTTTTGATTGGGCTTGAGAAATGATAGCTCAAAACCATTTCTGCCATCCACCTGTCAAATAATGCATCATTTGGCCAGTTGAATTGCAAAATATCCTTCTATTTTTTTAGCACATATTCAACCACATTATTAATATCAATGAAAACTTGTTTTAAAGAATCAAAGAATATTTTGGCTTTCACCATCTCCTCTATTTTGGTGGCCCACCATGCATGTCCAATTTCATTTACTACTTGATTCATTCTTAAACAGAATGCATCATCAAGTTCTTTCGTCCATTCCTCTTTGCTTTTTAAATTATTTTTCTTATCCAGGGCATGAGGAAATAATTTGAAATTTTGACTCCTATATTTGTCCAAGTGACTTATTATTATCTTTTGTACATGTGTCCTTTTATTATCAAAATCAGCAAGGTCAGAAACAATATCAAAGACTTTTTCAATCTGATCATGGGAAGTATCTATAACAGATAAACACAAAAAGGTTACTGCTTTTTCCCTTCTTACCCACTTATCCACAATAGGCTTTAGAGCTTCATCATTTCCTTTTAATTCCTCCCAAATGTTAATCACTCTGATCAATTTCTGATGGATTAATGGCCATTCAACTTTGTCTCCCAGATATGTAAGAGCTTTTCTTAGTTTATCTTCATACTTAGATTCCAGCTCTATATGTAAGGCCCATAGTTTAGCCTTTTCTTCTTCAAATTCCTCAACAGTGTAATATAGTGGCCCCTGGGGTGTATCTGGCATTTCAATGAGGGGGGTAGACTTGAAAGGTTCTATAGGAGGATGAGGGTAGGTTATTCTAGGCCTGGTGGATTGTTCCAATAGCTTATTTTCAAGCTCAATCCTCTTCTTTACCTCTTTGTTGTATGCATCCACCACTGTCTCATATTTGCTTTGTAACTCAAACATAACCTGTTCCTCCTTCTTAGCAGTGGCCAAAAGAAATTAGGAAGACTCCACATTCCAATAGGCTACCTGTACATGGGAGTTGTCAGCAACCCTTCTTACAAGTATGTTGCCCGTCAATTCAGACTCATCTGGTTGCGAGGATGTGGCTCTAGATCCTTTTTTCAATGACCAACTGACCAAAGCAGCTTGATCCTCAATGAATGCGGTTCCTTGGAAATCCTTTTTATTTGGGTCTTGTAGTTCCAATTTACTTGAAATAGCATTGAAAATTAAGGCATCTGTAATATCCCAATTTGGCAACAATAATACGTTAGAAGTTTTTACCATTTGCCTTCCTTCTTCAGGAGTAATGTTCTGGAATTCCTTCATCATTTCTTCTTTAATCTGGTCTTGTATGGAAGCTTCATCCATTTCTAGATGCTCTGTCTTCATCCTTTTACATTTCTCCTCAAAGATGTTCATGTTTGTTCTCCATGCAAATTGTTGAAAAGCTCTTGATTTTACAAAATTTTCATCAGACAAAAATTGATGACTTGCTTGTTCTAATATAGGGTCCAATTCCCTACCTCTATAATCAGCTCTTGTTAAATCCAAACTTGGGAGAGGAGGCTCTAGAAGGTTACCTTCATCTAATTCCGCTTGGGTAATAAAAACACCTCCTTGTGACCCAATCTCTTCAACTTGCTCACATGTGATCTGGTCTTCTCCAATTCTCAAAGGAGATTGGGTGGATGAATATTCCTCAGCTTGAGATCTCCCTTCTCTTATTACCTTCTGCCTCTTTGGGCTAGGCTCATTAGGTCTCTCCTCCAAAACTATACTGGTGGATCCCATTATTTGTTTGCCCTTATCTATAGGAGCCTTTTTATTCTGAATTATAGTGTAACCAGGCTTTTTCTGTACAATTATTTGACCAACCCCTATATTAGGAGTGAAAGCTAACCTCTTCATGGCTTCTCTGGCCTTATCAGGAGAAGAATTAATAAAAAATTATTTCTTCTCATTCATGGTTTCCAGTATTGCAGGGAAGTTATTTATGAGCTTATTTATCATGTCTGCCTCTATATTAGCATTGTCCAAATGACTATAATTTTGATCAAAAAAATGAATAAATTCTAGGACTTGAGAGTAAACTCTCTACTTTTCTTTCTTAATTTCTTGTTCTTGTAAAGAAAATTCATTTCTTATGATGCCTTATGGGTAATATGAATCATGCTCTACCTATCCTAGCTTGATCCTATGCCTCAGAGTCTGATTGAAAAATCCCTCAGAATCACAAAAACAAGGGTGGGAGATAGCCATCATATATTGATCCAAAATTTTGTACAAAAAGAGCCACCCTCCTTTAGTAATCACATACTGATGGGCCACTGTACAGGTAGGGAATATCGACCCTAATTGCCTCTTTGAAAAGAACATTTCCTCTACTCCTCCTAATTGCCATAAGACTTCTCCCATCCCTATCTTTAGGGGCACTTGGTAAGGCAAGACATGAGGGCTCCCTTTAAAACCATAAATTCTAAAAACTATAGAAACAGGGTATGGAATAATATCTCCCCAATTGTGTGAAACTTTCAAATTATGGGGGCTATCCATAGGTCTTATGAGATTCATTAATACTTTAGGGATCCTGGGATTATCAGTCAAAAATAGACATCTCAACTTAGAGGCAAAATATCTATCAAATCTGACAAAGCTAGCTTTATTTGCATCCTAAGTCATATCTGCACTCCACAGCTAGACTGGTAATGTTTCCCCATTTTCTTCTCTGTTCAATTTCATCTCACTTCCAAAATATGTTACCCCTTTGAACAAGAACATATGCATTAATAAGGAATAGTGGCCAAAAGTTTTCTTCACCTTACCTCTCGCAATTCCAACCAAGTCGATGTGAATTTCTTCAGCTAGAAAGGAGGCAAAATAAAAAATGACATATACACCAAAAGAGGCAATTTGAATCATCATATACATAAGGTTAATGGGCATGAAATCTTGCTCATCCTCACCAAGAACATAGCACAGGGTCCTGTATATCTCTACAGCTCGGGAAGTAAAAGGCTCTTCTTAAAAGGTTCTTTAGAGGTTGCAGTTATTACTGGCAGAGTTCCTATGGTACCAATGTGTGCCCTCAATGCACCTCCCCTAATTATATCTCTTTTCGCTTTGTATTCCTTTTCTAATTCCAGGAAATTGATTGGCACATGGAAATTTGATAATGGTTCTAAGTGAAAAACCTTTCTAATTTCTTCAGGGCTAATTGACACTAGAGGCACACCATCATTTCTTCTCACAACCCTAATGGCTTGGTCATAGTTTTTGGCAATATCTTCTGGCAAGTCGTAGTTCATAAAAACACTAGGAACTACTAACTTTCCCAAGTCAAAATTCCATATATTAGCATGAGGGGCAAATAGATTCCTCTCTGAAAACCACTTTTTAAACAAAATGAGACCAGTCTGATTGGTTACTACATCCCTTGCCCAATTCCCCTTGTCATACAAGCCATCTGCAATTTTAAGCCTAGGACTTAATGAGATTAATCTCTTGACCTGTGCAAACTATGTAGTGGATCCTGGGAGTAACTCTAGGAAATCATCATGGATATTCCTATTCATATAATTAACTTGTCTAGAGAATGATTTCTTAGGAGTCATCTTGATTGTAACAATGGGAATTGGAATGTTACAAAGGTTATGATTGGGTACTTACTTGATTTCGCCAAAATTATCCTCTTTTGAACTTCTACAACTACTTTCAAACGGATATGAAACTGTTTTCACGTCTTCACCAAAGTTTAATCACAACGTGATCGACAGGTGCCTATGCTCAAATAAAATGTAATCTTTGCTAGACTAGATTGTAATGAATAATAAAAGAAAATCTTACAGATTATACTCTGATTTTTTCTCATGTGCAAAATCTTCGTTCATCATAAATGCGTGGGAAAGAATGTCACCACACTTCCCCTTTTCTTTTAAAAACTTGCGCCGTCAATTCTTGGAAAAACTTGCGATTTGGTAATGAAAACTAAGCTGGCTCATTTCCTTACTAAGATATTTGCAAACAAACCAATAGGATAGCTCCACCTGTGCCTTTCCTTCAATGCTGGCACTTTAGACTGGGCCCACGGATGACCACGGACACGTGTCATCACGTCGCTAACTTTCTATACTTATACCTCAAGCATCTTTCCATGGCGAGCTAGCGACGACCGTTGATCTTATGTTAATCATGTGGCATACATTTGAAATGACTTTACAAGGAATCAATGGTGGGCCATCATTCGCTAACTCGCTATGCTTAATTTCTGAGCACTTCTACATAGCGAGCTAACGACAACCCTTGATCTTGGCACAATCTCACGGTCAGAAAACCTTGAATTACATTCCTGGGAAGTGGGTCCATGGTACTGCTATTGCTGAGCTGGCGTGATGCGCTGGAGTACACATATATATTTTAATCATCCTTTATCTTAGGTTCTGCCATGTTTTTTGACTTTTGGGTCAATTGTTATGTCGCTACCAGCAAAACACAACAATATCCGGCTAGCGATGCAACAACCCACCAAAAAAATAGCGCTGGGAAAAGTGGCACAGCTTGAAAGGAATTTTTTTGGGACTTTCCAAATCATCTCTGGTCATAAAAGAAGGCTGCCTTTAGCGATGATTTCATCTTCACTATGTCGTTACCAACAAATCACTTGTTTATTCTGATAGCGACTTAGCGACTTGCCAGAGTAATTTGGATGCCAAGTTTATTATTCTCGATGACCATGAACATGTGTCATCACATCGCCAACTCGCTATGCTTAGCTTCTGAGTACTTTTCTTTAGCGAATCAACGTCAACCGTAGATTTAAAAGAAATCCAACGGTGAGGTAAAAAACTTTCATAATAATAAAATCAACATAGGTGAATAAAAAACATCTGCGTAACTTTCTTCCCCCTTTTTTTAAAATTTTCATGCCAAGGAAAATTTAAAAGCAAAAAGGGACTAGCCCAAGAAAAACACAAACTTAGTTGGACACCTAATCATCACTAAAGGATCACAACCTGAAATTTTATCTAGGCAAGACGAAACCTATTATACAAAAAATCAAGCCAACAGTGGCTCTTTCTGGGGATGATAGATTATTCGAGTCTATGCAAGAAATCAGAATCTATGGGAGAGCAGACCACATACTTCGGAAAGATGACAACTTCAAAGAGCACAAGGAAACACACAGAAGCAAGGAACCAGACTGCACAAGGATATTTACAAGGACTTATAGAATATACAAAATGTACAAAACAACAGGAAACCCTAAAACTACTATTCATGCAGAAAAATAAGTAGTTTTCAAGAAAAATACCTCTTCAAGAACTGTCCGTGAACTGGCAATTCAAGAATACTGTCGAATACATCTTTGAGTATATAAGAATCTTCACCCCAAGTATTTTCAATTAGATATGGGCCTAACCAAATTGGATCAAATTTTCCATGTTTTCCTTTATCCTCAATTCTGGCATTCCACATTAAGACTAAATCTCCCTCTTCGAACTTTTTGCTTATAGTTATTTTATCATATAGTGTCTTAACTTGCAGTTGCAGCTTTTGGTTCTTTAGAGATGCTTCTCTTCTGGTTTCTACCAGTCCTACCAATTCATCCATTCTTTCTTGTATTTCATCTGTAGTATCTTGATCATACAACTAGATGTAATTGTAGAGTCCCATCAAGTTGTTCTGAGGCATTCGGGCTTGAATCCCATATACTAAATCAAATGGAGCTACACCAATTGCTTTCTTTACAGTTACTCTTTCAGCCCAAATTGCCAACTGTAACTTGGAATCCCATGCCTTTTTATTATCATCCAAGGTTCTCTTAATGACCTTCAACAGGCTCTTATTTGTGGACTCAGCTTGTCCATTCCCTTGTGGATGATATAGAGCAGATGATGACCTTGTCATTCCATATTTATCACAAAACTTGATGAATTCCTCAGACCTAAAGCACATAGCATTATCTGTTACATTTTTTGTGGAAAACCAAATCTAGAAATAATATTATTGAGTAGAAAATTATTGACCACTTCACTTGTTGCATTTCTTGTGGGGATAGCCTCTACCCATTTTGTAAAGTAGTCAGTAGCAACCAGAATCCAAGAATAGCCAGTGCTAGACTTGGGGAAAATTTCTCCTATGAAATCAAGACCCCATTGTTGAAAAGGTGCTTGAATCTCCATTGGCTTTAATGGGCTATTTCCTGAGAATTTTAGCTTTCCAGCAAACCTCTGACAAGGATCACATTTCCTAACCATAACTTGAGCATCTTTGAAAAGGGAAGGCCACCAGAATATAGCCCTCATTATCTTATGTGTAGTGGTTTTGGCCATATAGTGCCCCCCACACACTCCAGCATGCATTTCTTTCAAAACCTCTTTTTCCTTTTCCTTATCAACCCATTTCAATAATACTCCCTCAAAATTTCTCCACCATAGGTTACTTTGGACAATTACATACCTGATGGCTTGCAATTTAGTATTCCTCTTTTCATTTTCAGGCAAATGGGGAGGAGCTTCCATGTGTTGCAAGTAATATATGACATTGGTGTACCAATCACACTGGTCCATGTCACATAAGTCAGTTCTGAGATCATCATTTACCAGATTTATCTGATTAGCCTCTAGATTAGCTTCAACCATGAGTTTGGCCAAACCTTGACCCCTTACTAACTTTGTTATCTGTATATAAATGCTGAATTCCTAGATTCTATTGATCCATCTACATCTCATGTCTGATACTTCCTTTTGAGAAAATATATCCTTGACTGCAGCACTAGGTACAAAAGTGATAACAGTAGCACCTACCAGGTAACATCTAAAAGCTTTTACAGCCTTTACTAAAGCATATGCTTTCTTTTCATTTATTTCATACTTAAGTTCAGTAGGCTGTAGTGACTTATTGAAAAAGGCAATAGGCTGCTCATATCCTTCTTGATTTTTCTGTAATAAGACTGTAGCCACAGTGTGGAAGGATGCAAAAGAAAAAATATGCATGGGTTTTGAATAATCTGGGGTTCTCAATACTGGAGCATTTTTTATTGCAACTTTAATATCCTAGAAAGCTTGTGAAGGATCACCATTCCAATCTATAGTGGCTCCCTTTTTTAGCATCTTTGAGATAAGTCTATTGATCTCAGCAAAATTTGTAACAAATCTTCTAAGGAAATTAACTTGGCTAAAGAAAGATTGAATTCCTTTTACATTTTTTGGCTTAGGGACTTTGTCAATAGCTGCTACTCTCTCAGGGTCCATTTTCACCCCATCCTTAGACACTATATGTCCTAATAGTTTGCCCTCTATAACCCCAAATGTGCATTTCTTTGGGTTTAAGGAAACTCCATATTCCAGAGCTTTGATAAAGATTTTTTTCAAATGTTTTTAGTGATCTTCAGCCTTATTAGAATATGTTGTAAGATCATCTTGGTACACAACCATAAATTTATCAATATAATCATGAAATGCTACATCCATGGCTCTTTGGAAGGTAGCTCCCACATTAATCAGGCCAAAAGGCATCCTCACATATACATATGTTCCCCATGGGGTTGTGAAGGTTGTCTTCAACTGTTCACTTTCCTTTACTAGAACTTGATTATATCCAGAAAAACCATCCATCATTGACATTAATTCAAAGCCAGTCACTTGTTGCAACATGGCTTCCATATTAGGTAAGCCATAATTGTCTTTCAGAGATGCAATGTTTAAGTTTTTGAAATCCACACATAGCCTAATATCTCCATTCTTCTTCCTAACAGGAACCAAGTTTGAAACCTAGGTGGAATGCCTGATTGGCTTGATTATCCCACCATCTCTTAGTTTTGTTAGTTCTTCTTGCATTTTTGGGGCAAGTGTAGGATTGATTGGTCTCTGTTTTTGCCTGAAAGGTTTTACATTTTCCTTCAATGGTATGACATGCTGGAACAGATCCTCCCTGTAAGCCTTAAGGTCATCATATGACCAAGCAAAAACATGTCTATATTTCCTAAGTAGGTCAATCAATGTTTTCCTGATTTTAACAGGAAGACTTTGGCCAATATAACCCTTTTTAGGAACTTCATCAGTACCCAAGTTTATTTCTTCTAACTCTTGAGGTTTGGGGTCGTTAACTCCTGACCTTACTCTGTCTTGGTTATCAAAAATATTTTCCAAGACCACTAACCCCTTCCGCATCTTATTTGTTTTCAATTGCATTATCTCTTGACCAAAAATGGTTTCCTTCCCATTTATGGTTTCAATCAATCCACTGCAATCCATTTCCTGACCGTGGTACTTGTCTTCATTTAACAAAAAAATTGTAATATCTTTGTCATCTTCAAAGACCTGCCAATTTTCAATGTTGTCAGGTATGGAAGGTCTATTTTGCACCTCAATCTGAGAGATTCTTGCAAATGATATCTCTTTTGGCTTGATTGCTACATTTTCTAACAGATCAGCCATCTTATTTTGATTCCTATCTCTCCATGAGATACCAAATGCATCAAAGAATTCTATCTAATCCCAGACTACATTTCTATATTGTTTCAATCTCTTATTCTTGGATGAGTAGGTTCCTTTGATCTGAGAGATAATTAGTTTAGAATCCCCTATGTAACATAATTTCTTAATTCTATGATGTATGACAACTTTGAGTCCTAGTAGCAATGCTTCATATTCTACAATATTATCAGTGCAGGAAAACTTCAAAGTGAATGAATACCTAAAAGTGTTATTTTTAGGGGATACAAAAACTACACCTACCCCTGCACCCTCTTTAGAACTAGCCCCATCAAAGAACATTGTCCATAATTTTGGTGAGTTTATGCAACATTCAACTTCATGTTCAATGATAGTAGGTAAATTTTCAACTTCTTGAATAATTAATTCAGCCCTGAAAGCATTAATTAAGTGGTATCTTTGTCAATTTCTTCTCCTAGAATGTGATTAACCCTTGACTCCTTATTTACCCTAACAGCTTTGTCCCCTATATGAAAAGTGGCATAAGTGAGATCACATTGCAGGCTTCCCCCCATGGTAGCACTCCATTTCCTAGAGAGTAACATCCCATAGTGTGGAGGTATATCTACCACAAGGAAAGACATGGTTAATTCTACTTCAGGATATGCAGCCAGTTTGAATGGTAAGGCATTTATGGTACCTATGACTGGGACTTCCCTAGCATCCATCCCTCTACATCTACCCTACTTTGTATCCACCTTCAAACCTAAGGCTTCCACTACTTTGAAAGGCATTATAGTGTTGGAAGCTCCTCAGTCTTAGACTGAGGAAAAAAGGATCAATATCTTCTATAAATGCCACTGAGGAATCATCTAAAATCATTTGAGGAATCTGGGATATGGTACCACTATTCTCTATTACTAATGGGGTTTGTTGGGACATAGTTTGATCTATAATAATATTATTGTTTCCTATTCCACCCAACCATGACAAAGCCTTGTTCTTATGCACTTCAATTCTAAAAAGTTCAGACAAGGGCACTTTTACAGTAATTTGAGATAACATAGAGATCATATCTATAGGTTCAACAAATGTGGGTTTTACAAAAGTACCTGGAGTTGGAACCTTTTGAGTAGTAGGCACCACTATTTGCTTGATAGTATCAAGTTCTGATTTCTTTGGTTGCACAACTGGTTTTGTTGGTTCACTTATCTGAAATTGAACCTTCTTCTTTGGTTCCCATTTCTTACCCTTATTTTCCTTGATCTTAGGCACATCTACATTTACTTTCTTGTTTTGATCATTCATCTTATGAGTGATGTCTTTGATGAATACTTTAGATGGCTTTCCTGCATCATTATTTATTGCTTTGTTTCTCAAATTGTAGTTACTATGAACTTGTGAAATCATTTCTATTGTAATTCTATCAATTTCCTCCTTAGAGGGCATTCTTAAGCTTGTGAGACCTACATCAGAAAATGTACTGCATACCTTATCTGTATTATACCCTTCATCATCTGAAAGCACCTGTTGATGATGTAGATGGTAAGCAATTCTTTGGCTAGTGATATCATTTTCAGGTTCTTCTGAATCAAAATCTATCAAATCATCACACATGCTTACCATGTTGCAACTTATATCATCATGGCTTTTCTCTTCAGGTTGCACTCCTTGACCTTGGGCAAATGACTGAGCAATAGCACAATAATTAGCAGAATGAGGTGATTGACATATAATGCACCATGGTACATCATCATTCATATTTCCAGTGTTCCTTTGTAGGGGATCTGGAGGACCCTTATCCTTCACATTGTGGGTCTGGTTGGGAACTGGTTTACCATCTTTCCATTGAGTGGTGTAAGGGTAGTTTTGCATTCTAGGCTACCTATTAAAATTTTTGTTATTCACAGGGGGTCTTTCAGCAACATTTGGCTTATTGAAATTAGTGGGATTCATCTTCTTGAGCAATTCCAAAACCTGGCCTATAGTAGGTTCTTCAAGCTTCTTTCCTATAGGAGTTTTGTCACCCTCCCTTTTATTATTGTTCTTAGGATTAAAGAGCTTTAGATCATCCCTCCTACCTAGTTTACCAGATGCCTTTCTATTATTCTCTATATTTATTGCAATTTTATAGGCATCCCTTAAAGTCTTAGGATCATTATCCCTCAATTGATAAGCCATTTTGCTATCAAAAGAATTGAAATATGTTGTGAGACAAACATCTTCATTTAACCTCATAACTTGAAATAATTTGTACATACCTTTCTGGAATCTTACATTGAAATCAAATGTAGACTCATTTGGATTCTTCTTGATGTTGTTGAACTCATTCAACATGAATCTTGCATTAGTGTTGTCTCCATATTGCTCCTTGAACAATTTCTCCGAATCACTCCATGATGTAATACTATCATCAGGCAACCTCCTAAACCAATCCCTTGCATCCTCAGTTAGTGAATGCACAAACAATTTCATTACCATATCTTCATGTTCAACTTCATAATCATTCAACATATCAATGAAAATTCTCAAATGTTCTTCACCAGTAACACCATTATTCCTAGAGAACTTAACCACTTTATCTCTTAAATCAAACGATATGGGATATGGAGCACCAGGAATACCAGCAAAAGATATTTGTCTATACTTTTCCAGATATACAGGTTTCTTTTGGAAACCAAGAACATTTGAGGTACTAGCTATATTAGCTTGACTCAGAGGAACAGCTTGGGATTGTTGAGGTGGGACAAATGGGACTTGGGTGCCAATAGTGGAAGATGAGGTAGGAGCAAATTGGGGTACTCCCTAAGTTGAGATTATTGGACCACTAACTGGTGTAGGAATTGAAGGTGGGATAGACAAATTGGGCCATGAAGCCAATGCAGAATTAGATTTTTCTCCTAGTTTCTGCAGCTTGAGCTTCATTCTCAACCTTCTCAAGTTCTTTTGCAAGATCTTCCCTCTCTTTTCAATCCTTCTCAAGATCTAGATCTAATTTTGACATGGAGGGTTGTATAGGTTTTCTTGGTATAGCTTGAGGCACATTTATTTGGATTCCTATAGCCTTGCCTTTCCCTTTATCTGAAGCTTTTGCAATGGGCTGTACAGGATCCACTTGAACAGGTTTATAGGCTTGGATTTGAGCAATAACTGGTTCTTGCCTTTGATTTAGGTGTTTCTCTTGTTCTTGAACTTTAGTTCTCAGATTATCAACATCTCCAAAAACATCCTTATGGAGAGTTGTGGTATTTTCTTCTAACTTTTTATTTTTCTCTTTCAAAATAGCCATTCTTCTTAGCAAAGCATCCCTCTCTATTATGGCATCCAAGGTGGCTTGCCCCTTCTCTTTTTCAAGACGAATGCATTTAGCTTCTTCCTCAGCAATCCATTTCTTCAAAAATTCTATTTCAAAGTGCACTTCTTTAGGATCTGCAGAAGTTGCTTCTGAATCAACAGGGTCATCCAGATCTATAAGATTTGGCTCTACATAAGGGGCTGCTCTAGGATCAAAAGGATTATCAAATGATCTCCTAAATCCTAGCCTATAGTTCATATCTACTACAGGATCTATCCTTGATGGAGCAATTCCCATAGTAGACACGTCTTTGTCTTGAAAGACTCTCTCATCTAGTAATGGGGTACTAAAAATGCCTCCTAAGAGTCTTGTAGTGTCAGATTCAGAACTGAGCAAAGAAGACTCTCTTCCTACTACTGGTTGATAATGGGAATTGACAAATGCATTACCTCTAGGTTTCCAAGTGGGATTTGGATCTATCTTCTTCTTATTTTGATTCTTTCTACCTCCTTGAGGTAGACCAGTATACATTGATACATCAGGATTGGCTCTCATGTAAGCTCTTGTGTTTTTTCTCTTGTCAGCCATATTCACCTTCTGTTACAACAAGCACTAGCTTCAAAACCTTGACTGAGTCACCACCCTATTTTGGGAAAAAAGTAATGACACTTATTGCTGACTCAAGGAAAATAATACACAAGTAGAAACAAAAATATCTGGCACAGATAGACCAATCACTGATGTCGTAAGACTGCAACTCTTGCTTGTTAGATAAGACAGTTGGATAGGCTGGATACGTCAGTGTGTAGCAATGGTACTAGGGCTTTATCTTCTTTAAATTCTCAATGTTTGTCACTAAAAGATTCCCTTATAACCATGAGAAAAACTTAGATAATATGACACACACATACACAACAGGACCAAAGAAACTGCAGTACTTTCTCATAGATGTGTTGGACAACTCCCTAGTAGAGTCGCCATTTTGTTGGTGTTTTAAAATGCACTAAAACTACTAAGCGACAAAATGCTCAATACCAAAATGACAGTACATACACAATCTAAATACTAGCCAATTCTTATGATCAATTGCATATGCAAAGTATTTGGACCCAACTTCAACAAAACCACAGATGGTTTTCTACTCTTTTGGCTCTGTAAAACCAGGGTGGGTGTACCCAGGGATGATTCAAAACTGGAACAACTGTATGAGGATTATTCTTAGTTTCATTCTGATTCTCATTTCAAGATCCTCAAACATATACATAATTCTTTACTAACTTGATAAATACATCCCATAAAATAGATATGGCCAAGAATTCTTCTATAGATCTACAGATGTTCTTGACAATAGTGGCTAATTGAAGCTAAAACATTCCATGCAGACAAGTGCTGGCCAACTTTGAAGATCTACTGGAAATAAAAGTAAAGTTTGATTTAATGTTGCATTTTGATAATCATTTATGATATATTTCTCCTTCAGCTGTATCAACTTGATCAGTGCCTAATCCATTGGGGTTCAGAGTCCATAGCAAGTTTTCAGATCTGGTTTGTTGCCTTACAACAAATTCTATCAGCAATTCTAAACAAAATTCATCATTCAAAATCCTTTCCACTACTAAAGAAACCTTATCACATTCATCAAAGCTTTTATTTAATCCATTGAATTAACAGCAGTGATAAATAGATATAAAACCTAACTAGATTGCATTCAATTGCACAAGCTTTTACTTATACAATATCAAGACAACCAAGTAATTGAAAGGAGACAAAATTCAGAAAGAACTAATATGGGGACAGTTCAGAATTTGTATTCATTTTCTTTAAAAATGGTATATCCTTTACAGTAGACTCAGAATGACCTTCAGAAAGAAATAGAGCTCATTCTATATTCATGTATTCTTAGATAATTGACAGAGAAAATACATCATAAACTTGCTTTCAAAATTTGGACCAAAAACAAACTAAGCCTAGTACTTAGAAAAATAGAATTTGGACCCTTCTTTAGCCTTGGGATCTCACTTAAATAGTGTGAGATGCAATAAGCTTCAGGCTAAAAGAAATGATAGGTGTCCTTAACAAAGAATATTTACATACACCTACCACAAAAAGACAAAAAGTGGGTAACAGAAGATGTCCAGATCAAAACATTCTCTTAAATGAGCCAGCTTTTGTTAATACGATTTTGTGTTGCTGATTGGTTATTGATCTACTTTCTCTGTACAAGTAACTGCCAAATCAGCCGATGATGAAGCTTGTTCTAATGATGGCATATTAACTTCCACCTTTAGGCTTTCTTCATCTTTATCTCGGGTGGCAGGAACAACTTCTACCTTGTCCTCTTCTCTAGCCTTATTAGCATCCTGTGGTCTCGGGTTTGTAATTGAAAATGTACAGGTTTCTCTTGTCTTCTTCTTCTGATTGGGTTGGAGAAATGATAGCATCAGTAGTTTGGAATTCCTCATCCTACACGTTATCACTGTCAGTTTCATCTGCATCCAACTGTTCACTAGAAACCATTTCTGCCATCCACCTGTCAAATAATGCATCATTTGGCCAGTTGAATTGCAAAATATCCTTCTATTTTTTTAGCGCATACTCAGCCACATTATTAATATCAATAAAAACCTTTTTTAAAGAATCAAAGAATATTTTGGCTTTCACCATCTCCTCTATTGTGGTGGCCCACCATGCATGCCCAGTTTCATTTACTACTTGATTCATTCTTAAACAGAGTGCGTCATAAAGTTCTTTCGTCCATTCCTCTTTGCTTTTTAAATCATTTTTCTTATCCAGGGCATGAGGAAATAATTTGAAATTTTGACTCCTATATTTGTCCAAGTGATTTATTATTATCTTTTGTAAATGTATCCTTTTATTATCAAAATCAGCAAGGTCAGAAACAATATCAAAGAATTTTTCAATCTGATCATGGGAAGTATCTATAATAGATAAAAACAAAAAGGTTACTGCTTTTTCCCTTCTTACCCACTTATCCACAATAGGCTTTAGAGCCTCATCATTTCCTTTTAATTCCTCCCAAATGTTAATCACTCTAACCAATTGCTGATGGATTAATGGCCATTCAACTCTATCTCCCAGATATGTAAGAGCTTTTCTTAGGTTATCTTCATACTTAGATTCCAACTCTATATGTAAGGCCCATAGTTTAGCCTTTTCTTCTCCAAATTCGTCAGCAGTGTAATATCGTGGCCCCTGGGATGTATCTGGCATTTCAATGAGGGGGGTAGACTTGAAAGGTTCTACAGGACGATGAGGGAAGGTTATTCCAGGCCTGGTGGATTGTTCCAATAGCTTATTTTCAAGCTCAATCCTCTTCTTTACCTCTTTGTTGTATGCATCCACCACTATCTCATATTTGCATTGTAACTCAAACATAACCTGTTCCTCCTTCTTAGCAGTGGCCAAAAGAAACTGGGAAGACTCCACATTCCACTAGGCTACCTGTACATGGGAGGTGTAAGCAACCCTTCTTACAAGTATGTTGCCCATCAGTTCAGACTCATCTGGTTGCGACGATGTGGCTCTAGATCCTTTTTTCAATGACCAACTGACCAAAGTAGCTTGATCCTCAATGAATGCAGTTCCTTGGAAATCCTTTTTATTTGGGTCTTGCAGTTCCAATTTACTTGAAACATAATTGAAAATTAAGGTATCTGCAATATCCCAATTTGGCAACAATAATACATTAGAGGTTTTTACCATTTGCCTTCCTTCTTCAGGAGTAATGTTCTGGAATTCCTTCATCATTTCTTCTTTAATTTGGTCTTATATGGAAGCTTCATCCATTTCTGGATGCTCTATCTTCATCCTTTTACATTTCTCCTCAAAGATGTTCATGTTTGTTCTCCATGCAAATTGCTGAAAAGCTCTTGATTTTTCAAAATTGTCATCAGACAAAAATTGATGACTTGCTTATTCTAATACAGGGTCCAATTCCCTGCCTCTATAATTAGATCTTGTTAAATCCAAACTTGGGAGAGGAGGCTCTAGAAGGTTACCTTCATCTAATTCTGCTTGGGTAATAAAAACACCTTCTTGTGACCCAATCTCTTCAACTTGCTCACCTGTGATCTTCTCTTCTCCAATTCTCAAAGGAGATTGGGTGGGTGAATATTCCTTAGCTTGAGATCTCCCTTCTCTTATTACCTTCTACCTCTTTGGGCTAGGCTCATCAGGTCTCTCCTCCAAAACTATACTGGTGGATCCCATTATTTGTTTGCCCTTATCTATAGGAGCCTTTTTATTCTGAATTATAGTGTAACCAGGCTTTTTCTGTACAATTATTTGACCAACCCCTATATTAGGAGTGAAAGCTAACCTCTTCATGGCTTCTTTGGCCTTATCAGGAGAAGAATTAATAAAAAATTGTTTCTTCTCATTCATGGTTTCCATTATTGCAGGGAAGTTATTTATGAGCTTATTTATCCTATCCGCCTCTGTATTAGCATTGTCCAAAGGACTATAATTTTGATCAAAACAATGAATAAATTCTAAGACCCGGGAGTAAACTCTCCACTTTTCTTTTTTAGTTTCTTGTTCTTGTAAAGAAAATTCATTTCTTATGATGTCTTCTGGGTAATATGAATCATGCTTTACCTATCCTAGCTTGATCCTATGCCTTAGAGTCTGATTGAAAAATCCCTCAGAATCACAAAAATGGGGGTGGGAGACAGCCATCATATACTGATCCAAAATTTTGTACAAAAAGAGCCACCCTCCTTTAGTAATCACATATTGATGGGCCACTGTACAGGTAGGGAAAATCGACCCTAATTGCCTCTTTGACAAGAACATTTCCTCTACTCCTCCTAATTTCCATAAGACTTCTACCATCCCTATCTTTAGGGGCACTTGGTAAGGCAAGACATGAGGGCTCCCTTTAAAACCATAAATTCTAAAAACTGTAGAAACAGGGTATGGAATAATATCTCCCCAATTGTGCAAAACTTTCAAATTATGGGGGCTATCCATAGGTCTTATGAGATTCATTAATACTTTAGGGATCCTGGGATTATCACTCAAAAATAGACATCTCAATTTAGAGGCAAAATATCTATCAAATCTGACAAAGCTAGCTGGACTGGTAATGTTTCCCCATTTTCTTCTCTATTCAATTTCATCTCACTTCCAAAATATGTTACCCCTTTGAACAAGAACATATGCATTAATAAGGAATAGTGGCCAAAAGTTTTCTCCACCGTACCTCTCGCAATTCCAACCAAGCCGATGTGAATTTATTTAGCTAGAAAGGAGGCAAAATCAAAAATGACATCTACACCAAAAGAGGCAATTTGAATCATCATATACATAAGGTCAATGGGCATGAAATCCTGCTCATCCTCATCAAGAACATGACACAGGGTCCTGTATATCTCTACAGCTCGAGAAGTCAAAAGGCTCTTCTTAAAAGTTTCTTTAGAGGCTGCAATTATTACTAGCAGAGTTCCTATGGTACCAATGCGTGCCCTCAATGCACCTCCCCTAATTATATCTCTTTTCGCTTTGTATTCCTTTTCTAATTCTAGCAAATTGATTGGCACATGGAAATTTGATAATGGTTCTAAGTGAAAAACCTCTCTAATTTCTTCAAGGCTAATTGACACTAGAGGCACACCATCATTTCTTCTCACAACCCTAATGGCTTGGTCATAGTTTTTGGCAATATCTTCTAGCAAGTCGTAGTCCATGAAAACACTAGGAACTACTAACTTTCCCAAGTCAAAATTTCATATATTAGCGTTAGGGGCAAACAGATTCCTCTTTGAAAACCAGTTTTTAAACAAAACAAGACCATTCTGATTGGTTACTGCATCCCTTACCCAGTTTGCCTTGTCATACAAGCCATCAACAATTTTAAGCCTAGGACTTAATGAGATCAATCTCTTGACCTGTGCAGACTCTGTAGTGGATCCTGGGAGTAACTCTAGGAAATCATCATGGATATTCCTATTCATATAATTAACTTACCCAGAGAATGATTTCTTAGGAGGCATCTTGATTAATTGGAATGTTACAGAGGTTATGATCGAATACTTACTTGATTTCGCCAAAATTATCCTCTTTTGAAATTCTACAACTGCTTTCAAACGGAGATGAAACTATTTTTACGTCTTCACCAAAGCTTAATCACAACGTGATCGATAGGTGCCTATGCTCAGAGAAAATGTAATCTTTGCTAGAGTAGACTGTAATGAATAATAAAAGAAAATCTTACAGATTATACTCTATTTTTTTCTCACACGCGAAATCTTCGTTCATCATAAATGCACGGGACAGAATGTCACCACACGTCCCCTTTTCTTTTAAAAACTTGCGCCGTCAATTCTTGGAAAAACTTGCGATCTAGTAATGACAACTAAGCTAGCTCATTTCCTTACTAACATATTTCCAATCAAACCAATAGGATAGCTCCACCTGTGCCTTTCCTTCAATTCTGGCGCTTTAGACTGGGCCCATAGATGACCACGGACACGTGTCATCATGTCACTAACTCGCTATACTTATACCTCGAGCATCTTTCCATAGCGAGCTAGCGATGACTGTTGATCTTATGTTAATCATGTGGCATACATTTGAAATGACTTTACAAATAATCAATGGTGGGCCATCATTCACTAAGTCGCTATGCTTAATTTTTGAGCACTTCTACATAGCGAGCTAACGACAACCCGTGATCTTAGCCCAATCTCACGGTCAGAAAAACTTGAATTACATTCCTGGGAAGTGGGTCCAGAGTACCGCTATTGCTGAGCTAGCGTGATGTGCTGGAATACACATATATATTTTAATCATCCTTTATCTTAGGTTCTGTCGTGTTTTTTGACTTTTGGGTCAGTCGTTATGTCGCTACTAGAAAAACACAACAATATCCAGCTAGCGATGCAACAACCCACCGGAAAACCAGCGCGGGGAAAAGTGGCACAGCTTGCAAGGAATTTTTTCAAGACTTTCCAAATCATCTCTGGTCATAAAAGAAGGCCGCCTTTAGCGTTGATTTCGTCTTCCCTATGTCGTTACCAGCAAATCGCTTGTTTATTCTGATAGTGACTTAGCGACTTGCCGAAGTAATTTGTACACTAGGTTTATTATTCCCGATGACCATGGACACGTGTCATCACGTCGCCAACTCGCTATGCTTAGCTTTCGAGTACTTTTCTTTAGCGAATCAACGACAACCATAGATTTAAAAGAAATCTGACAGTGAGGTAAAAAACTTTCATAACAACAAAATCAACATAGGTTAATAAAAAACATCTACGTAACTTTCTTCCCCCTTTTTAAAAAATTTTCGCACCAAGGAAAATTTAAAAGGAAAAAGGGACTAGCCCAAGAAAAACACAAACTTAGTTGGAAATCTAATCATCACTAAAGGATCACAACTTCAAATTTTATTTGGCCAAGACGAAACCTATTATACAAAAATTCAAGCCAACAGGCTCTCTACGAATCTGCAAAACCTTTGGTGGTCTCCATTTTTTGTCATCTAGGGTGTTCCTCTGGCCAAGACTCAAGGTACTAGTGCTCTATGTTTCTTCAAACATGGCATTAGGTCACATAAGGACCTCTTTTCTAGGGTTTCTATGAGTCTTAGATCTTGGGAAGACATGAAAGTCCAGTTTCATGTTTCTCATTCAAATCAATGTACCTTTGATCTATTGCTTTCTGCAATTCTAGACCACTTAATTCACAAGGTGAGTATCCAGTCTATTCAACCTTGGTGTACAAACTATAAGTGGTATCCTACCACACCCTTCACCATCTACAAACCATGTATGGGTTATCAATGGATTTCTCCCCATCTATCGATGGTGGATACCCTTAACTAGCACTAGCATCTATAGCCTTCCCTTTCTCAATGGAGAAAGTGTTTTGACACTATTTGTAGTGCCATTACTGAGCCTAAGATTGCCCATTTTTCTTGGTGCCTATTGTTTCAAGGTCTTTCCCTTGGGCCTCAGCTCAAGCATATCAGGGTTCTAGATCCTTGGTATCTACTTTGTGGACAACCAGAGTCTTTTTTGCATTTTTTTTTGGTTCTATAGATGTGCCCAAAATTATTGGCACTAGATTCATGATTTCTTTAAGCCTTTTTGGCCATAAGCTTTTCCCTGACATATGGTTTTGTTGGGTGATTCCCCCAGGTTCCTTAGGTAGTTTACCCAGATCTGGCATACCTTCAAGATGGATATTTTGTTTACTTTATGGAAATATAGGAATTTTGTTCATTTCACTCACAATTTTCTTGACATAAATGTTTTATGTAAACTAAATCATGCATTTTTAACAATGTAATGATGCATATTCAAGTTTAAGCCAATAAGATGGCGCTGGAGGTGGCCCACCTTCAAGAGCTACTCAATCATTGGGGTAATACACCATGTATAGTTTCCAAAGTACCTCCTGACACTTTGGTTGATCATACTCTACCCAGGGGCCACTGTAGGGGCCATAACTCTTCTTCTCACCACTCTCACATGCCACGCTCATAGGCTCCTTGACACTACTCTCTTAGTGGTGGAAATGGTAGTTGGAAATGTTGTTCAAATTCTCTACCTCACCATGGTTTAGGTTGGTCCCCCAGTCCGGTGGCTTCCCTCTTGATGCTCCTCTTGTTGCTTTTGGAAAATGGCCTTTTCACCCAGAGTTTGATATTTCGCCCTCATTGGCAAATGCTTGGAAGGAAAATTAGGTGCAAAAACAACTTCTTACAATAATCCCTTAAGGAAAGTATTGTACAAATTTCTATTATATCCTTACAATTTCAGATTCAATATTATGTAAACAATAATGAATACAAAAAATAGATAGAGAAAGAAAATACATAAACACAAAGATATGTCAGTGGGAAACAATCTTTCGGTAGAAAAATCTCACCCTTCCAAAACATGCACAATGTATTATCTTCAACACAAAGGTTACAACACACTTGCAATGCAAGTTCTTTTAGGACACAAAAGACTAATTCAATAGCAACCAACAATACACTTTTCCATTCTCTCATCTACAACCCTAAAAATTCTTATATAATGTGGTTTCCATTTTTAGGGCAACTTCCAAAGAATAACCGTATTAGGGTTTTACCATTCTCCAAAAAAGTAGGAACCCAAAAAAAAAATTGGGGAGATGCCCCGAACCCCATATGCTAGATGGAGACTTGAGTGTACAGTACTTGATGATCAATTGCCGCATGTGTCTTACTATTGTTACTCATCATCAAGTCTTCTAAAGATATCTCTTACACATCACAAGAATCTGTCATAACCATTTCAATCATGATTTCGTTACACACAATTCAAGATGCTGACACATGCAAGTGGAGTGACACATCAACATGCCAACTAGACATGTACACTCACAGTTAATTACATTATTTGAAAAAAATAGATTTATAAAACAAATAATAAGAATAGGAATTATCCAAGGTTGAAGCACCTTATTCCTAACAATGATAAAGATAAAGAACAGACACCTAAAGATGTTGCTGATGGCTGGATTGTTCCCAACCCACCTACCAATCCTAGGGATGACTAGGGTTTCCATGATTATGATGATCCACTCCACTCAACTAGTACTGCTCTAGCAGCCTGAGGGGTTGCTTAATTTTTTTCTTTGATGAATAGTTATTGATTTCGGCTTCATCCATCTGAACTCTCATGGGGTGATCTTGTATCCCCTGGCCCATTTTTTTGAATTGTAACTAGTATATTATTTATTAATAAAAAATGACTATTCATAAAAATATAGTATCAACTTTATTTTATTTTGACAAATACAATTAAATACTATATTATAAATGTATTAGTATATAGTTCTATATAAATAATAATATAATATGATATCTATATTGAATAATATCAAAATTTTATTTGTATCTACATCTAAATTAAATAATATTATATATCAATACATATATTATATATAAAATATTATGTAAACAATTAGTTCTATATAATTAAATTAGAAAGATAACAAAGAATATAAAAAATTGAAATTAAATCAAATGATAACCTAGCGCTAGCTGGAAAGGATTTAAACAATACATGATTTTTAGTTGCTGCCATAGGCAATGCTATTTTGGTTTTTCCTTCAACTAATTAAAATACACAATTTTTTCCATTCTTTCTACTTTTATAATGTTTCTAATTTTCATATCTTTAGTGAAATTTATTAAAAATATTTTATTTGTCTTCTTATTGGCCAATACAATAAATAGTCATGGGTGGAATAGTTTGTAATATTTACTTATCTCAATGAAATATTTTTTCGTCAACTGATGCTTTTTGATAAACTTCTAAAAAAATCCACCATTGGTTGGTGCTTATAACTAATGCATATCTGTGGAAACATCTAATCTTTTCCTGTCCACATATTCTCTTCCCTTCCATCATATTTTGGAACATTCAAGGCAGTGTTGAGGAAACATGGGAAGATAAAAGAGTATGATTGCCCACAATAGAATTTGAATTTATTAGGTTAACTAAGTTGGGAAACTGTAGAGGTGTGTATGATCAATGCATGTTATATTGCTGGTGTTGGAGATGGAGATTTTTCTTTTAGTTTTAGTATTTTAGTTCCAGAGATGTAGATTTTCTTTTAGTTTTAGTTTTTAACTTTGTACGACATACACATTTCAATGTATGGGGGTCTTGCTACATCTTGGTGTCATTTTTTTGAAGCAACGAGGTTGGTTTTGATTCATTTTTTTCTCACCTCTAATGGAATTACATTGAATCCTATTACAACATTGTACTATGTTTCCCCTTGTTGTTTTGTGTTTTTAAGTATTCATTGGGCTGTAGTTGATTATCTGGTTTTAGTAGCTTCTTCTTCCTTTTATCTTGATATCAAGCTCTTTACCACCAATTGTCTTTGTTCCTTTCTTCTTAACTTGGTAGTGTTTCTTCTTGTGGGTGAAACATCTGTCATAACTATGAATGTTGCGGGTGTGGTGAAGGATTGGATTCTTATTGCCATTTGATGGTTCGTGATCAAGGATAAGGTTACAGGGGTTAATTTGTTGGGTATTTTTTGTCTTTTTCAAGGGTTTGTTCTTACAATCATTTGAAATTGCAATTGCTAAATGGGAAGCAATCTGAGAAAAAGGTTTTGGATGGAGAGAAAGATGCAAACAGTTTATTGGAAGAAAGCCATAATGCTCAGAGTGAAGGCAATCATGGTGATAGAAATGTTTAGAGACCGTTGGATGGTTTTTTATGTACTCATCAAATCCTAAACCGATAGTTTAGGGGTAGTACACCATGTTTTATTTTCTATATAAATGGACCTCAATGCTAGAATTTTGGGTTTTTCCATATGGGAAACTAGATTCCTTATCCCTTGTAAGAAATCTATGTTTAAAAATGCATTTTCCAATTTTTTATTCAGTGAACTATTGAGTATTGCATTTGTTAGTTTTACATTTACTAATTTCAACTATGGACTCTTGGAGATTAGGGTAGCTACAAAATTTGAATTTGAAATTAATATAGAATATCTTGTTTCACTAAAAGCAATTCACCTATAAGTGCATTGCATGGTAGAGATTGCAATACATTATAATGTGCTCTTTGTTTAATGAAGCTGTAAAATCTGAATCTGGAAATTATCTGAGGTTCTTATTCCCATTTAACTAAAAAAAATTAGGGTTTACAATGTAGTGTTCTGGTATCTGTTTATATGAAGAGCATCCATGGAAGAGATGGCAGAGGATTATGATAACATAATGAACTAGTAGTCTTATTTATAAGAGCTTCAAAATTTGAGTCTGCAATAACAAAGATTTCCATGCTTTGGCTAACATTACCATTTTCTCCATCTTCCCTTGGTTGTCCTCTTTCACCACATTACGATCCAAGATTTCTAAAAGTCAATTGTCATTAATGGTAGATAGGAAATGGGCATACAAAGTGCACATAGATCCTTTTACAAATAAAATAGGTCATAGACTAGTGAGAAGCTGCATCAAAACCACATCAAAACTATAAACATCACTTTTGTCTGTAAACTAGTTAGTCCTCACAAACTCTGGATCTACATACCCTAGACTTCCTGATGGAAACATGGTACTCAAATGAGTTCTATCAAAAGGTCTTAGATGAAAAATATCAGACTCTACTACTTTTGGTGTAAATGTGTCATCTACCAAATTTTTTGAAGATTTGATTGTCACGATGGAAAATAGGCTGAGAAGGTTCTTGATGCATGTATATTATGCCCTCTATAGTTTCTATTGCAATCTATTGCCTTCTTTCCCAAGGGAAATGTTTCTCCTGGGAATTTAAATGTTGAAAGAGTGTTCCATTTAGCATAGGTGAGCTATGATTACTAGATTCTCTTTTTCAAAGCAGTTGTTTAAAATGAATTTGAAAAAATGAGATTTCCTAGGATCAGAATGTAATTTTGAGAACTTTACTATGTTTCTCTCAAATCTCTTTCCAAGATTGCTCTTTTTTCAAGAACAATGAAAAAATTAGGTTTCTTATACATGAAGCCCTAAATTTTTCTTTTGAATCCTTAAAGGAGGCAATAAACTTATAGGGTTATAGCCATGGGTACTGTAGAAATAGGGTTAAACATTTACAAGACCATTTATGATCAATACAGAGTTAAGAAACTTCATACATTATGTATAGTTAGAGTTCAAGATCCTGTTAAATAAGGTAAGAATTCAACTAGATTTAAAGGAATGTTAGTTGAAGGGAACATTTAACCAGTTACAAGAACATAATTCTCTTGAAATATGGTGAAGCAGAGAATTTTGAGTTCAACAGCTGATGATGTTGAATATATTGACTATCATTCTCGATTTGAATTTATAACCAAGTATACAAGAACAATCCAGTGTTTACTTATGATCTCTCTTCAATGTATTACTTGAAAACTTCCCATTTGGGGAGATGTAAAAGACTTGGTCTTTGAACTTGTTTCGGACAAGCACTGTAAAAGCATAAAATTGGATTCAGGCACTACTTTATTAACATTTTCGCTCATGGAAAATAGTGTTGGTTAAGTTTGAATCCAATGCACTTTCTTTCAAACTCATTTGATTTCTATATTGAGCTCACTGCAGTTGGAATATGATTTCTCAGTTGATGTATATTCATGCCCATCTCATCTTTATATTGAATTTGCAACAGTTATAGCAGTAAGGTAATGCAATAATTGTATCATGATGATCTTCAACATTTTGTATTATATTTGCAACAATGATAATATGTTCAATTTAATGTCTAATACCTATTTGATTTCACAGCTACTGTAACACTTCTAATATGATCTAATTATGTTAATATACATTTGTTCAGTCATCTGAATTTGTGGCATTTATCCTTATATCTGTAATAATGCAATTAGCAGTCATGCACTTTTCAATGTTGCAAAATATATGTCATCTAATGAAATGTGAATTGACACTCACTTGATATACACGTCGAAATGGCAATTGTTGTAAGGATATATCTAATTCTCTGTAATGGTGACTAACATTTTATTTATCTGTTGAATTCGTAGCTTATTAATAAAATTCAATGATCTAATGTGTTGTACATGGATACCCATTTGATTTCTCGACTAATGTCTTTTGTAAGGTATACATCAAATCTGACCTAAAGTATTGTGCACACATACAAATTGATTTTTTGAAAGAATTTGCAACATTTATAATAAAATATTTTACCAAATATATAACCAGTGGTGTCCGTTTGATTTCTCTATTGAATTTGTAGCAGTGTGGTAATTTTTGTAGTTAAACACGAAATATGCTGATATCTATTCTATTCTTCGTAAGTATGCATTTAATCCAATAAAATGTGTATGGATGCCCTTTTTAATAATTTATTTTTGTTGCTTACAAGGGCTGTAAGTGATTCCTAATGTCAATTCTTGCAAAATGCATCTACCAAACTATTACTTAACACTTAAATTGACATCTCAATGGTAGAAAAAGAATATTTTTAAACAAATAAGTTGGAACAAGTAATCTTATTTTTAGACTAAAGCTTCAATTCAAAATACACTACTGAAGGAACTAGATGCTTTGGGTCCTTTTAAAATACACTACTGAAGGAACTAGATGCTTTGGGTCCTTTTAAAATACACTACTGAAGGAACTAGATGCTTTGGGTCCTTTTTTCCTATGGCATCATTTTTTGAAATGCTGCTGGCAATAAAAAAAAATTAAGAATATCACTTTTCTACATCTGTCTTGGTCATCTCCGTTATGCTACCACCAGCCGGCATGCACTAAGTTTTAGACATCTAATTTTCTTAAGATCATATTTGTGAATGACCGTCCTTTGTGCTCCTCTATGCCGACAGCAGCACATGCTATCATTACACTTTATTTCATTTTAGCTTGGCGATTACATCTTCGAAAGTAAAGATTTATTCCGCGTGACAATGACTGAAGTCTCCAATCGTCTCCCAATTTCCAAAGCGAGCGTAATAATTTTCATTCACGATAATTGTCATCCCAAATTTGACCACTCGCCTTCGAAATGAGCCTTGTCCTTGAAAGACGTTAAAGTGAGACGATTGTACATGGCCTTGAATGTTACGCAGCTTTAATGTTTCTATTGCAGGTTTGTATCTTGTTGATCAGCATCCTTGCAAGCTACAATGGGCAACCGCCTGAGCAAGAGATCCCGCGAGAAGAACCCGGCAGCACCCTCGTCGTCGACAGAGCAAGAGTGCATTGACATTTTTAAGGAAATCCAAGATACAGGCGACATTAATGAGTTAATCAATATGATCGACCAACTCCTTCAAAGGATAAAGGTCACTATATACTCCACCATTCATGTAACTCTGCTTTCATTTGCCTAAACTCTCTAACCTTTGTTTCCTTCTTATCTGTTGCAGTCCAAGCAACAAAATGTCACTACAAGTTCTCAACCAACCCAAGAGATAGAACAAGAAAGTGGCGTATGGAAATCTATTATTAAGAAAGGTTCCGAATTCGTGGAGAAGTTAAATAAATTTGGATCCTCGGTAAGTTTTTAAAGATCAAACTAACTAATTAGTAATTTACTTAGATTTTTTCTTAGACCTACTGTGCTGTTTAGAACTGGGGGCTAACGGTTTACAATTCTTTCTTGTTATAGGAAAAGTTGCACCAAGGGATAAAAGTTGTCGCTGAAACACTTCCACAAGTAGGACAAATAAATTCGACTGTGGCAGGGTTATCTACGATCGCTTTTGTGTTGTCCAAATATGAAAAAATGCGAGATAATCAAGAAGACTGCCTACAAACCTTGGGATATCTCATGGATCTTGCTCGACATCTTCAACGTTTGGAGAAAATTATTCCAGAGGAGGAGGAAAAATTCACCAAAGCCATTCAGTTCATCGTTGAAGGCTCAATAACTTGTCTTTGTCTATCAGAAGATAAAAAGCTTTTCAGGTAAAAACAATTACAATTTGCTTTGTCTAATAACAAGCTTCTGAGGTTAAAACAATTATAACTACCAACTAGAATTTGTATAATGGTGTGAGTGCCGCTAATTATTTATTGGTAAACTATTTTTTGTGTTGCAGATTTATCAAATCTTCTATCAATTCAGAAGACCTGACGAATCTTCGGAAAAGAATAACTGAATTGTATCCAGATCTTCTGTTGACCAGTTTCATAAGATTGAGTGAGAACATACCTACTTACCTTCCTATCACAAAGCCCATCTCTGCGGTGGGAGCAGGTAAATCTATACTACTTAAAAATATATATTTTCACTTTGAATTTTATAATTTTACTTTAGCATATATGTATCACTTTCAATATGATGATTTATTTTCTAGTAGTTGGCTTAATAAGGCAATTATCCGTTTCAATTAGATGATTTATTTTCTTGTAGACAACTTTGATTTTACATACAAGGTTATTAGTCTATTCTTATCTAATACACCTCTGATCTCTTTCAATGAGTATTTGATATGGTGTTTTGAAAAGATTTGATCCTTTATCCTTTATTTTATAATTAAGATTTCTTGTAAGAATAATCTTTCCCTTTTTCTAATTAAGATCGCTCTTTCACACTTGGTAAGAATAAACTTTCCCTTTTCTTAGCTTAGAAAACTAGATACCTTTTTAAAAATTAAATTAGTGAAAACATATTTTGAAGATGAAATTTTGTTAGTAGATTTATGTAGTTTTCATACTAGTAGAAAATATATTATGATGCTTAATAATTCTTAAAATATATCTCTTATTTTTCAAATTATTTATAGAAACAGTTAGAAGTCTTTCTATTTAAGCATGACAATTTAAATATGTTATTGCATTGTCTAAATAAAATCAATTTTATAGAAACAACATGTCACAACTTAAGTTAGAAGATACATATTAGAATGTGGGGACATATTAAAGGTGTCACAATATTTTTTCTTTTATTTTGCATACTTCAACATTATTATGTGAGGTGACTAAGTGTACTTCTATGTGAGTAATTAGAAGAATATGATTAAAGATTGAATCTATGCCTGAAACAAAGTAATTGCAATTATTACTAAAATCTATCAAAGGAAAATATATATATATATATATATTAAGAATAATATTCTCAAATGATGCAAGATTACATGACCTCTAATAGGGTCTTGCATTAAAAATCTTAACGAATAAAATTATGAATTGAATGTTCAAAATGAAGAAAGTGAAAAAAAAATTCTTTACTATCTAAGATAGTCTACTTCTTATTTAGGAATCTACTAGTTCTCTAGGAATCCATGTTTTTTTTTCTCATTTCTTCAATTTCTATTATTTCACTAAATTTTATGCTCTTTCCTTTTCATTATTCCTTCACATATCTTAAGGATTGAGTTGACCAATATTTATCAATATATCTTATAATACTCATATCAATATAGTACAATTGCATACCTCACTAAACAAAAGCTTCTCTCCTATATACCAAAATATTTAAACCATTAGCCTAGATCTTCTTCATAGGTTTGGAAATCTCAAAATTATAATCTTCCATGTCAAGGTTAACATCTAGGATGTCATACCTATCTTGTCAAATTCTTGTTTCAACAAGTCAAAACAATTCCTTGACCAAAATGCCAATACATTCTTCAGTACTCTATTTCGGTGATGTCAAACCTGTCATTGCGAATCTATCCAAAACATATGAAAAAATCAACATAATGTTAAGAGAGCTTAAGAAAATATTCTATGATGTCCAATCCAAATTTCTTTAATCTCGCAAGTCTATCTATGCTTCTTGTGAACCTTGCCAAGAAATATAGTTTGGTTATGCATTGTATCTCTGCCTCATACTTGGACAAATTGCCTTAATACATCATAATGTTTCGATTAATCAAAACAACTATCAACTTACCTTAACCAAATTGCCAACAAAAATTGGGTGGTTCTATTAGAATACTTTATTTTTAATCCCAAGAGCTAGTATAAAAGGAAGGCTAGGCACCTCAATTTTACATCCACTAGCATCAACAATATATCAAGAGTCAATGTCAAGAACACTTAAGGAAATTCATTCTAGTATATTTAAGGAATTCATTCAAGTATTCAAGGTGTTCTCAAGATTCAAGGATCCTTTGTGAGCATTTCCTCTTCAAGATCTTGTATTTTTTTTACCATCAAGGGAGGAGATCTACATTTTACAATTCATCTTCTTCTTTGTGCACATCCTCATTCATGGCTCCATGATTTTGTATTAATGATATATATTGAATCTGTGGAGATTTAACATAAAAAATATTCAAGAATTTCAAAATGCTCATTGGCAAGGGTTTCATCAAGCAAGGTGAATATTTGCATTTGTCTTTGTTTCCTTACATAATTTTTTGTAGTTGTCTTTTTGAAGGTTAATTCCTAAAGGGGGGATTGACCAAGGCAACCCCACCCACCTCCCCTGCCCCCGACAAAAAAAAATTAAAATTAAAAAAATCAAGTTATTTTAATGTCTATGACTAGGTTATTGGAATTGGAAATTCAAATATAGAAATTATCGGTTACCAGATTTCAAAAAAAAATTGGTTGAATTTATTTATGTTATATAAGAACATGTCCATCATCCCATGAAACTAATGATAAACATCACCCAAATTGAACTATACTTGGAGATTTGAGACTTTTCAGGGTTTTATGGGTTTTTTTAAAATAAAAAAAATGTTGTTAGCTTCAAAGACACCATTTTAGATCTCCATTATTTTTAGAGTAGAAAAGTATTTTCCTTTGCATATTTGAAGGTCATATTTCTAACCTTCCTTTTATCTCTTATCATAGAGTTATTTTCATATTTGAATTGGGGTTGATTGCATAAAAATTTCTCCAAGATCTAATTCATCTTCATCATTTGATCAATTGGTCCAATTTACATTCACATTGGACATCTAAAGTTAATGAAAATTGGATGAAAAATGACTTTCTTAAATAATTTTTTAGTATAATTTAGGTTTAGTATTAACATTCCTTCATCTTATTTGAGTTTTTCTAATCTAACTTGAGTTATATTTATATATTGAGATTTATGTTTGGAAGTCCTTTTTTTCTCTTGTATTGAATAAATTAGGGTGGAAGTGTTGTTGGAATGAATGCAGATGATATTCCTACGAGGGTGTATTCTAGTAGTGTTTGAGACATGATTCAGTAATTATATGTTGTATTCATAATAGAGTTTTTCATTGATGTTAACTTACATGTTATTCCATGAAGACTAGTAGAACAATAGATAGAGTTTGGCTTCACACAATTTGATCAGTTGAAGACAACTTGTGTGCTCTTAAATAGATTTATACAAAGTGTCTAGATGTGGCAGATGAGTGTGTGTATGAAAAGATGAAGACCACATAGAGTTATGGAAGATTTGGTAAAGATAGCTTTTAGATAGTGTTTCTAGAAAGTGAGTACTAATGTTTTGATTGTATCTCCTAATGGAGATAGAGTCTAGTTGAGTGAGATGACATGGAGGTAAAAGACATGCTTAAGATGGCTTGGTTATATGAGAAAAGTGAGATGTTCATTAAGTGAAGAGTTATGAAGACTACGAACTAAAAAATTACTTGTACTTATAAAAAGATGAAATATTATAATATAATGTGCAAATGTAATATATTAAGTTGGTCTTATATTACTATTGTTAATTAGGGAAGGCCCAAGACCGACTCAATTACTTTCTTAGGACTTGGTATAAAGGAAAGTCATTTCCTTGAGGATTAGAGTGATCTAGTGTGGATTGTTATATGCGAACTTGAATGCAAATTTATCTTTTGGATCAAAGTAGAGATTGGTGTAGTTGAGGTACACTGATCTTACAAGGAACTATATCTAGAAAGAGAAGAAGTTGTTGAACAATTTTTGGTCAAAACATGTATTATAGAGTGAGGATAGTACTAAAGTTGTTTGGATAGCAGGTCCTTCTATCTTCCTATCAACTCCTAACAAGGTTGACACAACTCCTTAGGGTTGGAATCTCCTAGCAAGGATTTAAAGTGTCCTAACAGGGATTGATATGTACTAAATCTATTTCATTGAATTCTATTAGGGTCCATTCTTTCATAGGGAACATTTTTATTAGAACATCATCTTGTGAGTGCCATTCTCACTAGGGTTTTCCCTCTAATCAAGTGTTTCCCTAGTTAGCAAATCCAGTGTTATTATACATGGTTATCTTTCTATGGTTGTTGCAACTACTTTTTATATGTCTTTGAATAAATAAAGATATTGATACTTGTTTTAATTGCATAACTAATTCACCCCCACCCCTCCACAATTATCTTGGTGTCCTAGTGGACTTTACTTTCTATCTAGTGTTTAATTAAAGAATTCATCTCATATATTTTACATTGTTAAATTAATTAATGTCATTTCAACCACTAAATAAATAGAATCAACGATTTATCTTTGAGGGAATTTTTTTTTGGTATAGGTGAATTCTATAATCCAAGAAAGGTTTTAGTGTCATAAGTAGAAATTTTGAGAAAATTTAATATACCATATTACACAAACTAATAGGTTGAAAGTCTTTTATTCTTCTAGCCCTAGCTACAATGGGGATTAATACAAGGAAAGTGTTATTGAACTTCTTTAAAGTCACTCCAATAGAGAAAAACTCTATAGTTTCTTAAAAAAATTCCTTACCAATAATGTCCCAATATTTCTAAAATAAGATGGGGGAACCCATCAAGCCCAGGGGATTTCAAATGATTGATAGAGATGGTAATGGACTTCACCTCCCCTAAAGTTATGAGCCTTTGCATATTAATATTTTCCTACAAAGAAATGTTGTAAGGAACACAACCTAAGAGAGTTATGCAAGCCCTCTAGACTGTTGGCTCTTGAATTAACAACTTTTGAATAACCCAATGATAGGAACAAATACATCTAGGATTAGCTAATTCCCATGTTCAACATACCTATTCATACATTAGGACCAATTATAAGGCTATACTCCTTCATTTTCTTCAGGCTTTGCAAAATGGAGGTGAAAAGACCTTTAGATTCATTCATATGGCACCAGTTCTAAAGCATACAATCTAGAAATCTATACAAAGTAGATAAAACTTTTATTACTCCTATACTTATGCAATGACAAAGGCATGCAATAGCAAATGGAAGAACCTATGAAATCCACAAGCTGATTGAAGGCATCCTTTCAGCTCCTAAATAGAAAGGGAAATGGATAATTGATTTAAGTTTGATATCAGCAAAATCCAAATATGCAACAACAAGAGCATGTTGATCCTCTAACTGATCAATGCCATATCTATTGGGCAATTCCACAAGTCACAAACATACATCCATGATATCAGTGACATACCCCATACACCAAGATATCAAATCTATCCTATCACTTATTGAATCAAACATCAGTGTTCACAAAAAACTCATTTGCATGAAATATCCTTCTTATGAAACCTGCAACCCTATCAAACATATCAAGCATTTACTTGGCTCTTTGTTCCAACAACAAAGTATATTGAGACATACAACTTTAGAGAGTTGCAACTAGGTTTAAGCCATTTGTTCCTAAACCACAAAACATTGCTAACAACATAAATAGGAGATGAGAATCAGAATTAAGCTAAGAAGTTTTTTGTTCCTTGTATTCATTTCTTTGAAACAATTCATTCAAGATGCATATAAATAACCCATGAAACAACTGAATAGATCAAAACTATTTGTATAACTTCATTATTGTTGATCATACAAGAGAAAAAATGTTGAAGAAATGGTGGAAACCTAGCTGAGAACTTGCTCAAAACTTTGGGAACCAAACCTAGATGGTATCACAACCATGGAAAACCTTCCATTCAACTTGAAGCAACCCCTAAAAATGAGAGAAAAAGAGAAAGATATAGAGAAGGAAGAAGAATCCAAATCTGATCTGGAAGTGACACATGTCCACTTGAATCTCCATCCCATGTTGTTGCAAAGCCTCTCTCTTCTCTCTACAACCAAAAATATGAACGAAATCTCTTCATTGTATATAACAAACTTGAAATATCTCCTCCAAATGATGAGAAACCCTCACTCTGATAAAAATATCAGATATGCATCTAAAATGTTGAGAAATCCTTTACTAAATTGACTTGGAGTTAAAAAGACATCACCAACTACATTTCTATTAACTTTGGCACACACCCACTTCATCATTTCACAGGAAAACAAGTCTAAACTGCCATACCAAAATGTAGTTGAAAAACAAGCACCTTAGACAAAACCCATAATATCTCATACATACTACTTCCTATGCAAAAATAAATGGCAAATTTGGAAAGCTCATTCCGAGAGCTTTCTGTTGCTATATGATAGTAATATATTAGCCTAAAAGGCATACCCAAGACATCCATTAGAAGTTTAGGTTCTTGACTGATTCTCAGGTCTACATTTTTTGTAAAAAATAAACTTTGTGCTAAAGTTTAAAACTTTATAATATATCCTTTTTATTTAAAAACTTTCTGTACGTCAGAAGAGGAAAATAATAATAAAAAATGTTTTTTTATGAATTTATATATTTCCCTCTTTTTTTGAATTTGAGTCAACCTAAGTTTGACTAGCCTAACATAATGCAACACCTAATTTGTCAATTTCTACATTGTCACCTTGACATGTCAACCTACCTCACTACCCTTCTGTTATGTCATTGCCACATGTCATTCTCTTAGTGGTTCATACTACCCTATCAGCATCCTTTGGACAACTTTGCCACCTAGGTGCCACATGGGGCTTCTTGATTGGTCCACTACCTTCTCATTGGCCTCTAACATAGTGCCACATGTGATCATCTGATTCATCGTCACATTTTCACATTACTTTGCTAGTGAGCTACTTTAGTTTGCGATAGTGCGTCAATTGTCAATTTTGTGCCACATGGCATGATCTGGAGCGTCGATTTGCTTGGTGCCACCTCATCTCCTCTGCCACATTTCACCTTCTCACTTTGGTTTAAAAAGTGACAACCACTGATCTCACCACGTGTCACAATCTAGTGAGTTGGTCTTGCATGTTATCCTATCATCTCCTCGAAGATTGCCAATTTTGCCACAATGCACGATTTGGAGCATCCATTTGCTTGGTGCCACCTCACCTCCTCCACCACATGTCACCTTGTGGCTTTGATTAACAAAGTGACAACCATTGATTTTGTCACGTGTCACAATTTAGTGAGTTGATCTTGCATCATCTCCTCGAAGTTTGATGAAGTCCATGCCAGGCTTGGAAATGGCTACCACATGTTGCACTGCAATCCACTGCTTAGATGTTGCATGACGTCTTCCTATTCATTGCTCGGATCCACATCATCATCCTTTCACGTCTTGCACTACAATTTGTTGCTCAAGTGTTGCATGGCATCTTCCCATTCATTGCTTGGATCCACATCATCATCCTTTCATCTACCTACATTTGGTCAAAAGACACTCACCCATGTCTATTTGAAATGACGTGGACGCCATGCTTGAGCCTTATGTCTTAAGAAGGCTCATGCCTTGTAAACAGCACACCGATTGAGTGGTTGGGGATATAAATATAAAAAGAACGAATTGCACCACCAATGTGGGATAATGCGTTTTCATCTGCCTACCAAATATTGTGTACTTCACTTTTGGTGATGATCATTGATAGAAACAAAATGTCGTTACTTAGCTCATGGTCTCCATTCTTCCCAACTACCGTGCCAACATGGGTTTGAAACCTCTTGTACGTTTTAGTACACCCACTGCCTTGAATTAGGCTCTTTTAGCTATAAATAGTGTGCAATACCTTTGTGATTGGTAACTCTATCAACATCTAATCCTTGCTTCTATTTCAATCGCTCCCCTTAGAGTCTTGTCCCAGTCATAGATTGTGACAAGAGAGACCGTGCAGCTTCCCAATCCAGTTTTAACCTGCTCATTAATTTGAAAATCCTGGCTGTGCATTAGGTGTAGAATGGGGTCATGAATTTTTGTTTTTTTTCATCCCCCACTTCACATTTTCAAAACTTTCCCACTTTTGATGATACCCCTATAAAAAAGGTTTCCCAGACAACACGTATAACGATGCATCAGAGCAGAGAAAATATCGACTGTATTTTGTAATTGTTACATGTGCGTCATGGAATTCGATATCCTTTAAGGGCTATTAAATTAGGAATGAAACAACCACTAGATCCTTTATTTTTTCTATTCTATGCCACCACGTGCTCCAACCTGCTTGGAATTGAATTTAATCATCATTTTCATCCTAGAAAACAATTTCTGGAAGGGAAAGTCAATTCAATCCCAATGATCATATTGATGGCAGATCAAGAATGCTGTACAAACCAAGGCTATGGAATCATTCTGTCTTGTGGCAGGGGAACTCAAAACATTGTAACCAACTCTGACCGATATGGTGTTAGCAGGATAATAGAATGCAAAAATTAATGATTTAATGACTTAATGTGAATAATTGCAATTTGTGGAAAGAAGACACTTTTCCCTCTCCATTCTCACCATTCAAACTCCCTGAAACTGCCTCCTTTTAGGCCTTCGAGAGTCTGGCGCTACCCATCCTCTCTTCTTCCCTTGACCGTAGCCACAGGTACTGAATGTTGTGTAGCTTACATTCTTCATTGCCATTGTATACAACGTTGTGAAAGACTAGAGGATAACTTGATTCAATCTGGTGACTAGTGTATCAGGTATATTGGGGCAGAAAAGTGCATCAGATGTTTGATTAAACAATAAGTGCCATGCCTCAATCTCTAACTCAACTTTAACATATTGACTTCCTAATTTAAAATCAAACTCATCAATGGAAAATGTGGCTCCGACACGGATGTTTGCACTGTCATATGCTAGCACTATGGATTGATAATAGTGCCATAAAATGATTTCACTCCTCCAATGATTACTGTGTTTTACAAGGGACCCATTATTTGATGTAATGGAGGTGTCTTAAGTCAAATTTTAGAATGGCACCGCAACTTTGCTTGAGGGAAATATAGACTTGGAAAAAGCAGTGAGAAAGGGAAGGTGACCATGCAAGAAGGCACGTAGAAACTTCAAATCATCACTGGCCTCCACTCTAAAGGGAAATATGTTGTCCGCCCCTTCCTGTCATCAAGATCAGAAAGGTAGCTACTACAAGTATAAACGAGGCCGAGGAATCCATTTTAGAATGGGTATAGAAATCAAACACAAACTCCATATTCATCAAGTAGCAAAATCATTAACGCTAGAAATCAGTGCACTTCTATTAGATTTTTAGAGTCAACTTATGCAAAAGATGGGACGCTTCACTCCATTATGGTGGAGATAATTGAAACAATCCAACTGCCTTATTGTTTTCAGTGAGATGATTGGAACAAGCTTCTATCATACCCATTATTGTTTATGTGTCACTCTACATATATGAGCATCCACTTGGTAACATTAGAAACTCAATTCCAATCAAACTCACCAGACATATTCTTTCGTACAAAGCCTCCATTAATTTAAGGCACTTGAATCAATGAGCAATCCATATTCTATTTTATCACAAATATTGGAGCATCTCTAATATGTTGAAATCATTTTAATCATGAGTAGACCCCACTCACCAATTTGATCTTGAAAAGTGACATGTGCATTATGAATGAAAAAGGCTATAATACAATACCATCTATTTTAAAGTAAACATTTGAGGATTAACAATAATTTATAATAGTGTTTACATCTAAATGCACTTTTATTACTTAATCACTTAGAGTATCACCATTCTCCAAAACATTCTATCAGTCTAATGGAATCAGTTGGGTTCTAAAGTGGGTCTGACTAAAAAATCGTTCAAACTAAAACATCTGACCCTTGAATTGATCTAATTGGCTCATCATACTGATTTGATCCAAAATCCATCATTTTCTAAAAACTTTAAAACTCAATTCAACACTTTTTGCAAATTGTGATTTTCTGCCGAGAAGCCTCTAGGACTGGCTTTAAAAATTGCCAAATCAATGAATCCGGCTGTGAGAGCTGACATATCTATTCTCTATTCCACATTCTTGTATCTTATTAGATTTCGTGTCATGACAACATCTGGGTCAAAAGATATTGAATGTCCAATTCACTCATTTGAAACTACCTACAAACGAACATGTTAGAAAATAATAAAGTGCACTCAGTTTTGACTTTAAAAATAGGTCAAACAATCACTTGGAGTCACAAAAATTGGGACATTAGTTTATTGTCACGAGGAGAGTATAAATCAGCAATTTGGGTTCATAACAAATAATTGGGAGAATTTGGCAAGAAGTCAAAGTTGGCTTCTCAAAATTGTAGAACTAGGAACACTCACAGAATAATAATTTTTACAAACGAAAGGGACCTAAGAAAGTGCACAGATGAATTTTTCTAGACTTGAAAACTGACACACTTAAAGTATTTTTAGAGTAGAACATAATGGTACAATCTATTTGGTCTCACCTATCATAGATTTAGAGTTATGACATCCCAAACAAGGCTACCGATCAATTTACACTTTTAGGCACTAGTCAAACTTTATAAGCTGCATTTGGAATCGCATTTGAAAACTAGTCAAACAGATTCATCATGGGCTCAAATATGGAAAATAGTGAGTGTTTGACCCCTAGAATGCAATGCAAAATGAATTTTCTCAATAGGGTCAATTGGGTCAAAATTATAACTAGTCAAATAGGGTTTCTCGAAATTTTGAACAATTTGCATAAGCATGACAACAGTAAACAACTAACTTTGAGTGATTCAAAACCTAGTCAAAACATATCGAAATGACTTGAAAATTGACACATAGGTTCTTTAATGTGCATACTAGACACTCCCAATGTAGCGAGTCATGAAACTTAACTAGGTGCAAGATATTTAAATACAAATTAGGATTCCTGTCATTGTTTGACATAGGCAAAAGTAGAGATTTGAACAATGCTCAAAATGAAATTTCACGGAATGAATTAGAATGACAATTTATCATTATGAGATGCATGCATATACTGAATGAAAGTGTTAGAAACATGAAACACTTCATAGGCCTCAAAATGATAGCCTAGTACATATGCACAAAAAAATGTTTATATGGGCTCAATTGTACTCAAAATTTAGAATGGTACTCAAAATCAGGGCTTCAATTTTGAGTTCCAACACAGACTAGGGTCATGGGGAAGAGGGTACTTCAAGAGATTAGAAAGTAGCTCACCATCTAATTTTCAATCTTAATCAAGGAGGAACTGACTCTCATAGTGAAGATTACTTCTATGATTTTATTTCTTTACTTATGCTTCAAGACAGACTAGGGAAAGAACTTTATATTCCTATTGCCCCCATGATTTATTGGACTTTGGATCATTATTTCCAAAAGGACTCTTCCTTATTGATAATATTATGTAGCTCAACTGAAAGAACCTTCTCCTCTTTATCTCTATTTTCACTTTAGCTCTACATTAAAAGATATTTCCAAAAGTGTAGTCAATCCAATATTGAAGGTTAGCCCTAACATTTTTCATTTTTCTGGTCAGCTCGAGCATATTATAACCCTTGACTTAATTTGTCGCCATTTAATTAGAACAAACTTAAAATTACGTTCATGGGTCCACATAACATCAAATCGAAAAGGGTACTTGCGGTTAATGATCTATGGATCTCATCAAAACTAAATTGGGTGATGATGAAACCCAAATCTAATGATAGAGGAAACTAAGATATCATTGAAAAAATTCCAATTGTTGTATATTAAACACCTATCAAGGTAGACCTAGATGAGGTGATCCCCAAAACTAATATTCGAGTGACAAGATTTGTTTTTAACTATGACATTATATGCATTAAATTTAGATATTAGTTTGGTAGATTATAGTCAAAGTTAGTAACCTATTCTACGATGAATAAAAAGTACATTTAAATCAAAATGACGCAATCATAAATATATGATTTAACCTAGAATGAGAAAACTAATACAATTCGAAATAAATTCAGACATCCAAAATTCAAATAAATGACATCTAATAGACAAAGTTTGATTAATTTGAAAAATATAAATTAAAACAACATATATATTCAGTTAACATAATACATTTTATGTCTTAATTTCTTTTTTAGTGATAGATTTTCTTATGGTTCAAGACCGTTTTATTATTATTATTTATTAATGATTATTTTTGTCCGCCTCAATCGACATACTCAAAATTAGGATAGCAATTCAATGTACCCACTAAAAACTGTGATATTTGATTCCATTGCTGTTTTGTTGAGATAAATGATGAGCCGATGCAGAAAAGACCGGACAACATTTCATGTTTTGCTTGAATTAATATTTATTGGATTTGGAAAGCAGATGTCTACACATTTCTTTTGATTTTCTATAATCTGTTCATGGCTCAATATTTAAAAACTTTATAATGAAAATATGAAGCTATTGGACGCTCTAAACATCATATTAACGATTGACTCTTGAAAAAATAATAAATAGTCAAACTTGGCATTTTTTTTCCGAGTGTAATTCTTTTTAAATGCATAACGTTTTAAGGATGGTCTAACCGGGGCTTTATTTGTAATCCTGTTTATATATTTTTCAACTATTTAGTATGATGTTACATAAAAGTTCAACATTCTAAAATTTATCATAACACATTTGTTTTGACACTTAACAGTTGGGCTTGAGAATCGAGTTAAAGAAATACTGGATATTCTGAGAATCAGAGATCAGCAATCGCTCGCAGTAGTAATTTGCGGATTTGGAGGTCTAGGGAAAACAACACTCGCAGATGCTGTGGCTTCAAACATAAATCTCAAGATTTATGATTACACCAGGTTTGAAATATATGAAGAATCCGAGAAGAACAATTTTAAAATATCACAGCAACAAATTCTAAAGGACTGCTTCCCAGATTGTAATGGTGGGCGACCTATACAACTAAGAGATTGTACAGATGGTAAGAGTCGTCTGATGGAGGCCTTTAGATCCAAAAAAGGCAAACCTATTTTTCTTTACATTGACAATGCATTACGCGCAGACGACCTGGAGAGCCTTCTACCGAAGGAGCTCGGAGAGCTTCCCCATGGTAGCAGAATTCTCATAACAACAAGAGATTTAGCAGTCACAGATGTGTTTAAAGGTCAACCCAACCTTGTGCGCAAAGACTATCCTCTCCAGCCTCTGCCGGATAAAGATGCAGCCAAAGTTCTATTCAAAGACCCAACCAAAACGGAAATAATCAAACCAGAAGATTTGCATAGAATCTTAAAGATTTGCAGCGGAGTACCACTGGCTCTCAAAATTGTTGGTGCTCAATTAGAGAAACAAGATTATCAAGTCGATGGGTGTAAAAATATTTTGAATTATTTAGAAAACGGAGACATAATAAAAAAAGAAAGATTGAGTGAAAGACTTTTTGATTTTGTATATGAGAAGCTGGAAGAGTACAGTAGGGAAGCCTTGCTTGACATATGCTGCTTTTTCAATAAATGGAATCGTCTAGAAGTTGAGTGTATTGTGGGAGCAGATGCAGTTACATCTCTTCTTGAGGTGGGATTGATCACTTCAATTCCTGAGTACGATGATCCCAATGTTTCTCCCCAGTGGAAAGAATTAGTTGTTCACGATATCATCAGAGCGAAAGGGCGATTTTTAGCGAAAGACAATAGAATCTTTAATTTTGAATCCTTAAGCGAAGCGGCAGAAGAACAGGTATATTTACTCAGATAATTACATGTTTCAAAAGAATACAAGTTTAAAACTATTTACACTAACAAATGTTACTACATTTGCAGAGGCTCCATCGAGTTAAAGGAGTGTGGCTTGAATCTGAATCTGAATCTGAATCTGAATGCACTATTGAGGAAAGACACTTAAATCTAATGAGAAAATCATTAAGAATTCTGTCTTTGGGAGAGAATATAAAAGCCAGCAGAGTAAGTCAAATGAGATTTGAAGAACTGAAGTTTCTACAGGTATCGGATAGCATTCCACAATTACCACTGCAGTTCGAGAAGCTTGATAAATTGGGTGTGTTCTATGGTCCTTTCTTCACTGAAGGTGAAGTTAATCTGTGCAAGGCAAGTCCTCTTTCTAAAATTACCTTATGTACAACATTTTATTATTTATACATTTAGATTGTTTAGTACCCATGTTCTTACGATTGGAATATTTATGCAGCTCCCAAAAAGTTTATTATCAATGCTGGTCATGGATCAATCGCCTTACATTCAGTCCAGAAACTCTCTTATGACAGGAGTTCCTCCGTATCTCTCTTTGAAGAAACTAGATTTCGGTGATTTGGAAGAGTTGCCCAAGCTGCCAGAGGGATTCAATCAGTTAGTGGCTTTGGAAGTTTTGATTCTGGATTACATGGTTCAAATGCAGGAGTTGTCTGAACAAGTCTGCCAACTTCCTGCGTTGAAGATACTAAGCATGAGGGGATGGTGGAGACTAGAATGTCTTCCGGAATCTTTTGGACGGTTGACTACTTTAACATATTTAGACTTAGAAGACTGTAGAAAACTGGAAAGCTTGCCTCAAACCTTTGAGCATCTCACAGCTCTAAGAGACTTGAATATAAATAGGTGTTGCCAATTGGAAAGTTTGCCTACAGGCTTCAGACAACTAACATCTTTACAGCATTTAGAATGTTGTCAGGAATTAGAAAGTTCGGTACAAAATATAATAGGTAGCCAGGCTAAGGTGCTAATTAACGACGGATTCTTTTCTAAACGTCCAAATAGGAGGACGAGTCGTAAAGAGACTATTTTAAAAATCAGAGCTCATGCGCGAGTTGTTAGGGCTGCGCACCGCTATAAGCAATTTGGAAACTGAAATGGCTATGCAGCCGACTGAATTGTTGTCAATAATAGTTTTTTAATTATTTAAATTGGAAAGTGGCTAAAGAACGCTAGCAATATTTCTATGAATTCTATTAAAGAAAGTCCGTAGCATGAATCGGAATACAGTGGATGGATGCAAGAAGTGAAAAAAATATTCAAAGATTTCTATTTTGGAAAGCAGGTGGCCTTAATTAGAATAGGAAGCATATGAAGGATGGATGTGGCAAGTTGGATATTCTTTTAGAATGTGTGCAATATGGATTAGAATGTATTTATAAAGAGTAGTTTAGATTTAAGAGACGATTTAAACAGTTTAGAATTGACAATGAGTATGAGTATTGTTTATGTTAAAAGGAATGTAGAAGCATTTTTTTATTGAATTTGGAATTGTTGGTCTAATTGTAATATTTTGAAGGATTTATTACGCCGAGAGGCGTTCTATACAATGGCAGCACAAATGTCCAGGGAATATGTCACAATTCTTTGTCAATAAAAAAGATTTGAGAGCAATTACAAACTTTCAAATTAAATATTAAAAAAGAATTCTCGAAAGAATAGCTGGCCGAAATAATAGGAAGCCAAATGGAGGCCGAAATAATAGGCCCGAAAAAGTAGGACCCGAAAAAATAGGGCCCGAAAAAATAGGGGCAAAATGATTTCAATATGATTTTTTTTTTTGTTAAATATAATTTTGCATGCACATTCATGCTTATTTTTTGCGGGGAGTGGGGGAATTTGAAACAAATTCGTGGAATGTGAAGAGACGTCTGTTGGGGGATATGAGGAGCCTCTCAGAAGTTATAAAACCAAGGCTCCTCATTTCATTTTCATTTTATGTTTTTGCAGGAAGGAAGAGGTGGAGGTTATTGGAGGATTAGATTGGAGTTTTTGAATAGGAGTAAATTGAAGTTTTGGAGTAACATTTTTGCAGGTGAGATTTCTATTTTTTATTTACATTCTCATTTAGATTTAGATGTAGAAGTAAATTGAAATTCAAAATTAGTTATAATATTCTACTTTTATTTAGATTTCAATTTTAATTAATTTCATTTAGATTTAGAATTCTGTTCATATGACCGAAATTGAGGCCACTGGAGGACCTGTGCAGAGTTTTTCGTGGAGATAAGCATGTGGGTACTGAATCAGGGCACATTAGGCCTCTTGGAGATGTAATTGCAGTGACTTCCATGGCTTTTTGAATCGAATAGGGCAATCTAAACAATCTCAGATCTGAAATTCTTTTTTTCCTTTTAAGCCGAAGACAGAACAAAGATTGCTTGCAAGAAATTTTGCAGAGTTTAAGATTTCCCAATCCCTGTTTTTGGGCTACTGTGGCTTCTCTTTGCAGTAATCTGCAGGGCACTTCGAGCTGTATAAAGAGAATGGAACATGGACCCACTTTTGTCGCCGTCTCTTGATGTTTTGGTTGATTATTTCATGGAGATTGTTACGAGGAGCTTTTTGATTTCTTTTACTTGTTTTCAGAATTTCGATGGCGACTTGTCTGGCGAGACCGATTACCAATAATTTAAGATGATTTTGTGTCTTATGCTGCAAAATCATTCATATGAATATATTAAATTCAATGGTCGAGCTTCCTGTCAAATGACTTTCTTAGGGTTATCCAGAGTGTAATCATTGAGAAAGCCTTACTTTTCTTCGGCCCTTAAATGTCCCTTTTCACACCTTATACCCCCACTAATACTGCCCTACGGTCATCAAATGTGAGGTGTGCCAGAGGCCTGCTTGAGAACTCATTTGATGAAGAAATTAGGGTAACTATAAAAAGTGGTGAGGGTTAAAGATGGATGTTTTCTATTATTTTAATTAATATTAATTGGTATGGATTTACTTTCATTATATAATGTATGATATGAACAAAATAATTTATATTAGAGAAGATACAAATAGTTGGAAGTCAGAAATAAATTGTTGTTACATAGTTTTAAAATTTGTATTATGCATAACAACAAATCTTTTACATAGTTTTAAAATCTGCATTATGCAGAATAGATCTATATTGTGTAGATTTTTTATTTTTAATTTAATCACATTTGAAACAGAGCAATTAAGTTTTACAATGGGGTGGGTAAATTTGGTAATTTAGTAATTCAATATAAAAGTCATCATTTAATCAATAAAATACACTTCAACACAACTTATTTCTGCCTTGCATTATGAGCATTTGATATTTTAGTCATTCATTTTAATATTTTCAACTTTGATATTTTATATCTTGATATTGCTTACTCATCTTTGGAAGATGCAATGCCAAGATGAGACAAAGTTCATTCAAAACCATTAGATAAATGAAAAAAATTAATGCATTTAGTGCACAAAATAAAGAATGCATATGCATTCAATTTTTTTATCAATCTTTATGATAGCTTTTTTTTTAAATAGAAAATAAAAAATAGAAAATAGAAAATATTCTTTTATGTATGTAGAAAAAAATTAGAAAGATTTTATGAATGTAAAAAATTAAAAGACTTCTATATACATCTAGATTTTTTGAAAAGAATTCTATTTACATCTAGATATTTTGATTGAAATAACCATAATGTAAAAACAAAATATAAAATAGAAATGTTAATATATGTATGTAGAAAAAATTAGAAAGATTGCATGCATCTAAAAAAATTCTATTTACATCTAGATTTTTTTAGAATGGAAAAAAATGGATAATAGAAATATCAGTTGCATGTTTGTAGAAATAAATTAGAAAAACATGTATCTAGAAATTAAAAAGATTCTATATGTGTCTAATTTTTAGATTTTACTTTATTCTAAACTAATTATTGATGGATATATATTTTAAAAATATTTATGTAGTTTAAAGTTTAGATTTTAATTAATTTGTATGCAAATAGGAAAAAGAATAAATATTTTATATATATGTAGATTAATTTCTATTTTTAAAATTTACAAGTAAATGAGTACTTTATTCATTTAAAATAAACAAGTTTTTAAGTAATATATTTTTATTTTAGAAATATATTAATCATAATGTTCATTTATTATTACTTATTTAATATACTTACTCTCAAATCTAAGACAATAGAAATGATATTTTATTAACTTTGAAATAGGGAAGTGTTATGCAAGTTCGTTTACAAAAAATACCAAAAATATATTGACATAATTATATATCTAACCATAATGTAAAAACAAACTCCAGAATATTGATCAAAATCCTAAACCTAACTATAGGGATAACCATGATATTAAACTCTAAATCCAGTCCCAAGGTCCTAACCATGATATAAACCTATAACTGAACTCTTAAAAAATTTACTAATCCCTGATCCTAATCACATTCCCAACTTTAAACTTGAGCTATAAACCATAGTTGTAACCATAATCATAAACTTAAACAAAACCCTAACCCTAAAGGTACAATCATAAAATTAATCATAGCTTAGACCCTAATCCTAGCACAAACCACAATCATGACCAAATATAAATCTTCACCTTACCCCTAATCATAATTTCAATGTTAACCCTAACATTAGTTTCAATCCTACCATGATATGAACCCTAATATAGACTTCACCTTGATCCTCACCCTAATCTTAAGTCTAATTAAACCCTAACTAAAACCTAATCTAAATGGTATATCTAACTATAATCCTAACTGTAACTATCATACAACCCAATGCTAACCCTCATGTATATTTAATCCCTAATCTTAACTCTAAATATTCTATAAACTCTAGAATTGACCTTGACTCTAACCATAACCCTAAAATCTAAATTGTAACCATAGCATGAAAGGTGGGGACCCCCGCTACGTGGCACAATTCTAGGTCTTGGAGCCTCGTGAAAGCACTACAGAGTGAGGAAATGTCAGAAAGGTGACATGTCATAGCATGATGCAATTCTGGGCTTTAGAGCATTGAAGAAACAATGCAGCGTAAGGAGGCGCTAGAATGGAGACTCATGGAAAGAAGAGGAAAGACTTTCATGTCGCTGGCAGAAAACTACGAAAAGAGATAATATGATGTGTTAACCTCCCACAAAAAATGCAAGGTTGACCACAAGGGGGAATTTGGTTTCCCCAAAAATTAATGATGGTCATCGATGAAGGTCTTCCTCTCGAAATAGACAGCATAGATGCATCGTAAATCCTCACCAATGAAGGATTAAGTCACAGCCGTCGATGTAGATTCTCCCCTCAAAAACGATGACTGAGATGCAATGAGGAAACTCCTCCCAATGAAGGATTAAGTCACATTCGTCGATCAAGATTGGCTTTATTTCCAATGGACGACTAAGATGTAGTGAAGAGATTCCTCCCAATGAACAAAGCAGATAGCACAAAAGGTGCGAATCCCCTCCATGTGGCACAATTTTGGGTCTCAAAGACTCATGAAAGCATTGTGGAGTGAGGAAATGTTGGAAAGGCAATGCCTGGTAGCATGATGCAATTCTGGGCTTCAAAGAATTGAAGAAACAATGTAGCATGATGATGCATCAGAATGGAGATGCATGGCAGCATTTTGTGCAATTCTAGGCTTTAGAGTGTTTCGAAGACACTAGCATATAAAGAAACATTAGAATCGGAATGCATGGCAACATCTTGCACTTTTGGGAAGATGAGAAGATAGCTCGCGAAGAAATAAGAGTTATCGAATCTCACAGCATGAATCAGCCTGACCAAGAAAAAATGATCCAGCATGGTCAATGAAGAAACCGAGCCAACACAAAATGTTAGCTGCCAACTTTAGCGATGTTAACCCTCTGCAAAGAACCTATCCCATTTAAGGTCTCTCAGATCAGACATCAGTGATGGGTTGAATAGGGGGGGAAAATAGCACAAAATGCCCTCCTAAATGAAATTCTAAATGTAACACTAATAACCATTATCCTACTTCTTTCCCTAACCTTATCCATGAGTGTGAGAATATACATATTATTATATAGGGCACCTTATATAATAATAAATATAATCTAAAATCCCAACCCTTACTCCCCTCCTAACTATAACTGTGACCATAAGAAAACTTCTAAATATAACCCTTCCTCTAACTCTAACCCTAACCCTAACCCTAACTATAACTGTAACCCTATCCCTACCACTAACTGTAACCCTGAATCTAACTCTACCATAATTGGACTTTAACCCTAATTATAACTGTAACCCTAAACCTAACTCTAACCTTAACCGTAACCATAACCATAACCCAAAACCTAACCCTAATCCTAGCTAGAATTCTAATACTCTGTCTACCCCTAACTCAAACTATAGCCCTAACTATAACTCAAACTCTAACCCTAACTCATATTCTAACCCTAAACTTGACCCTAACCTTGACCCTAACCCTAACCCTAACCCTAAGCCTAACCCTTTGTCTACCCCTATCTCTAACCCTAACCCTAACCCTAACCCTAACCCTACCCCTAACTCTAACCCTAAATCTAGCTCTTGCTATAAATCTAACTCTACCATAATTAGACTCTAACCCTAACCCTAACTTTAATCCTGATTGAAACCCTAACCCTAACCCTAACTCTAAACTTAACCCTGACTCAATCCCCTTACCCTAACCTTAATATTGATATAACTCTCTCTATATATAACCCTAACTCTAAATATAAACCTAACCCTAGCCCTAACCCTAACCCTAAATCTAACTCTAACCCTAACTGTAAGTGTAACCCTACCCCTACCCATAACTCTAACTGTAAATCTAACTCTACCATAATTGGATTTTAATTTAAACCCTAACCCTAACTCTAAGCTTAACCCTGACTCAAAACTCTAACCCTAACCCTAACTCTAACATTAACCCAACTATAAAATTAACTCTATTGGTAACTCAAACCCTAAACCTAACCCTAATTCTAACCCTAACTCTAACTCTAGCTCTAGCTCTGACCCTAACTCTAACCATAACTCAAACTCAAACCCTAAACCTAACCCTAATCCTAACCCAAATTATAATGCTTTGTCTACCCCTAACTTAAACTATAACCCTAACCCTAACTCAAACTCTAACCCTAACTCATACTCTAACCCTAAACCTGACCCTAGCCCTAACCCTAACCCAAAACCTTACCCTAACCCTAACCCTAACCCTATCTATAACCCTAACCCTAACCCTAACCCTAACTCTAATCCTAATCTTAACCCTAATTCTAATCCTAACACTAACCTTAACCCTACCCCTAACTCTAACCATAAATCTAACTCTACCATAATTAGAATCTAACCCTAACCCTAACCTTAACCCTAGCTCAAACCCTTACCCTAACTTTGTCCCTAACCATATATCTACATATGACTATAACATTTTACATTACAATATCCCAAAAAAAAAAAAAATGTTTATCTAAACTAAACTCCTTATATTAAATTTAAAATAATATTTGACTCAAACCTTAATCGTAACCCTAACCTTAACCATGAGCATTACTCTAACCCTAACCTTAATCGTAAACATAACTCTACGCCTAACTCTAACCCTAATTCTAACTCTACCATAATTGGACTCTAATCCTATCCCTAACCCTAACTATAAGCATAACTCTAATAGTAGCCTTAACCATGAGCATAACTCTAACTCTAGATCTGACTCTACCATAATTGGACACTAACCCTAACCCTAACCTTAATTTTGATCCTAACTCAAACCCTAACCCTAACTCTAACCCTAACCTTTATTCAAACCTTAACCCTAACCCTAACCCTAGCCTTACTATAACCCTAACCCTAATCATAACCATAACCATAACTCTAACCCTAACCTTAACCATGACCATAACTCTAACCCTAACCTTAACCATAAACATAACTCTAATCTAAACCTTGACCATAACTCTAATGATAACCATAACCATAATTCTATCCTTGACCTTAACCATAGCTCAAACCCTAACCCTAACTCCAACCCTAACCCTAATGCTAACCCTAACCCTAATTCTATCCCTAAGGTTAACATTCACTGTAATGTTAACTTTGTCCCTAACCATATATCTACGTATGACTATAACATTTTACGTTACAATATCCCAATTTTTGTTTTTTTTTAATCTAAATTAAATTCCTTGTATTAAATTAAAAGATATATTTTACTCAAACCCTAACCCTAACCCTATCCCCACTATAACCCTAACCATAACCATAATGATGACTCTAACCCTAACCTTAACCATGAGCATTACTCTAAACCTAACATTAACCATAAGCATAACTCTACCCCTAACTCTAACCCTAATTCTAACTCTACCATAATTGGATTCTAACCCTATCCCTAACCCTAACTATAAGCATAAGTCTAACCCTAGCCTTAACCATGAGCATAACTCTAACTTTGGATTTGACTCTACCATAATTGGACTCTAACCTTAACCCTAACCTTAATTTTGATCCTAACTCAAACCCTAACCCTTTAAACTCTAACCTTAACGTTGACTCAAACCTTAACCCTAACCCTAACGTTAGCCTTACTATAACCCCAACACTAACCCTAATCATAACCATAACCATAACTCTAACCCTAACCTTAACCATGACCATAACATTAACCCTAACCTTAACCATAAACATAACTCTAATCTAAACCTTAACCATAACTCTAACAATAACCATAACCATAACTCTATCCCTAACCTTAACCATAGCTCAAACCCTAACCCTAACTCCAACCCTAACTGTAATGCTAACCCTAACCCTAATTCTATCCCTAAGGTTAACATTAACTATAATGGTAACTTTGTCCCTAACCATATATCTATGTATGACTATAACATTTTACATTACAATATCCCAAAAATAAAAAATATTTTTTTAATCTATATTAAACTCATATTAAATTTTTAAAAATATTTTGAAGCATAATTTTATAGTAACTTCATACAACTCTAATTAAAAATTAATTAACAATTTTATAGTAACCTTATCAAAATAAAAAATAAAAAGTAAATATTTTTCCTATTGCGCCGCGACTGCTACTAGCTTATATATACCTCTATATATATTACGCCGAGAGTAATCATTCTCGAGGCCCCTATTTTTATTTTCATTAATCCCAACTTCGATTAAAATAACTTTGGGATTAAATAAAAATAGGCGCCTCAAGAACGATTACTCTCGGCGTAATATATATAGAGGTATATATAAGCTAGTGTAGTGTATTAGATACAGATTTCAAATTGATATTATAATAATTTTAAAATAAATAAAGTTCAAGATTTTATTCAATTATAAATTTAGTTAGAGGTCTTATAATAAAGAGCCGGTTGAGGAAAACAATAGATATAGGAAATTACAGTTCAACATTCAAATTTTTTTTTAGATTAATGTTTGACATTTTGATAATTTATATTTATATTTATATTTATTTGTATGGTGTAGTCTATAATGAATACTATGAACAAGAGATCTAGTTTTTTGAATCAAATCCTTGAGATAGTAACACATATTTTTAAGTTATTCAAAATGAATATTATTGAAATAGTAATCCATCTCTTTAAGATATTTAAAATTAATATTTTTAGACCTTAAATTATCTATTTTCTAATCTAGTACATATCTTCTCTTGCTCATCCATGATAACTAAGCTAATATCTTGAAGATTCATTCTTTCCAAACTAATTCCTTGAACATAAATTTAAAATGGTGACTAAAACTTGGAAAAAAAATATGATAGCAATTATTGAATTTTGAGAGTTATTATACTAATAGTAGACATAGGGAGTTTTGCATGCAATACATGTTTTTTTTCCTCCTAAATTCATCTTTGGTTTTGCACCTATCATACTGCATTAATTGTGGGAACATTAGGGGTTTTTATTATGTCTCTGACCAACTTTTGCCTTGTAGGTGATATAGATGCTAGAGTTACTGCGATGGATGCTTATGGTGCCTCCTCTGAACAAACAGCTGTGAAAGTTTGTTTCGAAAGTGTTTTTTGAGGTAAGCACTCCTGCGATATTGCTCTTAACATTTAGGAGTTTGATGATGCATACAACTAGTTAGAGAAACATACCTTGATAAGTTACTTTGTGGGTCAGTCTCTTGCTAAAAGCATGCTCAAAGAATGGGTTGCCAAGACCTAGGCTCCTCATGGAGTCTGACTTAAGGGCATCCAAAGCCTTACTAAAGGTTTTTATTATTATTATTTTGGTTTGCTAACCCTTCCCAAGCCGGCGCGGTCTTCAATCACGAGCCCTGTTCATTTAGGTCTTCACTACTAGTTTTCCAGTGGTAGTCTTAGGATTTCTCTGTCTCAGATGACAAGAAACTAAAAGTCACTATCTCCAAGTTGAGTTTCTAGGTCTCTTGTACCTTGTTGGAAGTTTATTCATGCTATTGCTCAAACCCTTGGCAAAGTGGTTTGCATTGAAGAAAATAAATTCTTCAATGCATGTCCTCAAAGGAGGTTTTTTATTGAAGTGGGCCTCTCTTGTGATCTCAAAGAAACTATTGACATTCAGATCAAAGCACACACCTTCACTCAGAAGGTATTGTACTCCTGTCGAACACCTGTAATTGGTGTCAAATAGCTAAACACAAGATCAAGTACTACCCTCTGGCCATGCCTTGTAAGTCAGCTCCTATCAAAGAAACCCAAGAAAAGCTAGTTGAAAATGCTAAGAAAGATGAGTGGACTACAGTAGTTCGCAAGGGAAAGACTTCCTTGTTGTCCAAGCAAAAAGGGTCCTCCTCTAGCCAGCCTTCACTGGAGATTGTTCAGTTACCTCTTCCTTGACACCAAGCACACTGATGGTTTCACCACCCGCTTCAAACCTTATCCACCAGGAGATGGTGTCATCTATGGGTGCTTCTCAACCCGCATGGGTCTGCACTCTTCAGGGGGCATCCATGGTGGTCCCAATTGGGTCTCATCCCTTGAGACTCTCTCGTAGCTTAGATGGCTCTAGAGAAAATATTAATGGTGGTTCAGAGAATAGGAGAATCATCTCTGGTGGTAACTCTTCTCCTACTCTCACCTCTGGTTCACTTTGGCATAATAATTTCTCCTCTCCTGGGGATGACGAAGACATGCAAGAATTTTTTCCATGAATTTTCTCTAATGTATAATGTGGGGTCTCATAGACCTTCCTCACAAATACCATGTGTGAGATAAAAGACGTTGGCTTGGATTCTTAGATATCCTTTTTTTACAAGAAGTTAAGATTTAAGGATTTTTGCTCAATGTTGCTTGTCGTGCTATTTGGCTAGACAACATGGTTTTTTATTGCCAACATGAAGTTGGTTGTGGTGGTGTAGTTACTCCCCTTTCACCTTTTTTATCTTCTTCTATTATTGCTCATGGTTCTGACATGATGCATAGGATTGTATGGATTTTGTTGTCCTTCCATACTCATTATTTTGTGATAGTTAATGTTTACACTACCAATGATGTCATGGAATGATCCTAGCTATGGTGTTGGATGGTGGAATCCTTGCCACCTGTCACCTAGGTTGTTTGTAGGGACTTCAATATGATTGAGTTGGCCTCTAATAAAGAAGGGGTTTTTCCATTTTGGTGGAAAAGTAGAGAAAGAGAAGCCTGGGACTACATGAGCAATAAATTAGGCTTTTTTAAATCCCACTACCCATCATTATTATTCTAGTGGGAATCAATAGACTTGGTCTAATTTCAGAGCTGGATCTGACTAGATCTTTAAAAGACTAGATAGTGCGATGATATCTACACAATCTTTTTCTCTTTTTCTTAAGAAAGAGATTTTTCGGTCATTCATCTGCTGGATGTAACCTTGTCAGATCATTTCCCCATTCTTTTCACTATCACCTAGAAAATAGCTTAGAGGGGTCCTTCCATAACTCAATTTTTCTTCAACATGTCATTATTGAGTCATGATCCCACTAGGGATCACATATTGCGTGTTTGAAATTTAGATTCTGAACCCCATATTCACTTTGGGTGGATTCAATGGTGAAATGATGCTATCACCCATATGACAATGTTTCTTTAGATCTATGGTGGGAAACTTGCCACATACTATAGGTGGTCCTATGATGCCACCACCAAAGCTTTTTGTGTGGCTTCGAAGGTTCTTGTCTTGAATCCATTTGATCTAGACTACAATGTCAGCTTTCTAATTTCCACGATCAGAAGAAGGTTGCCAATAATTATGCCACCAAGAAGCTACAAATCAAGGCCTCTCTCCATTGGCTTGAGGTTGGTGACCAAGCCTAGAAGGAGTTCTTTCGTGCTCCTAGAGCTCAACATACTTCTATTAAGATTAAACAAATCAAGGAAGGGAAATTGATTCTTTCTTCACTTTCGATCATTCTTCAAGCCTTTGTCCACCATTATGAAAAGGTTTTCACTAATGAAGATCAATCGCCAAAGTGAGTGCAAGATTCGAAGAAATGTGCTCATGTAACTCCTACCCACCTTTCAGTTGAACATTGTGCTTTCTATGAGCGATTTCTTACTGTCAATGACCTTAAGGAGGCTATTTTTACCATGGTGGATTACAAGGCTCCAAGGTGCGATAGTTTCCCCTATGATTTTTGCAAAGCCTTTTAGGATTCCATTGGGCCAGACCTTCACAAGGTTTACTTAGAACCTTTTCACTCTAAATATTTAGGAAATCTTATAAACAAAGGTAAAATCAAATTCATACATAAAGTTGGCAATCCTAAAGATATCTACAATTCGAGGCCTATCGCTTTGTTGAATGTCTCCTATAAGATCATAGCCAAAGTTCCATTGCTTAAAATTTGACATCTCCTTCCTTTGGTTGTCCAAACAAAGTAGGTAAGCTTTATCAAATATTGTTATATCCTAGACAACACCGGTTTCATCTCGGAAGGCATGGAATGGGCTTGTAGGTCTAAGTAGCAAGCTCTCTTTCTCAAAATTGATTTTGTCAAAGCTTATTATAACATTGAATGGCCCTTCATTTTTTCTATGCTAAAAGCTTTAGAATTTGTATCTATCTTTCCTTAATCTCTAGAGATTCATAGTTCTTATTTTCTATACCAGTATGTTGTTCACAAAGTAATGATTACTACTTTCGATTTCATGTTGTGCATAGTTGACATCATGTCAATGACCTATCTTAGATCATTTTCCTATGCACAATGTGCATATTGTAATGTTTCACATTCTTTGAGTTCCAAGTCATTATTTACAATCTCTATCTCCTACAATTTTCATCCTGCAAGGCACATTGTTTCTTTTTGCATAGTTTTTTATATTGACATGGCATCTTGTGCAGTTGGAAGTTGACTCCTAACTTGTTTTTGGACCTATTTCTAGGAGTGCATCATCTTATGTTGTCCTTTGTTTGGGGTTAGTTTATTCTGCCAAGACTAGACCTTTAATGTAATTACTAATTGACCCATGGCTTAGTTGGTTATATATGAAGCTTGGTAATATGTAGGAAATTATCATCTTAGAGAGAAGAAGATCAAAGATGTGTGCTTGGACTCTGATTTTTTAAATTTTCCTAGTATTTGGATACAACTCAAATGACCTCACAATTGGGCACATTATTTCATTATATGTGAAGTAAAATAATTACACTATTGATTTGTTGCATATGGCTTTATGTTCTTGATTTTGTTGGAAATTTTTTTAGTTTTCCCCCTAAGATTTGTGACAAGGGCTTAACTACCTCCTATGTACTATAAGTTGGATGGTTGTATCGTGCATTGATAGATCAATCTTTTGGTACAATGACAACCCCACTCTAACAAGTGGTATCAGAGCTTGGTCACAAGTTCAAACCCTCAGACCCTCGGGTAACACTGAGCGAGATATTTTTAAAGATTTGTTCAACACTGCCCTTAGGATTTGTCATAAGGGCTTAAATTCCTCTTGTGTACTATAAGCTGGGTGGTTGTATCGGGCATTAATAGATCAGTCTTTTGGTGTAACGATAATGCTACTCTAACAAATTTGATGTGTAGGAATTATGTGAGTAACTCTCAATAGGGGTATTAGTAGGTTTAAGTTGGGTTTATTACACCTTTCTCCTTCTATACATTTCCCTTGTGGCATACTTCAAGATCTTCAGTAGGGTGAGTGCACCAAGATGGTGTACAAAAAGGGGGAAAAAGTGGAAAACTTTTTTTTGAAATTAGGTAAATCTGAAATTGGAGCAGATATTTGAGGTTCATCCACTCAAAATGATAATATGTGTGAAATATATAAATTTTAGTTCTTTGATTCTACTTTCTAAGCTACTAGATTTTGTACAAAATGGATAAGATCAGGTGGCTCAAACCTTGTGCACACAAAAAATAGTTCTTGATTTTTTTAGAAAACATAACATAGTTATTTTCATGTGCAACACAAAAAACATATTTATACATGTAGTATTTTGTTTAACCCTTTGGTAGGATGATATTTAATAGTCATATCTAGAATTTGTGTATTTTTTTTTTATTTTCTAATGATTTTTTTTAAAAAAATGAATTATTGAACTGAGTACATCCTAAAATGTTGGTACCTATTCATGTGTTGAGCCTAACATGCACCAAAATAGTAAAAAATGGAAACTTTGTTTTTAAAAAATGTATAGAATTAAGTGTAGAACAATAATATATTATTTATTTTGAATGTTATTAAGCATATCAAAAGTTATTAAAAAATGGTAGACACATGTCTATGAGGAATGTCAAGGCATTGTTAAAAGTAATTAAAGCTTACATTGTTAATATTGTCCAAAATTAGAAAAAAATATATGGTTGGAAAGCTAAGAAGATGTGTAATATTATGGTAGTAATTTTAGAGATGCCCACTTCACCATTAGCAAACCTGATGAAAGAAAAGATGAGAATTCATCTTGGAAGATGAAAAAACATCTAAAGGAAAAAAATTGTAGGGAAAATAGTTTCCCAAGACTTTGGGTTTTCCCTATGCTATAACCAAGCCATAACTCGATCAAGTTTCTAGGATTCAAATAATATGATTGGGTTATGAAAATGAAAAGGTGCATTCAAAACCCAATCAAGTTTTGAAGAACTAAAAGTACACTTTACTCTGAAGGCTATGTAACTTTAACATACAGAGTTCAATTGACTCCATTTAAAATGCATTGGAAAGCTATTGAAGAGATCTACAACATCATGTAGATAAATAAATACTATGCCATCAAAATTTTATTTTCCATCAATTTGAATTAAGTATAATCTTAAATAGGTAGTCATTATTTTCAAAATGTGTAATCAATAGGTGAACATGAATTCTAAGATATTGTTAATTTTCTCCATCTCAGACACACATAAAAACACTCATAAACTAATTAAACAAATCCTAAGATATCTCTCTTACTAACACCTTACCTCTCGCATTCTTCAACTAACTCCTTACCTCTCTATCTAACTTGTTACCCTTAAGCATTGTCTCTCTCTGAGTAATCCTGAATCCTCCCCCTCTCTCTCATCACCCCTCTTTCTCTCTCCATGTTATCACATTCTCTCCATATTTCATTCTCTCTCTCCATCCTATCCCCTAATATCTCTCTCATCTATCCCATCTCCATCTTTTTATCCCCTACTATCTCTCTCTCTCTACATGGAGTTCCCATTTCCAGGATCAATGATTAGGGATAAAGAGAGGGGGGGTTAGGGATTAGGGGTCAGAGAGAGAGAGAGAGAGAGAGAGAGAGAGAGAGAGATAGTAGGGGATAGGAAGAGAGAGAAGTGATAGGATAAGAGAGAGTGAGAGAGAGCAAGAGATAGGGGATAGGATGAAGAAAGTTAGAGGGGATTGGACATGGACAAAGAAAGTGAGAAATATGAGAGAGAGAGAAAGAGAGAGAGAGAGATTAGGATTTGGTGTGCGAATAAGAGAGGCTAAAATTTAGTAACAAAGAGATTATGAGTCAGTGAGAGAATGAGTGAGTGACTTTGTGTGTGACAAAGAGATAGAGGGAGTGAGAGCAATGATAGAAAGATAAAAGCTATGATAATACTCTTACCTACCTATTCACTCCATGTTTGGAAAATATTGACTGCTTATTTTAGGCCATGATTTCTTATAATGGATGCAAAATAAAATCTTGATTTCCTACTATTATTTTAGTTGCATTATATTGTAGATCCCTTCAATATCTTTCCAACTCATTTTGAACAGAGTTAATCGATGTCCAAATGTGAAAGTTATGGCTTCCAGAGTGGAGCCTATTTTTATTTCTTCAAAACCTGATTGGGTTTTGCATAACCCAATCGGGTTTTGAATAGATTTTTCATCCTAGAAACCCGATCAAGTTTCTTTTCATGTATTTTTTCTAGGCTTAAGGTAACTAAGCCTAGCTAGTTTTTGAAATTTCATATAACCCAATCGGATTATGAATAACCCTTCATCAGGATATTAACATTTTTTTTTTGTGGTGTGTACTAAATTGTGCACCATTTTGGTGCACCTACCTAGTAGCTTTAACATATTCTTCTTCAATTTTAACATTTCTTCTTAAGCTATTCAAGATATTTCAAATCTCATTCCCCATCTTAGCCTTGAATTCTTCAAACATGTTCTCCAACCTTCTAGGGTTCATTCTGTTGACATTTAGGTCAATTTGTCTATTAGTTACTCAACACTTAGTCAAATGCTTACACTACTACCAAGCTCTACAATTGCTACCTATCTTATCATTCATCAAGTAGTGTTAACCAAGTGGTTTAGTTGTTTCCGAGCCAAGTAGCCAAAATGTAGTGTCTACCAAGCACCTGAGTCAGTTTGCAGTGTTTTCCAAGGTACACAGTGTTTATCATGCTTCAAAGACAATGTGCAGTGCAAATCCAACATACCAAAGGCTACCAAACTATTCAGTGGAAGTGAAAAAGATTGTAGTGTTAATTGAGCTATGGTATGTTAATAATGTTATACTGTGTCTACCGAGCTCATAGTGTTAACAATGTGAATCTAGTGTTGACTAAGTCATGTAGTGTTAACCAAGAGATTCAATAGCTACCAAGTTTCTTAGTGTTCACCGAGTCACACAATGCTAACCAAGTTCTAGTTACTTAGAAGTTATTAGTATAGACCAAGCTTCAATTTCAACTGAGTGTCAAAGATTATCGAGCATTGACAACATTTGTCATTTATCAGAACATCACTGAGTTTCTCTTCAGAACCTGAGCTATAGTTGTTGGGCTAACTTTGTGAATTATGATGAAATTAGTATTGTAGCCGACTCTAGTAATTTGTGATTTGGATTGGTATATATATATAATGTATTGTATCATATAAAAATAAGAATGTGAAGAATAATATAATGAGCAAGAGTGCGAATTGAAGAAGGCTACAAGAAGTATAAGGGACAATAAAGATTGATCTATCATAGTTAGGTGATCATTATAATATGAGGAATCACATTCAACAAATCAGAGTTGTAGATTAGAGATCAGCCACTAGTTCATCCTAATAGGTGCATCACTCAAGTCATTTAACAGGGTAGATTGAATAGTCTTTTGCTAAATATCTTAACTGAGTGCATACTTCATTGTATGCTTGTAAATCCTTTAACAAGGTGGACCTCATAGTCCTTATTTCTCCTAACAAGGTAGATCACCAGAAGTGGTTAATTATAAGCCTTAATAGCTTAACTTTATATTGATGTACTAAAGCTTGTGGGTATCATCCCCACTCTAGTTTTATGTTCTATTTAGAAGGTTTTCGGGTCACCATATCTTGTGTCAAAGTGTTACGAATGTTTTATTGCTTTCATTATTTCATGCATGTAATTAGATCAAAATGTTATATGAAGGGTTAATTGGTGAAATAAGATAAGGTTTTATTGTTTCCTAATTCACCCCCCTCCTCTCAGTAACCTAGCATACCTTATATTTCCAACAATTGGTATCATATGTTTTAGTTCTTACATCATAATTTTAATAGCTTGAGATAAGATTAGAGGAAATGGAGGTATACAAGGTAGATAAGGATATTGGCAATGAAAATTTGGATATGGAATTGGCCATTGAACAACTCAAGAAAGAAAAGGAGAAACTCTCTTGATCATTGAAAGGAAGGAAATATCTTGTAGTACAAATGAATGACAATCTCTACATTCAAGAAATAATTGAATACATATGTCCAAAAAGAAATTCTAATGAAGTTGATGTAGCAATGAAAGATCTATTAGAAAAGAATTCTAATCTTCAAGGAGAAGTCAAAAAGCTGAAAAGAGACCAAGAAATCCAATCAACCAGACTATGTGAAGTCATGGAAGAAAAAAACAAAGCCAAAGAAGAGATAGAAGAAAAGGACAATGAAATTCAACAACTATCCCTTTAGTAAGAAAACTTTATTGATCAAATCACTAGTGAAAATGAAGAGCTTATGAATCTAAGGTTAGAGAATGAAAGACTACAGAATGATCTCAGCATTGAAAAGAAACCAATGAAAGATGATTAGGATATAAAGAAGAAGGTGAATCATCTCAGCACAGAGCTTAAAAGAACAAAAAGCCTACTTGCAATCATTGTGATAAGACATGCCATACATCAAACAAATGTTGGAGTAATGGTAAAGTGAAATTCAATGGAAAGTGTTACAGTTACAACAAGAATGGTCATAGAGAAAGTAAATGCACATAGAAACCTGAGTTTGAAGGTAAATGTCACAATTGCAAGAAATAAGGACACAAATCTTTAGAGTGCAAAACCAAGAAGTGGAACCCAATAGAAAAAATTGTGAAAGCAATATTTGGATGGGATTACAATACATGGTGTAGATGTCACTACTATGGTGAATTTGGACACATTGGAGAAAACTCTATGAAACATCACTTTAGGAAAAGAGATACTACAAAAACATGTTTTATTTGTATAGAAATTGAACATCTTGCTAAGAACTGTATGAACACTAGAAGAATTGAAGATGAAAAGAAAGCCAAAGTTGACAAAATAAAAAAAATGAGGTAGAAATGGGTACCAAAATCTCCAAAGAATGGAAATCAAAATCATGAAGTGGATGACACCCAAGTCAATGAGTTGGGCAACTCAATCATTTCAACCTAGCTCCCTATGGAGATCACTGGAACTATGATTTAGAAGAAACTAATGAAAGATGATGAAATATCAAGAAAGAATGAATCAACTGAATGAGAAAAGTTAGTGTAGACACAAACGAAAAGATGGATTAGGATATACAGAAGAAGGTGAATCATCTCAACATAGAGCTTCAAAGAACAAAAAGCCTACTTGAAATGATTGTGGTGAGATATGTCATACATCAAACAAATGTTGGAGTAATGGTAAAGTGAAATTCAATGGAAAGTGTTAGAGTTGCAACAAGAATGGTCATAGAGCAAGTAAATGCACAGAGAAACCTAAGTTTGAAGGTATATGTCACAATTGTAAGAAATAAGAACAAAAATCTTCAAAGTGCAAAACTAGAAGTGGAACCCAACAGAACAAATTGTCAAAGCAATATTTGGATGGGATTACAATACATGGTGTAGATGTCACTACTATGGTGAATTTGGACACATTTTGATCAAACTATGTGAAACATCACATGAGAAAAAGAGATACTACAAAAATATGTTTTATTTGTACAGAACTTGGACATCTTACTAAGAACTATATGAACACTAAAAGAATTAAAGATGAAAAGAAAAAAAAAGTTGAAAAAATCATTAAAAAAAAGAGGCAAAAATGGATACTAAAATCTCTAGAGAATGGAAATCAAAATCATGAAGTGGATGACACCCAAGTCAATAAGTTGGGTAGCTCAATCATTTCAACCTAGCTCCCTATGGAGATCACTAGAATTGTGATTCCTAAAGAAGTCATTTAACATCAGTTCTAACAAGCAAGCTGAAAGGTCCATATTAGCATCCAAGATGCACAAGGATCATCGAGCATGATGGAAAATAGGAGAACTTATCGAGCAAGGTTGGGTCACAAGACCTTACCGAGAAAGGTCAGGTTGCATATTATTTCAAGTTAGAGTTGGTAGTTCCTATCGAGTGATGGTGACTCTACCAAGCTATAGATTTCTTTCAAGCATTAAAGACTAAACTAAGTGGAGGACAACATGTCACAGAGAAATTATGAAGTACAAAACATTAATGGTGATCAAAAACAAGAAATTAATTAAAAGGAAGAAAGAGGATAGAAAAGTTAATGAAAAACAAAAAGTAAGCAAGTTCTACTCTCATGCTAACATAAGACAAAGAAGATGATATAGAAGATGATGATGAAGAGGATAAAGCAGATGAATATAAATCTAAGAATAAAGAGCCTCCCAAAAAGAAGGGTAAGGTCATCATAACCCAACCTGCCAAATCCTCCCTTTTGTATTTACAAGAAGATTAGCCAAATCTAAGAAAAAAGTTGAAGTTAGGTGAAGATGAAGTTGAACAGATTATCTTCAAAAGATCTTCACCTATACTCCAAGAAATATAGAAGAAAATGGAAGAAGGAATTGGCATGGCATGTTTTAAGTTTCTCAAGTATGAGAAAAGGAATGAAGAAGAGATAAAGAAGATTAAGGATACTCTTATGACTAAATTGGGCAAATGGAAGTACTCACTGAATGAGTTTGACAATAAATTCTTGGTAAACTTATGAAGGCAATAAAACCTAGATGGGAAAATGCAAAGAATATCTTTGAACAAAATTTGAAGCAAATCATGTCAAGTCTCAATGAAAAAGAAGTGAAGGAATCCTTGAAGCAAAATGAGAAGTTCACTCTCAAATTAAACACATGTATGATATTGCTTAAGGATATCAAATATGTAGTGAAGGCAGCTACTACTACATGGAAAAACATCTATCAATTGCATCAACATAGTGACTTTGTGTTGGAATCATGAATGCTGATGATACTTCTATGGGGGAGTATTTTAGAAGCATGATTAAGATCATTATCATGATGATATGTTATATTCATGACTATATTTTTCATAGATGTCAACATAGTAGCTTTCTGTGGTATCTGATAGAAGAATAGTGGAAAGATCAAGTTGGTACAGATAGACCATTGAGTACATTTACTAGAAAGGTTAAAAGGAGATACTACTATGTGGTATATGTAGCTAACATTGGAAGCATAAGATATTAATTCTAGAAGAAGTTATGCAAGTTTCAGTGAAGCCTATTCTGAGATAGAGTTTACAAAAGCATGCTTTGGTAAACTTGTTATATCTCTTAGTAGAGTTGTTACTTTGAGAAGTTGAAGTTGAAGATGTGAAGAAGAAATTCTAGAGATGAAGTAGTTAAGCTCACTCATCATAATATTACACATACAAAAATGTATTCAAGATACAAAGAAAAAGATTAATGTTATTGCTAATTGTAACATGTTCTTATTAAGGTCCTATAATAATTAATTGAGAAGGTCTAACAATCAACGCGAGGAATTCTTTTATGGATTTGGTATAAAGGAAGGACATTTTTCTTTATCAACTATGGAGAAAAATTGAATGCTTGTAAGAAACACAGAGAGTAGAATGCGAAGATAAGCAAAGCAAAGCAAGGTTGAAGAAAACTTTATTGCCTAGGTTTTATTGTGTAATCTGAAGTTTGATATTTGGATCCAAGGTTCATGACTTGGTCTATAAGGTCTAACAGTGATTGGTCCAATTTTCAGGATAGAGTAAAGAAGTTCAAGTATAGTATAGAAAATTATTCTACAAGGAATAGTTGAGAGATTAGTTGGATAGTGAGTTCAGTGGTCTTGCCCTAGAAGCTATTGGGACAATGGGTCCTTCTGTCTTCCACAACTCTTAACATGGTTGGCACAACTCCTAACAAGGACTCATATCTACTAAATGTTTTAATAAACTATTAATAGGGTCCATCCTCTAACAAGGAATATTTATATTAGTATATCATCTTGTGGGCATCATTCCCACTAGGGATTTCCCTCTAATCAAGGGTTTCACTAATTAACATATCTAGTGTAATTGTATATGTGCATCTTGTTATGGTTATTGTTTACTTTTGTTGAATGGTTAAGATTATTTAATGTTGATAAATTTCTTAATTATCAGATAACTGATTCACCACACCCCCCCTCCCCCTCAGTTATCTTGGTGGACTATTGTTTCTAACAATTGGTATTAGAGCATTAGATCCTTGAAGATAAAGTTTAACAAATTTGAGAGATCCATGGAAATTTTTTTTAGAAAGGATAGTTTGAAGTTTGATTGAACAAATTATGACTACTAGAAGGAAAAGATGAAGACACATCTTTTGTGTATGGGTCTAGGATATTGGATCTTGACAAAATTAGCAAAGACAATCATTGCTGAAAAAGATTTGGAAACTTGTACCAAGGAAGAGAGAGAACTTTTCATGTATAACATCAGAGCCAAAGAAGCACTATTGTTTGTGCTTCCTAAAATTGAGTACAACTACGTAAAATCACTTGATACTTCTCATATGATTTGGAAAGTCCCGTGAAATAGTTTTGAAGGTGATGAAAATTCTAAGAAATTGAGGTTACAAAGTTGGATTTATGCATTTCAAGATGCTAAAATGATGGAAGATGAATCTATAAGAACATATGTAGGCAGGATATCAAAAATGACTACAGGTATTAAATCTCAAGGAGGAACCAAAAAAGATGATGAGGTGATCCAGAAGATATTGAAGAGTTTAACACCACAATTTAAGAAAGCAATTCAAATGATACAATCATTGATATCTTGTACCAAAGATTTCATAAAGGAGACATTGCTTGGGAGACTTGAAGCAGTTGAGAATGACCTTAGATAGTCCAAAGAATTGACCAGAACAAAAATGACTTTCAGTGCCCTAAATATTTGACCTAGATTATCAAGGAGCAGAAGTGCTATAGGAGACTTTGCTAGCAGTAGCAGATCTGTTGAGGACATGAAGATAGAAGAAGGAGTAGCCCTTCTGGTAAGAAGAAAAAAGGATGGTAAGAAAATATTTAAATGTTGGACTTGCAATGAATTTGGTCATTATGCATCTAAGTGTCCTAAAAGAGAGAAAAAGTATAGAGTAAATTTCAAACCTAGAAGAGATAGAGAGTGTTTACATGCAAATGAAGAAGATTTTGATGAACAAGTAGTAAGTGCTAGTGATGATGAAATAGCATTTATAGATATTAAAGAAAAAAGTCCAGAAAAAATGGGTTTGGTCTCACAGGTTGAAAATAAATCTGATTGGATAATTGACAGTGGTTATTCACATCATATGATTGGTGACATGAACAAGTTTTTTGACTTCAAAAGTCATGATGGAAGTATTGTCAAAGTTGAAAACAATGCAATGTGTCATGTTAAAGGTACTGGATCTATAACTCTTGTTGGTAAAACTAACACTAAGGATGTATATTTTGTTGATGGTTTGAAGCACAATCTTTTGAGTGTTGGACAATTAGTGGATAAAAGCTATCAATTATAGTTTACAGAGAAGACAAGCATGATCAGAGACAAAGATGGAAAGGTAATTGGAACAAAAACTAGATTTAGAGGTAATGTATCTCATCTAAATCCTACTAAAATGGCATGTTTGGTTGCAAAGGTAGATGATAGTTTGTTGTGTCATAAGAGATTTTGTCATATAAACTTTCATAGCATTGTGAAGACTAGTAGTATGTTTGCAATTAGAGATTTTTCTAGGATTGTTAAGCCTACTAACACAATTTGCAAGGAGTGTGTATTGGTAAAGCATACTAGAACTTCTTTTCCTAGAAAGAATTTTACTACTACAAAAAAATTGGGGATTATACATACATATCTTAGTGGTCCTAAAAATACTAAAGGATTCTATTATGAAAGGTACTTCATGATTTTAGCTGATGATTTTTCTAGAATGATGTGGGTTGTAGTTCTTAAAGAAAAATCAGAGGCATTTGACAAGTTCGAGATATTCAAGAATTGTGAAAGGTACTTCATGATTTTAGTTGGTGATTTTTCTAAAATTATGTGGGTTGCATTTCTTAAAGAAAAATTAGAGGAAGTTGAGAATGAATAAGCTACGAAGATTAAATATTTAAGATCAAATAGAGGAGAGTTTACTTCAAATGTGTTTAACAATTTTTGTGAACCTAATGGAATCAAAAGACAATTATCAACTCCAAGAACCCATGAATAGAATGACATTGTTGAGAGAAAAAACAGGTTAGTAACAAAAATAGCAAGAGCTATGTTAGCTAAGAATGATTTATCCAATATGTTTTGGACAGAAGCTATGAATACATTAGTCTACACTATGAACAGAGTGCAAGTCAGGAAAGACACAAATAAGATCCCTTATGAACTATGGTTTGGTCACTCACCCATAGTTAAGTATTTTAGAATTTTTGGTAGCAAGTGTTATATCAAAGGGATAACGATGTGGGTAAGTTTGATGCTAGAAATGATGAAGGTATGTTTCTTGGTTATTCATTGAAAAATAGAACTTATAGATGTTATAATATGAGAACTAAGACCATTTTTGAGAGTGTAAATGTAAGAGTTGATGAGAAATTCAGGATACAAGAAGAGTAGTTGATTACATACATGTAAAATTTGATCGCTTCATGGCTGAGCATAATTTCACAAGATGTGAATCAGACCCATGTGTCTGTTGGTCTGATTTTTCACAATATATTTTTTTTTCTAATTTTTAGATGAAAAATAATTTAAGTCTTCGAATTATGCAGATTAGGGATTTTATCTCAGGTGATTTTGAAAGTTTTTAGATTGCTCTAATTGTGCCCTATTCCATGTGTTGTATTTTCCTATCAAAAACCCTAGGTTTTTCTTATTAAGTTCTATCCTAGCGCGAATTTTTATTAAAAAATGGGTAAGAAGTGAATATTCCTTTTCCTGCCTGCTTGAGCATTGTTATTGAGTCTTTTGAAAAAGGGGTTTTAATCCTGTTGTCGAATCTAATTTAAATCCACGGTTGTCGCATGTTTGCTATGGCAAGATGCTTGCATGTTATGCATAGCGAGGTAGCGATCATTAGAAAATTATGTGGGATACTGAAAAGTGGAACCCGGTGCCATGAAATGTGTTGGTATGAAGACATTATGACCATGTGTCATGTCCCAGACTTGTCAGCTTCAAGAAGAAATGCACATGGAAGAAACTTGCGAGTGGTGTCACCAAAGTTCAGATTTATACGGTAATTCGCCAAGTCGCTACTGGAAAATACCTGCGACTTGTTGGTAATGATATAGCAAATTCTCAAATTTTGCAAAGATGACATTCTTTGAGGTAAGAAGTAGTTTGAGGATCTTGAGGAAGATATGGTATAGGTTTCTCTTTTATTTCTCTATAGGTTGATGTCATTCGTAGTTCCTTTTTTACCAAGCGTCACTTTTAATGGTTACCGCAACTTGCCATGTCACTAGCTGGATTGTTGGTTTTTTTGCCAGTAGCGATGTAGTGACCTACCTGAAAGTCATGAACATAGTAAGGCCCAAGATGTATAATGTCATTAAGAAATTGGAAAATGTGTGCCAGTGTGTTGAGCTAGCTCAGCGAAAACATTATCCTGGACCCACTCCCCGTGTTTAAAGTACAAGGATTTTTGATCGTGAGATCAATGCGAAATCAGCAGTTATCATTAACTCATTATGGAAAACTACTTGGAAGTTAAGTATGGTGAGTTAGTGAGTGATGGCCCACCATTGTTGCAATAAATTGATGACCACAAGATCAAACTAGGATCAAAGGCTATCATTAACTCGCTATAGAAAAATGCTTGGAAGTTAAGTGTAGCGAGTTAACAAGCGAGGGGCCCACCTTTGTTTCCTCCAAAGGACGTTTTAAATATTTTCCATGCGATCAACGCAAAATCAACGATCATCACTAGCTTGTTATGGAAAGGTGCTCGAGAGTTATGTATAACGAGTTAGCAAGCTTATGACATGTGTCCTTAGTCATCCAAGGGGGCCCTAGTTCGAAGCGCCAACATTGAAGAAAGATATAGATGGAGGCATTTTATTGGTTTGACTACCATAGTGTTAAGAAGAAAATTGAGTCAGCTTAGTTTTCATTCCTAGATCATAAGATTTTTCAAAGATCAACGGTGCAAGTTTAAAAAAGAAAGTGCAACGCCACTCTATTTTTTTTTCTGTGCATTTATGATAAATGAAACTTTCGCGTGTGGGAGAAACAAAGTATAATACAAGAGATTTTCATTAATTCCAATCCCACACAAACAAAAATTGCAAGTTTTCTGAACACAAGAGTCTGTTGATTGTATTAAGCCTGGTAAAGATGCGAAACTATTCCTTTGTTGTTCGAGATAAATTACAGAGGTTCAAAGAAGAACAAGTTCAGCAAGTCAAGTAAGTACTCATACTGCAACCATTGTGGCATTCTAGTTCTTTCAATACTATCAAGATGCCTCCTAAGAAAGCTTTTTCTAGGCAAGTAAATTATATGGATAGGAATGTTCATGATGATTTGTTAGAATTACTTCCAGAGTCCACCATTGAACCTGCACAAGTTAAAAAATTGATTTCCTTAAACCCCAGGCTTAAAATTGCTAATGGCCTGTATGACAAGGGGAACTGGGTTAGGGATGCAAAAACTACTCAAAATGGTCTTATTTTGTTTAAAAAATGGTTTTCAGAAAGGAAGTTGTTTGCCCCGCATGCTAATGTCTAGAATTTTGATTTGGGAAAGATAGCAGTTCTGAGTGTTTTCATGGATTATGATTTTCTTGAAGCCATTGCCAAAAATTATGACCAAGCCATCAGGGTTGTGAGAAGAAAGGATGGTGTGCCTCTGGTCTTAATTACTCCTAAAGAAATTAGAGAGGTTTTTCACCTAGAACCTTTGTCAGATTACCATGTGCAAATCAATCTGCCAGAATTAGAGAATGAATACAAAGCAAAGAAGGATATAATTAGCGGAGGTGCACTGAGGGAACATATTGGTACAATAGGAACTTTTCCAGTGATTATTGCAGCCTCTAGAGAGCCTTTTAAGAAGAGTCTTTTCACTTCCTGGGCTGTAGAGATATACAGGACCTTGTGCCGAGTTTTTGGTGAAGATGAGTAGAAGTTCATGCCCATTAGCCTCATGTACATGATGGTTCAAATTGCTTCTTTCAGTGGAGATATTATTTTTGATTTTGCTTCCTTTTTGGTTGAAGAGATTTAGATTGGTTTAGTTGGGATTGTGAAGGGCAAGGTGGAAAAAACTTTTGGTCACTACTCTCTATTAATGCATATGTTTTTATTTAAAGGAGTGACATATTTTGGTAATGAGATGAAACTAAACAAAGAGGAGAATGGGGAAATACTGCTAGTCCAGTTATGGAGTGCAGATATGACCTGGGATGCAAGTAAGGCCAGTTTTGTTAGATTTGATAGGTATTTTGCCTCTAAATTGAGATGCCTCCTATTGAGTGACAATCCCAGAATCCCCAAGGTACTAATGAGTCTCATCAGGCCTATGGATAACCCCCATAACCTGAAAGTTTCACATAATTAAAGGTGATATCATTCCTTACTTTATTTCTACTATGTTTAGAATCTATGGTTTTAAAGGAAGTCCTCATGTCTTGCCCTACCAAGCACCTTTGAAAATAGGAATGGCGGAAGTTTTGTGGCAATTAGGAGGAGTAGAAGAAATATTTTTGTTGAAAAGGCAACTAGGGTCAATTTTCCCTACCTGCACAGTGGCCCATCAATTTGTGATTACCAAAGGAGGTTGGCTCCTTTTGCATAAAATTTTGGAATAGTATATGATGGTTGTTTCTCATCCTCGTTTCTGTGATTCTGAGGGATTTTTCAACCAGACATGAAGGCATAGAATTAAGCTAGGATAGGTCAAGCATGATTCTTATTATCCAGAGGATATTATTAGGAATGAATTCTCATTGCAAGAACAAGAAACTAAGAAAGAAAAATGGAGATTTTATTCTCGAGTTTTAGAATTCATTCATTGTTTTGATCGGGATTATAGTCCTTTAGATAATGCTAATACAAAGGTTGATAGAGTAAGTAAGCTCATGAATAATTTCCCTGGAATAATGGAAGTTATGAATGAAAAGAAACAATTTTTTATTGATTCTTATCCTGATAAGGCTAGAGAAGTCATGAGGAGGTTGGCTTTCACTCTTAATGTAGGAGCTAGTCAAATAATTGTACAAAAGAGGCCTAGATATACTATAATCCAAAATAAAAGGGCTCCTATGGATAAGGGCAAGCAAATAATAGGATCTACCTGTACAACCCAAGAGGAGAGACCTGGTGAGCCTAGTACTAAGAGGTAGAAGGTGATAACAAAAGAAAGGCCTTAGATTGAGGAATATTCACCCACTCAATCCCCTCTGAGGATTGGAGAGGAACAGCTCACTGGTGAACAGATTATACAGATAGGATCACAGGGAGGTATTTTTATTACTCAAGCAGAATTGGACGAGGGTAACCCTCCAAAACCTTCCCTCCCAAGTTTGGATCTAACTATAGTAGACTATAGTGGCAGGGAATTGGACCCTGTGTTAGAATAGGCAAGTCATCAATTTTTGACTAATGACAGTTTTGTTAAATCTAGGGCTTTTCAGCAATTTGCATTGAGGGCAAACATGAACATTTTTGAGGAGAAATGTAAAAAGATGAAAATAGAGCATCCATAAATGGATGAGACTTCCATTTAGAATCAAATTAAAGAAGAAATGATGAAAAAATTGCAGAGTATAAGCCCTGAAGAAGGAAGGAAAATGGTCAAGGCATCTAACATTTTATTGTTGCCAAATTGGGATATTGTTGATGCCTTAGTTTTTAGTTCTGTTTCAAATAAATTGACTTTGCAAGACCAGAATAAAGAGAGTTTTCAAGGCACTACATTCATTGAAGATAAAGCTGCATTGGTCAGTTGGTCACTAAGAAGAGGATCTAGAGCCACATCATCGCAGTCAGATGAGTTTGGGTTGATGGGAAGCTTAATTGTTAAAAGAGTTGCTAATACCTCACGTGCAGGCAACATATTGGAATGTGGACTCTTCTAAGTTCCTTTTGGCCATTGTTAAGAAAGAGGAGCAGGATATGATGGAGTTATAGAATAAGTATGAAACAGTTCTTGAGGCTTATAATAGGGAGGTAAAAAGGAGAGTTGAGCTTGAAAACAAGCTAATGGGGAAATCTACTAGGTCTAGAATAACATACCCCCATCCTCTAGTGGAACCTTTTAAATCCATCCCTCTTGTAGAAATACCAGACATGCCTCAAAGGCCAGAATATTATACAATTGAGGACTTTGAAGAAGAAAGAAACAAACTATGGGCCTTACATGTAGAGTTAAATACACAGTTTGAGGATAAGCTTAGAAAGGCTCTAATGTATTTAGTGGATAAGATTGAATGGCCTTTATTCTTTGATCAGCTGGCAAGAGTAATAAGCATATGGGAGCAACTGAAAACCCATGATGAAACCCTCAAGCCTATTGTTAACAAGTGGGGAAAAAGGGAAAAAGAAATTACCCTTTTATGTTATTCAGTTATAAGGTCTTCCAATGACCATATTTAAAAATTGTTTGATATTGCTAACGACTTGTCAGATTTTGATAACAGGAGAGTTGCTCTGCAAATGAAAATTGTTTCTTACTTGAATAAATACAAGAATAAAAAATTTGATCTATTTCCTTGTGCCTTGGGTAGAAAAAATCAATTGAAAAATAAGGATGAATGGAGTAAAGAACTGGATGACCTTTTCTGCATGAGAATAAATAAAGTTGTTAATGAGAAGGGGCATGCCTGGTGGGCAACCACAGTAGAGGAATTGGTTAAAGTCCAGTTATTTTTTGATTCTTTGAAGCAAGAATTTGTTGGTTTTGAAAAGGAGGCTGATTATGTAATAAAAAAGAAAAATGATATCCTGCAGTTCAACTAGCCAGATGACATACAGTTAAACACCTAGATGGCAGATGTTCTTTCAAACAAGCAATTAGAGGAAGGAAGTTCAATGATTATAGGGAACAAGAAGATGAGGTATAGGTCATTGACACATTAGCACAAGAATTGAAGAAAGAAGAAGGTGAAAAAGAAATAGTATTTACTCAAGGTGAAAGAAATGAAAACCCACAAGAAAAAACTAACTTGGAGGCATCACAAGATCACCCCTCATTGGCTAGCTTGGTAGCCACATATTCTAAGGATCCGAAATAATGAGAGACAAATTAGAAGTTGATAATTTACAACAGTAACAGGAGCGGGCCTACTTAAAAGAATATTTGATGCACCTGGCATTCTATTGTGACCATTTTTGTCTTTTGTATGATGTTTTGTTTCTTGGACACTTGTCAAATAACAATTGCCCTTTGCTTGTTGCAACTCATGCTATATAAATGAGTTTTCAAGGCATTGTGAGGGTTCGAAACTTGTAGAATTTTTGTGTCTTCTCATGAAAAGTACATTTAATCAGTCCAATAGAGGGTAGCTGATTTGAGTTTGATTCCATTGTACTTTCTGATAACATATTGAATGATAGAAATAGCAATCTATACTGGGTTTTCAAGGTTTTACTATTGGTCATTGTATTTGTCATATGAGAAGGATAATACAAAAGGGTATTTGTACTATATTTGTGTCATCATTTTCTATCTCCAGTTTATGGGTTTGTTTACTTTGAAGTCATTTAAATAAGGTTTAATTGGTTGAATGCAATCTAGAAAGGTTGTATATTATTTTCATTGTTGCTCTTAATTCAAGAAATTATATAAATGCTTCAATGAACCAGTAGGGTTTGTGAATTCATAAAGGGATATTTCATAAGAATGGAAATGGGTCATTACAACTGATTAATTCACTTGCAAGATAATTGAATTAGATCTCCCACCAATAGTTAAGTCTTTGCCCAATGGATAAGGCACTGGTCTCATGAATCAGAAGTAAGAAGGATGAATTCTGCTACTACATATCATACCAATTATAAAATCAAAACCATTTTTCATTCAATTTTGTTCAAGGTTATAGATGCTGGTCAATACTTGTTTATATCTATTCTTTGAGTCTTAGGTAGCTGCTATTGTTAGGAATATTTATAAATTCAAGGAGAATGATGACCAGATCTGCAGTTAAGGGATGCATACAAGTTTGAAATATTGAAAGAGTTGAAGTAAACTGCACATATGCTAGTGGGTAATAGATGAGAATCAGAATGAAACTAGAAGAATCTCTACACAGCAGTTTGCACTAAAAAATAATTATCCCTAGGTACACCCACCTTGGTTTTGCAAAGCCAGAAGAGTAGAAAACCATCTATGGTTTTGTTGAAGTTGGGCCCAAATGCTTTGCACATGCAATTGCTAATAAGAATTGGCTAGTCTTTAGATTGTGTGAGTACTATAATCTTGGTATTAAGCATTTTGTTGCTTAGTAGTTTTAAAACACCAACAAAATGGAAACTCTGCCGGGGAATTACACTTAGTATTGCCATAAATAGTGAATTATTAAAGATCTGTGTCCCCTTGGGTAGAATTGTAGGTTTTATGCTGAAGTTTCTCGTAGATTTGGAATTTGTATACATTTTTCTCGAGATTGTCACTAAAGGATTTATTATTCATTTAGTTCTTTTCCCAGTCTGATAGATTGGGTGGCGACTCAAAAGGTTTTAACCAGTGTCAACATTAAGAAAATTGTTGTCCCAAATTATGGAGAATAAGAGAAATACACAGGCAAATGTGAAGAGAAATCCAGCCATCAAACTCCAAACTAATCTCCCTCCTAGATGAAGACAGAATTGGGCTATGAAGGGAAACTAGATGCCAAAGGGGAGCTATTCACATGACCAAGTAGCAAATAAAAATAATGCTCACCATCCCGCTATTGAAATAGTGCCTTTCTTCATAGGTTCGAGATCTCATCCAACTTTGTCTAATGATGATTTCTACAATACCCCTAAAATGATATGTTAGGAAAAGGTTGTGCAACAACCTGTATTTAGTCTGGAGGGTAGGACTAGCAACAATCTCTTCCAGCATAGCACAAACCCTTTCATGTCAGATTATTCCCCTAAAAAGGTTAGACCTAGGCACTTAGAACCTGAAAGTTTTAATGATGAGAAAACATCTGGGTCTAAATTCACTATCCCTGATCCTGGTGAGAATGAAATATTGAGAGCATAGCTTGCTAAGCAAGAAGCTATTAATAGGAGATGTTAGAAGGAGAGGGAAGAAGTGATTATGAAGAATTATGAGGAAAAACAAGAATTACTGAGGAGAATTGTTGCTCTAAAAAAGAAAAAAGAGATAACATCTATTGCTTGGTAGCTTGAGATTGTAGGACAAGTTGAACAACTTAGGAGACAGGAGCAAAAATTGTTGGAAACTTAGAAAATGAACTTAGAGGGACCTGTAGTACAGAAAATCAAGAACTACCCTACCCTAGAAGTTGATAACAATAGAGTAAATAATGTGGAACTAGCTGTGGGGGGTAAGGACAAAGGAAAACAAAAGGAACCTGGTATTAGGATCAATGAGCCAGTACAAGTTGTCCAAATTCATGATTCTTTGTCACCTTCAAATATTGAGTTAGAAAAGAAGAGAAAAGAGAGGGATGCTCTAGCTAAGAAATTGGAGATTGCAGAAAATGAGGCCGCTATGGCTGAGATGAATAATAAGATCAAGTTCCTAGAAATTGCTAAGAAGCAATCTGCAGCTATGCCTAAGGGTAATGTAGATGGTGGATGTGATAAGGCAGATTAGGATACTTCTCAGGTGCATTTTCCCCTCTTATCTTCTGTTTCACAAAGGGTAGATCAAAATACGTCTCTTGGTGATGCTAGTACTAGCAATGCTAATGATAATGATAATGTTAAAAGAAATATTCCCTCCCAGCCTAGAATTGATTTGTAAAGAAGACCTGTCCATTTAGAAGGATATAGGCAGATATGTTTTAATGGAATTCCGAGTTTCCCTAATCCTATTCCTCAAGATATGAGGAAAAGATTGCCTAAATTTGTTGGAAATAATGCCATAACATGTGAAGATCACTTAAGAAGCTTTCTCGATATGATGAGTGACTATGAAGTTGAAGCAAAAGATGTTATAATGAAGTTGTTTGTTCAGTCACTTACAGAAGATGCTAGAGAATGGTTTAAAAGACTCCCTGAATTGTCTGTCATGGATTGGAAGGATATTGAATATTGTTTCAAGGAACGATATGGTGATAAGTTGAGTTAGAGTTACATTCTGACTGAATTCAATAACATCAAGAGATTGCTGAATGAATCTGTTACTGAGTTCAACAATAGGTTCCAAAAAAGGATGTATAAGCTGATGCAAGCCATGTGAGTTGATGATAAGGTATGCTTGATCACTTATTTGAATGCATTTGATGGTAAAATAACATATCAACTCAGGGACAAGGAGCCTAGAACTTTAAGGGAAGCTTTTAGGAATGCTATTAACATTGAAAATAATCTGAGGATTTCAGGCAGATTAGAAAGTAAAAGGGATGATTCTAGATTGTTTGGTAATAAGGGAAATAGAAAAGAGGATAACAAAGGTGTTGGTGGGAAGAAGCAAGAGCCGAGTGAGATAACTCAGGTTCTCAATGCCATAAAGAGTTTAAATCTTCCTTATGTAAAAAAATGATAGGAACCCCACTGAAAATAGAGCCCCTTATCAATCCAATTTCAACAGACAGAATAGGTTACAAAATTTCCCTTATGTACCTCCCCCCAAGAATACCAGTAATACCTAATGTACCTCCCCCCAAGAATACCAGTAACAAGGTGACCCCTGATCCTCTATCAAAAAACTCTATAAATTTGGTAGATGATCCTAAATTCATTGTTGAACCTACATGGTGTTTTGCCTGTCAATTGCCTCATGCCCCTAAATATTGTGCGACAGCCTTGTGTTTTCCTGGAAGTCAGAATGTAGTGGAAAAATGTTAGGAACAGGAGGAAACTGATGATGATGTAGGATGTAACATGTTTGATTCACATTTTTTTGACAATGAAGGTTGTGACAAAGATGTAAATGATCAGAGATTCTTTCAAAGTGTCAATCAATAGAAAATATTTTCTGATGAAAGTGATGTTGAGGATAATGTGTGTAACATGGTAGGTTCAAAGGGAGAGGTGATCCTAAGAAAACCCTCCAGAGAGGAAATTGACCAAATTACTGCAAATATGGTTGCTCAGGTTCAGACTAGAAGTATGGTCCAAGGAAAGGAGGGAAATAAGGCAATTGGTATTTTCATAAAGGGAATTGCCATAAGAAAGGGAAGGTTGTAAAACCTAAAGAGTCCCTTGTTGTGAGGGTTAAATTTGCAAATAAAAAATCAGAACCAAGGAAAGGTAACAACCCGGAGAATAAGGAATGCTCAAATAACATATCCAAGAAAAAGGATGGAAAGGTATCACAAAATGTCAATGATCAAGATAAGAATCATCATAATCCATTGAATACTTTGGGTAAGCATGATGATAAAGGGAATTTGAATAATGATAACCTTTTTGATTCTGCTATAGACATGTTTGTTGTTTTGTCTCAGATAAATATTAAGGTTCCTTTATCTGAGTTATTGAGAATCCTAGAGCACCGAGATAAAGCCATAGCATGGATGGGGAACACTGAGGTAAAAGTAAGTCAAAAGTGTAATGAGAATCATGTTCCTAAGGAAGTGAAGAAGAAAAATATGAAGGAACAGGATACTAAAGTAGTTGTGTCTCAGATTCCTCAGATGTTTTTGGATAACTTTGTTAATGAATGCCTGAGAAATGTTGAGCCATTTTTCTTAAGCATTTTGGTGAATGGTAAGACATTGAAGAATTGTATGATTGACTCTGGTGCTTCTAGTACTGTTATGCCTTTCAAAATAATGAAAGAATTAGGTCTGAAGGTTGACACTACTCAAGGAAGGTGTTGTGCCATGGATCAAAGGGAAGTTACAGTTATAGGCACTATCAGTGCCCTACCCTACAGATTGACAACATATCCAAATAAAGAACTCACTATGAGTGTGTTGGTTGTTGACATACCTCCTCAATATGGCATGTTATTATCTAGAAAATGGAGTGCTACCATGGGAGGAAGTCTACAATGTGACTTATCATTCGCTACTTTTAACATTGATGGAAATTTTGTAAAGGTCAACAGAGAGCCAAAAATCATATATATGATAGTAGAAGAAGTTGAGGATGATATGAAAAATTTTGTGGATACAGATGTTAACGCATTCAGAGCTGAGGTCGTAACTTTGAAGAAAAGCAAGAAAAGATCTAAGATAGAGAGGGAAGTTGATGTGAAGATAGATAAAGGTAATTTATGGGCCATGTTCTTTGACGGTGCTTATTGCAAAGATGGAGCAGGTGCAGGTATTTTGTTAATCTCTCTTGCTGGAGTAACTTACAAATTTTCTTTCACATTAAATTTCCCTTGTACAAATAACATAGCAGAATATGAGGCTTTGTTGTTAGGACTTAGACTAGCTCATAAGCATGGGATAAAATGTATACATGTGATAGGGGATTCTGAGTTAATTGTATCCTAGGTGAGAAATGTTTACGTGTCAAAAAATAAAAGGTTAAAACAGTACAAAAATGTAGTATGGGATATGATTGAATAGATCTAACAATAAGATGGCTTATTTACTAGCAAATATAGCCATAAAACCCGATGATATTACATTTTCTGGTATATCTAAAATTGAAACTCAGATAAGACCCTCTGTTCCTAACAATGTCCAAAATTGGCAAGTGTTTGAGGATGATAAAGATATTTTAAGGTTTTTGAATTGTGAGTATATGTTATCAGGGTAGGAAGTTGATTGTACAACTTATGTAGAAAGCATAAATGGAAAAGATATAGTTTGTGGGCAAGAAGTTGTACAATTGAAAACAAACAAAATACCAAAAGTTTTAGTTGTCCTGGAAACTATTTTTGACAATCATGATAGATCTCATACGGATACTAGTGAATATAATGTTAAGAATTTGAAGGAGATAAATTTGGGAACCAAAGAAACCCCTAAGAAGGTGTATATTGGTAAAAAATTGCCTCCTAAGATAAGACAGGGTTTGACAGATCTGCTAAGGAAATATAGGCATGTATTTGCATGGTCATATGATGATCTAAAGGCCTATAGGGAAGATTTATTTCAACACGAGACCCCTTTGAAACTAGATGCTAAGCCTTTCAAACAAAAGAAGAGGCCAATAAATCCAACCTTGGCTGCCAAAATGTAGGAAGAACTGATTAAGTTAAGAGATGTTGGTATCATTAAACCCATCAGACATTCTTCTTGGGTGTCCAACTTAGTGCCAGTAAGAAAGAAAAATGGAGATATAAGGTTGTGTTTTGATTTTAGGAATATCAACATATCTTCATTAAAAGATAACTATGGTTTACCCAACATGGAAGCCATTCTACAAAGGGTCACTGGTTCAGAATTGATGTCCATGATGGATGGGTTTTCAGGATATAATCAAGTGGTTGTCAAAGAATCATAACAATTTAAGACTGCTTTCACTACCCCATGGGGTACATATGTTTATGTCAGGATGCCTTTTTGGGCTTACCAATGCTGGAGCTACTTTCCAAAGAACCATGGATGTGGCCTTTGCTGATATTATTGACAATTTTCTAGTTGTGTATCAGGATGACCTTACTGCTTACTCCAAGGATGAAAATGATCATTGCATGCACTTAGAAAAGGTATTTATCAAAGCCCTTAAATATGGAATATCCTTAAACCCAAGAAAATGTAACTTTGGGGTCACTAAAGGAAAATTGTTAGGACATCTAGTTGGAAAACATGGAGTGAGGATTGACCCTGAAAGGGTGGAAGCAATAGATAAAATTCAAAAACCCAAGAGTGTTAAAGGTATCCAGTCATTTTTTGGGCAGATAAATTTCCTTAGGAGATTTGTGACAAATTTTGCAGAAGTCAGTAGGCCTATATCGAGAATGTTAAAAAGGGGATCTAAGATAAAATGGGAAGGTGATCCTAGTATTGTGTTTCAAAAAATTAAGCAAGCCATTAAAGATGCCCCTGTTCTTAGAGCCCCTAATTATGACAAACCAATGGACATATTTTCTTTTGCCTCATTTCACATTGTGGCTGCAGTATTGTTGTAGAAAAATGAAGAGGGTTATGAAAAACCCATTGCATTCTGTAGTAAGTCATTACAAGAAGCTAAGCTAAAATATGATATTAATGAAAAATAGGCCTATGCATTAGTCAAAGGAGTGAAGGCTTTTAGATTTTATTTAATGGGGGCTACAATTATTGCTTTTGTCCCTACTGCTACTATGAAAGACATTTTCTCACAACAAGAAGTATCTGGCAGGAGGTGTAGATGGATCAATAGAATACAAGAATTCAATATTGACATCCAGATTACTAAATTGGTCAAAGGTCAAGGTTTAGCCAAGTTGATGGCAGATGCAAACCTAGAAGCAAACTAGATTAACCAATTGGATGATAATTGCAGGGAAGATCTCTGTGACATGAACATCTCTGATTGGTACAAAGATGTAATCTATTACTTGCAAACAATGAAATCCCCACCAGAATTAACTAATAATCAAAGGAGATCCCTTAAGTTACATGCTATAAGATATGTTATAGTACAATGAAAATTATGGTGGAGGAGTATGGAAGGAGTACTTTTGAAATGTGTAGATGAAACTAAGGCTGCAAAAATTTTGAAAGATATGCATGAAGGTGTGTGTGGAGGTCATTACATGGCTAAAACCACAGCCGACAAGGTCCTTAGATCTGGTTTTTGGTGGCCAACACTTTTCAAAGATGCTCATGAATTTGTTAAGACATGTGACACTTGCCAAAGATTCAGGGGAAAGTTGAAATTTTCTAGTAATTTGTCATTATGACCTGTGTAGGTACATGCACCATTTCAGCAGTGGGGGATTGATTTCATAGGTGAAATCTCAAACAAATCCAGTGGTGGACATTCCTAGATTCTGTTGGCAACTGATTACTTCACCAAATGGGTTGAAGCAATCCCTACCAAGAATGCTACAAGTAAAGTGGTGATCAATTTTATTTTGAATAACATTATAACTAGATTTGGCTACCCACAGAAGATTGTTACTGATAATGTTATGTGTTTCAGATCTGATGAATATAAAGAGTTTTGCAAAAAATATGGCATTACAGAATATACATCATCACTTTATCATCCTCAAGGGAATGGTCAAGCAGAATCAAGCAATAAGAGTATATTAAAGATTATCAAAAGAATTCTAGGGGAAAATAAGAAGGCATGAGATTCAAAATTTCCACTAGTCCTATGGGCTAACAGGGTTACTATTAAGAAGGCCATTTGTTGTGCCCCATTTGACTTGGTTTATGGTATACAGGCCAGACTTCCCCAGAATAATCTAATGGAGATGTATAAATTCATTCAGTTATATGAAGATGATATCATTGATGAGATGCAACTCAGAATTGATGACATCAAACAGTTAGAGGAGACAAGAAGATATTCTTCTATTTAGAATGCTAAGCTCCAATCACAGATGAAGCACTTATATGATAAAAGGGCCATTGAGAGAAAGTTTGAAATAGGAGACATGGTACTAATGTGGAATGCCAGATTGGAAGATAAAGGAAATCATGGTAAATTTGACCCAATCTGGCTTGGTCCATATAACATTTGTGATAGAAATGGAGAAGATTCATTTTTTCTGAAGGATTTAACTGGAGGTATTCTCGAATTGCCTATTCATGGACAATTCTTGAAGAGGTATGGATAATTTTGATTATGTTGTAGGTGGATATCTCATCTCTCTGGAAAATGTATGGGGAGAGGAAATAATTCCTTTCCCCACATTACAGAGTAATATAATAATATCCAGAATATACTCTAGAATCTAGTGCTCCAATAGGAATAAAGTAATATACATATCCTAGGATAAATACTTAGACATAATGAATACCTATCCTATGTTGCAGAATGGGCCTCATAAGAAACATGTGACATATCAAGTTATATATATATATATAAAATAAATAAATAAATAAAACTAAAATTTCAAAATAATATTAATAATTGCAAGTACTCCTAGGAAGTCCCACGCATTAATTGGAAAATGAGTAAAAATAAATAAAATAAATAAAAATTAAAAAAAAGTCATCATGGGACCTAGGAAGTACCTCACCTATTCCCTACCCATACACATCTCAAACAAGCAAAAAAAAAAAGGAGGAATATTAATTATAAAACTAAGCCCTGCATAGAGTTCATATTTGGCAGACAATGCTGACATAAAGTCAGCCTTTCCTCTCTCCAAGTGCCTCCACTTGGAGGGTGTGCCAGGCATAGCTTGGGTGGATAACACCTTAGGTCAAAGGCTTCCACTTTCTCTTTTTTCCTTTGGTAACATAAATTTTTTATTAAAAAAATATATACAACCTGCCAATTTCCTTTTTGTGTCCCATCATGGCAGTGGTAAATGCGACCACCTAGGGGAAAGAGGGGTAGATAATCTTTAGGATGATTTTGGTTATTATTTCATTAATATTTGTTTAATCAATACTTGTTAGGGAATAGGTAAAGTGTTATTGTTGGATAAGCTTCAAAATTAGGTTCATAAGCTAGGAATTGATTTTAGGAAATTTAATATAAATATAGAGAAGAGATGGAAAATTCATAATTATAAACTATGCTATATAACACAATCAAATAGATGGGGATGAATTTTAAATAATAGATAAAAGAACTAGGGTCCATTTGATAATATATTAAGTTATTAGTGGGCTTGTAATTAATTAATGGTTAATAGAATAAATAAAAAGTTTACGAAATTAAATAAATGAAACATACCATTTAAAGATATGATTAAGCCAAATAATCTAACTAGCATTGGAACTATAGATGTTAGTTAAGTGGATTTAACTCAGGATGTCACTCTATAAGATGGTAGTTTAAAAATTAACTATGGTCTTCCATAATACTCTTATAATAGAATAGTATAGATCATGGAAATGGGTTAATGGTATTTGAAAGACTTTGTGTGAATTTCCTCAGTAATTTATAGAAAAACCTCAATACTTGTTACTTAAGAAAGTGAATGTAGAGAATCCAAAGCAAAAAAATTATCTCAAACTGTATACCAAGTAACATCAGAATACGGTCGATGATCTAACAATGACCTTAATTTTTAAATGCATAACATTTATGTAATGAATCTTCTATAGGTGTACCTTTTCCCAGCCCTACTTCAGATACGAGGTTCAAGTGCTTACCAAGTTGAATGTAGTGACCAATCAATTAGTAAACTCTAATGCATACTGCCATCCAAACTCATTTTTAAATCTACTTAATAATAAGCAATTAATCTTATTAATCCGCAAATAATTAATAATGCCTCATTAGCTATGATCGCTATGATCAAAGATGAAAACCCTATAACATCCCCGAGTGGATATGAACTATTATTAAATGCAACTCAGTTTGTTGAGAATGATTATAACAATTAAAGATCCATTCATATTACCTCAGTTTAACTTTAAAATATTTTTTAAAAAAATAGTTGTATTTTACCTTTCTAGTTTTAGGGCATGACATATACTATCACTCTACAATCTCTAAATTCTGGCACTTAGTCATCAGTGAAATACTTAGTCACTATAAAGCTTTCTGATTCAGTATCAACTATCTTTCTCGATCGATGTTAATGCTTGGTCAACACTAAATTTTCTTGGCACTAACTATAGCTCAGTTGACACTAGCATTACACGACACTAACTATATTTTATTCTTATGCTTGGCTTTTGTTATCTTTCTTGACATAATCAATCAATTTTCTTTATCAAATTCTATCTAGTCAAATGTTCATTGTAACTTGTTTTTCATAACTCAACCTTTCCTCTAGGTGTTATTGTTATGAGAAAATTTTCAAATCCTCTTCATCAATCAAATAGACATGACATTTAGATTAGGTAGTAGTATGTCTCGTCAATAGATTTGACATCAGTGACAAAACAACAATTGTTCCAATTTTAAGTTTCCAAGACATCCACCACCATAATAAAAAGATCAAGGGAGATGGATCCCCTTGTCTTAATCCATGTCTAGAGGTGAAGGATCTCCAAGGAGTCTCATTCACAATGAAAAAAGAATTGCATCATTGCTATAATCAACTCCGCTAACTGAATTATCTTTCTATTAAACCTAATTTTAGTCATTATGACAAAAAGGAAGTCTTGTTGACTCTATCATAGGCTTTGGAGATGTCCAACTTGAGGGCCATCTCATACCTTCTACATCTATCCATAGATTGTATTATTTATGAGTTGAGATAGCAACATCTAGGATTTTCCAGCCTAGAATAAAAGATTACTAGGAGGTGTTAATGAACTTATCCAGCTGGGTTTTAATTTGGTTTGTTAAAACTTTGGAAAAGACTTTGTAGATAGTTTTGCACAAGCTTATAGGTTTGTAATTTGACAAGGACTTAGGCTCTTGAATTTTAGGGACCAACACAATTAAAATATGATTGATGCTCTTCTAGAGTTTACTAGTTCTATAGAATTCTTGGATATTTTATTAAGATCTCATTTGATTAACTCCTAAAAGTGTTGGAAGAATGCAGGAGGGAAACCATGGCCCAAGGATTTGTAATCTTTCATGGAGATTATTACCTTTTTAAATTTCCAATTCCAAAATAGGGAAAAGAATGTCCTTGTTGTTCTCATTACTCAGCATAAAGGGGAGGGGACTGATGAGATTGTCCCAAACCTCCAAATTAATAATCACATAAGGGTGTGTAGGAGGATATTTGAAGAATTGAGCTACCCACTTACTAATGTCCTCTAGGTCATTCACAACCACATTGTTCCCATCCAGGAGGGAGGCAATATATTTTTTCTTTCAATATATAGAAGTTGATCTATGGAAGAAGGACGTGTTCCTATCACCCTTTAATAACCATTGGATTCTATATCTCTACTTCCAATAGACCTCTTCCCTAGTCATATTCTCACTTCATTTTTTCTCTAACTTTTCTCCTCAAGATGATCTTTAGGAGAGGACACCCCCATAGCCATGCTTTCATGCAACTTATTCAAATCACCTTCAGTGACCTCCTTATGTAATATACTATTTTCTTTTTAAAATAAACTCTTCTATTGTTTATTTTCAAAAATAATTAGTTAAAGAAATCATTTTAACTGACACTCATAGAAAAAATCGACCTACACAAAATACTCCTATTAACCACCCTCTTTAATTTTTTTCTCTAATTTATCATCCAAATGATCAATAAAAAGTGAAAATATGAAAAAAATTATTTGATTATAATACAAGCACAATGTTGGGATCATATATGATAGTTGAACAATGATTCACTCAACAATAGTTTGCTCTCCAATAGTCCTCTTTATATGGCATGATTTAGTCTTTCCAAAATGATTTTATCTTTAATTATTGATCATTTATGTGTCTTACATATACATGTAATAATACTTTTGTTTTTGAATTTGATTGGTGCTAAAAAGTACTTTGTGGAGTCCATTTTGTAAATGTCTAAAAGTGAAATCCCCTTGAATCAACCACAATCTCTTTTAAGATCAAGTTATAAGATTTAAGAAGATAAAATGCATATCAACCTAGTTTCTTAGATATGATATTTGTTGGCTCAAAATATTAGATATCTTGCTTGTCTTGAATTAATGTAAATAAACAATTGCCCATATGATTTCCAATATCTGTTATTATTGCTTTTTAACTATTATAATTTATTTACTCATGAAAATATTTGATTAGCTTAAGCATAGCGCAAAACTGGATGATAAATTTGTGAACCTTATCCATCAAATGTTGTTTTCTCTAGACTATTTCAACTCATTGCAATTTTAAAATGGTATAGGAAATTATTAAATTGTGATAAATGAGTCAAATTCAAGTATAAAATGATTGTTGGAAAATATCAAATTTTGTCTCAATCAACAAGTCTATCACTTAACAAAATTTTCAGTATAATTAATGTATCCTACATTTGGAATGTTGATCTTCACTTTCTCAAATAATTTTATGAAAAATTGTTGATTCAATATTTATGGCCTTTGTGCAACGTTTGTATCTCTCTTTATGTATCTTTTAACTTATCGACAGTATACATTTTACATACAAATTCAGCATTGCAAAATTTAGCATGACACATTTGTTTGTCAATTAACAACTGGTATTGAGATGAAAGTGAAAGAAATAGTGGACATTCTCACAACCACATGCGAGTCGTTGGTATTTATAATTTATGGTTTTGGTGGCCTTGGAAAAACCACACTTGGAGAAGCTATGGTTTCAAGAATAAATCTCAAAAAGTATAACTACTTTCGTCTTGACTTATATCAAGAGTCAGAGATAAATAATTTCACAAAGTTATAGCGGAAAATTCTGAGAGATTGCTTGCCTGGTTATAAAGGTGGCATACTAATAAACCTAAGAGACTATAAAGATGGTCAAGATCATCTTATGAGGGCTTTCAAATGTCAAAAGGGAAAACCTATTTTTATTTTCATTGACAATACATTATGATCAGAAGACCTCAAGAAGATTCTTCTAGAAGATTTGGGAGAGCTTCCCCATGGTAACAACAAGATACTTAGTAGTAACTGATATGTTTGAAAATCAGAACATTAACCGAAAATCATATCTTCTCAAGGAATTGTTCAATGGAGATGCACTAAATTGTTTTCTCAAAAACCCAACTAAAGTTGAAAGGATAAAAAAAAAGATTTTAGATAGAATCCTACAAATTTGCAGTGGAGTATCGTGGGCCTCAATATTGTTGGTGCTCACGTAACATAAACAAGATTATTTAGTTGAGAGGTGTTCTAAAATTTTGGAAAACTTGGAAAGAGGGAAAGGTGTAAAAGCAGAAAAGCAAAGCAAACGCCTTGTTGATTTTTGTAGGGTCAGTTGGAAATTTACATTCAGGAAGCCTTCCTTGACGTATGTTGCTTCTTTAACAAATGTTATCATAAAGATACAGAGTATATTGTGGAAACAATGACAATTACTGCAATTACTATTGGGATATGAAGCCCAACGGTCACACTATCTATTCATTTTCTCATGGCTCTTTGATTGAAAGCTTATGCTAATGTATAAATATACATATGTTGTCTTGTACTGTATTGTATCATATATTTCCATAATAAAGTATTCCCTGTTTGAATGTGGATGTAGACAAATTTTGTCAAACCACAATAAATATCTGTGTATTGTGTTCATCTTCTTTGCTTACTATTTTGTTTCATTTCTCTTCTTGTTTAATATTTACAATTGGTATTAGAGCTAGTTTTGGCTTGAGTGGAGATGGAAGAAGATAATGATGTTGACTTTATCATTGAAGAATTTCTTGAAAATTTGGATTATGCTGAAGATAAGGATGCTGATTTTATCATTGAAGAATTTCTTGAAAATTCCAATAGCGCTGAAGATGAGGATGTTGAAGCAAGTGATGATGAAGTTGAGATTGAAGAGGAAGATGTTGAAGAAAGAGAGGATGAAATTGATAAAATTGGTGTTTATATAACTAAGAAGGAGTACCAAGAAGAAAGATTTGTGAGGTTGAAGGAAGAAAATTTCTTATTGACGGATGAGCTATTTTGTATGCACTATAAGTTGGATGTTTTGTGTCACATAGTGAATATTGAGAAAGATAACTTTGAAAAAGAGTGAGTTTTTTTAAGACACTTTGTTTCAAGAAGACGAGGGTAGTGGGAAAAGCAATTCAGAGGACATTTATCTTGCAAAAATGTATGACTCGCTGAAAGAGAATTTTCCTCTTAGTGGAAAAAAATCACAAGAAAATTTTGGGTGCCTAGCAACTGAATATCTAAGGAGCACAAGGATTATACAACTCAAAAAGGCCAGTGAGAGCCTAGAGCTCAAGGCTACGCATGATCCATAAGCCTTTAGCATGTCAAAGAATAAAGATTCTGAACATTTATTGTTGTGGTTTGTAAAAGTAGAAGTAGAATGGAATACATTGATTGCAAGTTCCTCTCGAACATCTTAGACACAAAATTGGGATATGATTAACTCCACACCAATCCAACACATACATCCTTTATCCACTCAGTCATTAGAAGAGATTGACAAAGATGTCACGCAAGCTATTTGGCAGTAGAATGTATTTATGCACGACACCCCACAGGAAATTCCAAGGGGAGGTATGTTTGGTGAAAGTGGCAGTTTATTTGGCAAAAATGGAGGTCTGTTTGATGAAGAAATTTTAATCTTTGCACAGCCGAAGGAAATGGGTGCCAGAAAGGTAAAGAAAAAGAAATAAAACAAAAGGACGACAATTTAAACATCACATGAGCAGCCACAGTTAGGCAAAAGGCTCAGATGTTTGGGCTTCCAACGAGTTCTCTGTTTGAACAGTCCAATGAAAGAGATGAAAACAAAGATAATTCTATGTTTGAAGAGTCATTCTTGACTCCTCCCACAATGGGTAATGATAATAGTTAGAACTTTGATATGTTTGGAAACCACGGTGACCATATTTCTCTACCCGATACAAAAGAGATCCACGGTAAGGTTGAAACAACAACACTTGCACCTTTAGTGCACAGTTGAGATAGTCAGATGTACTCGCATTTTTGCATTTTAAGTGATAACAATAGACTATTTAGGTAACATGTTGAACACACCATGGCCTGCCTAGGGAGTTTTAAAGAGTTGTGTATGGAGAACATCACAGGGTTGCATAGTGAGATGCAGGGCATCCTCCGACAGTCTGCAGACAACAATAAGAATCATCCGCAACACAAATTGGGAACCCACACATTTGGTAATTCCTATGAAGCAATCCTCAATCCTCCATGCGTTGGTCACTCTAAATCTTTAGCCCAACTGTCACACAATTTCGCACTACCGATGGTGATTATGTCTCCGGTAGAGAAAGAGCAAGTGCTCTGCACTCACTTTAATAATCAGATGGGACTTTTGAACCAGATCTATAAGGGTCAGACATCTCAAACTGAGGACAATAATCTGCTCGGTGTTTTAGAGCTTTCTGACATCTTTTCCATGCCCAAGGGAGTATCGTAGATCAATTTGTTCTTTCATATTGATGCGAATGGAATTTGTAACGCCACGACGCTGGAAAATACTTCCACTAGGAAGAACGGGAAATGGTGCCAACGGAGGTGTTTGCAGCGCTGGATTAGGCGAATGGACAGATGAATAGATGCCCAAGTGAGGAAGAAATGGGTGAAACTATTGCTGAGATGGTATGTGATGACTGGCTGGAGGAATTCATTAAGTTACATCCAGTCATATTAGAAGAATATGATTTTTAAAACTGTAATTTTGACCATGTTTCTATAGGCAAGTTTGCACGTGTAAAGATTGGAGAAGGCATTTTTGACTCTGAACTGACTTGGAGAAGGCTCATTGGGAGTGTGTTGGAAAAAAGTTTTTCTTTTCTGAGATTTGAAAGGAGTAGGAAATGCTGCAGTGCATGGTGTGTCGATTGGTTTTTATGGGGAAGATTGTTGGGATATGAAGCCTAATAGTCACACTTGCTATTCATTTTCTCACGGCTCTCCGATTGAAAGCTTATGCTGATGTATAAATATACATATGTTGTGTTGTAGTGTATTGTATCAGTTATTTCCATAATAAAGTATTCCCTACTCGAGTGTGGATGTAGACAAGTTTTGTCAAATCACGATAAATATCTGTGTATTGTGTTTGTCTTCTTTGTTTACTATTTTGTTTCATCTCTCTCCTTGTTTAATATTTACAATTACAACTCTTCTTGAGACAGGACTAATTATTTCAAATAACAAGCGCAAGCATTCCGCTTCGGAGGAGTTAATTATCCATATATTACTAGAGCAAAAGGGCAAGCCTTAGCGAAAGGCAATAGAATTTGTCATGACCCCTTTTCAAATAATTAAAAATAATAATCTTTGCTAAGGCAGGCAGGTCCAAAAAGGCGAAGTTTCAGCAAAAGGGGATAATCTTTGGAAGAGAATGGGCTAATAAATAAAAATTATTATTAAAATATGTTTTATTAACCCCTCTTGGACGTGAGTTAGGGTTATGCCCTCTTTTAAGGGGTTTGGAGGCATTCTGGGCTCATTCCAGAACTTGATTTTTGCTCATTTCTTTGTTATTCTTCAGAGGCTGCCAAACCTGTGGAGAAGGAGACCCAAGAACGGGAGTTTGCAGGTTTTCAGGGAGACCCAAGAACGGGAGTTTGCAGGTTTTCAGGAAGGCTAAGGACGGGGAGTTTGAAGCCATTCCATGTGCATGCTCATACAGAGTTTGCCTTTGTGCTGAACAGTGCAGATTTGTGAGTTTTCGGGTGTATTTTTTTTGTAAGAGTTTGGTGTTTTCGATTGAGTATTTCATATCAGTTTGGGTTACTGCTGTATATCAGACTTTTAAATGTTAAAATAGAGCTGAAAATATGTATTTGGATATGATTATACTTCTATGATAGATTATTAAGTTTTTGTGGTGATTTTGGGCTATTTTGTACTATTTTCGGGAGCCCGATGAGCATTGTTCTTGTCTTCCATTTGCGAGCTATTGTGTGCATGTTATATAGATCTGGAAATGTCATTTTATAGGCTATTATGTTGCTCAAATTTATGTAAAAATGTCCACTTTCAGATTTATTAATAATAGGTGAAGCTATGAAGCTTTTGGCACTATTTTCGGCATACCCGATTTGGGGTTTCTTGAGAAATTTGGTGGATCTTTGTGATATTAGTTGTTTGATTTTGAAAATCTGATTAGAGGCGTGAAATATCATATAAAATCAGTAAAGGGACATTTCAGTGGTATCAGAGCCATGATCTTGCCAGCCTGAGGGTTTGTAGAAGTTTGCATGTCAGTTTTGACAACTACCCAGATCTTGCATGTCAGTTTTAACAACTACCCAGATCTTGCATATCAGTTTTGACAACTACCTAAATCTTGCATGTCATAATTTATGGTTGCATGTTGCTTCTAATCAACTGCATGTCAAAATCTAAGGTTGCATGCTACTTCTAATTATTTGCATGTTGCTTCTAATCAGTTGCATGTCAAAATCTATGGTTGCATGCTACTTCTAATCATTTGCATGTTAGTTCTTGGTGTTTGAAGAAGTTATAACATATTGGGGTTATACTCTACTTTATCGGAATGGACAGGTATAGTATAGAGTCTCAGAGGACACGATCTTGGACAATTGATATCCAGAGTCAGAATAGTAGAAAGGATGGTTATTTAGACATTCGAGATAAACTTAAGAAAATAAGCCATGACATGTCTGAACAGTTGGTTGAGCACCACCGTATAATGAATGACATGTTGTCCGACCCAGTTAAGGTGGATAAGTTGACTAGATTTCTATTTGGCAGATTTTCTCATAGGGTAGATGACACAATTACCAAGAACTTGCATGAGGAGTTTGAGAAACTAGCTTATAGCTAGGCTGAGGTCTCAAATTCTACTTCGCCACAAGAGGTAGTGAGAAAGGATATTATGCAGATTGATAGTAATGGTCAACTTGATACTCAAATTGAGACAATTGTATACAGGTCGTCAAAGGGTGATGTCACAAGTATTTAGGATGGCATCGTTACAACAGGTAGTGACTACAGCGTAGTGGGTTCAGATGATGATTATGAGGATGTTGTTGTGCATGATGGTGAGATACCTGGTAGAGATGAGCAGACATTGAGCATTCATGACTTTTCTGAGAAAGAGTACCAGGCACAGTTAGATGCTTCGTCACATGAGGTTGAGGCTGGTAGTACTTCACACGATTTGTCCAGCCAGCTGAAAGTGAACAAAGACAGTATTGTGACTTCATTATCTCATCATGATAGGTATGTGGAGTTAGTTGGTATGGGTCATATTACTCAAGTGAGGATTTTGCTTGAGTTACCAGCTGATTCTAGTTTACAGATATGGACTCGAGATTGTTATATTGGCATTTGGGATTCAGTTGATTGGAGATCTTTAACACTTTTTGGTAGCAATGTTTGTTTGGGTGCTATCATGGATTTGATTAGCATATTGCACGGTGTTGTCTTTTCTTGTGCTAGCAGCTTGTCCGATGTTGGTATTAGTTTTTATACACCAGTGTTGGGCTTTGTTCATATATCCATTCGACCATACTTGCTGGAATGTGTTGATGATCTTTCATATTTGGCAGTGTGTCTAGATGAGTCCCAGGATCATATTGGCATTGATGATATCCAAGAGGATGTAGTGGGCAGTGTTGAAGACTTAGTTTCCTTGGGTACAAAGGAGTTGGACAGCAGTGCTACAGTTTTTGATACTCCGTATGTTGATATGAGCTTTAGAGTTGATTCACAGGATATGGATGGTAATATTCTAAAGACTAGTAACTTTGAGGATAATCCTTTAGACAGTGTATCAAAGGAGGTTTTTAGGAGACAGTCAAGCTAGTGCCATCATGTGTCTAATCAGCTGAGAGTTAGTGAGTGAGACATTGCTATCGCTTGCCAACATTTCGATGCTGCTCATCAATTATTAGTAGTTTATGGATGGGGTTCTCCTACTAGTGATGAGCAAGGAGGCAGTTATCTTTCCTTGATAGAGTTCCACTCTTTATGGGAGGCTATCCAGATTCTGAGACAGGATTATATGCAATTGGTAGCCAACAGAGATTATCTTATGGAGTGGGGCAGTACAGCATATGATGCATTGTTGGCCAAGGAAGATGAGGTGAGTGAGCTTACTAAGTAGCTTGAGGTGACTTTTGAGATTCTTGAGAGTACACAGTTGGCTTTCAAGGAGTCACAGTTTGATTTGGCTAAGGTGACCATGGAGTTAGAGCAACTACAGTCTTTACTAGATTCTGTACAGTCACAAGCTATGGTGTCTAATGATCTGAGGATGTCCATGGTTGAGATTGTCAAAGATAGTGGAGATGGGGATGCATCCATCCTTGATACTAACATTGGCATATCGGGTTCATCCCCACTAGAGTCAGGTTCAGTTGAGTTGGGTGCTCTAGCAGATTGTTGTGGTATGCTTGACATGGTGGTGACCTCTAGCACTAATGGCACGAAGACTAGAGATGTTGTATCAAAGACCATGTGTGATGTTGGTGAGCCGACAGTTGGCATGGTTCCTGCTAGTAATACTAATCTCTTGGCGATGTCTTCAGAGGTAGTAGTCAGGTCCAACTTGATTAGTGATCGATTGCAGTTAGTTACATCTGGATTGCAGTCTGAGCCACTGACTAAGATTGGCGCATTCTATCGACATTACATTGTGAGGTATGCTCATCAATTTACCTTTGATGACCATGTTGATGAGATGATGATACAAAGATGTACTTTGGTTCCTAGTGCTTATCATCAGTTATGGGATAGTTTGATGCCTCAGGATGAGAGTTGTGATGGGCACGACATGGCGATAGGTTCAACAGTTGACAGCTTGATAATACGTGACTTCGAGCAGGAGTTTCAAAGTGATGCTTCAACAGGTGTTGTTATTGATTCTACTCCTTTGGCTATGACATCTCCTGACTTAGCTGGTGATCAGTCATAGTGGGTTGTATCACTTGTTCATGGTGAGCTATTGACTAAGGTTGGTTTTTTTTATCAACATTATATTGCAAGGTATGTACATCAGTTAGCATTTGATCCTTGTGTTGAGGAGTTGATGGTAGATAAATTTGGTTTGGGTTCCAATTCTTGCTGTTTATCTTGTGATGGCTTTTCACCATCAGGGGTGCATGAGAGTTATGGTTATGAGACAATGGCCGATGATTTGCAGAGTTGTGTTAAGTGCAGGAGTTGTACAGTGTGTGGATTCTCCATACTTGGTACAGTTTCGTTCGGGAGCATTCACCATTGTTGCAGAGTTGGATTGTACATTCCATATAGGCCAGTGGGATGCGTTGATGGTATTTATTGTGTTGGTAGTTTGATTTGTCCACTTTACTTGGGTTTTGATGTTCTAAGAGTTTGTGTCTCGTGGGTTTTTGACTGTGGAAGTTGTGACTTTGAAGTTTGGTTGAGTAGTAATTGTCAGTTTGATTATGGATTCCTCTTGGTTATATTGCAGAGGATATTGCAGGAGCCTGTGTTAATTGAAAATAGTATAGTTCATGACTACATTTGGGATCCAGGTGGATTGATTGGTTTATTGATCAGCCATTGCTTGAGGACAAGCAATATTTGGAAGGGGAGGACTTGTGATGTCCCCTTTTCAAATAATTAAGCATAATAATCTTTGCTAACGTAGGCAGGCCCAAAAAGGCAAAATTTCAGCAAAAGGGGATAATCTTTGGAAGAGAATGGACTAATAAATAAAAATTATTATTAAAATATGTTTTATTAACCCCTTTTGGACATGAGTTAGGGTTATGCCCTCTTTTAAGGGGTTTGGAGGCATTCTAGGCTCATCCAGAACTTGATTTTTGCTCATTTCTTTGTTATTCTTCAGAGGCTGCCAAACCTGTCGAGAAGGAGACCCAAGAACGTGAGTTTGTAGGTTTCCAGGGAGACCCAAGAACAAGAGTTTGCAGGTTTCCAGGAAGGCTAAGGACGGGAGTTTGAAGCCATTCCATGTGCATGCTCATACAGAGTTTGCCTTTGTGCTGAACAATGCAGATTTGTGAGTTTTTGGGTGTATTTTTTTGTAAGAGTTTGGTGTTTCCGGTTGAGTATTTCATATCAGTTTGGGTTGTTGTTGTATATCAGACTTTTAAATGTTAAAGTAGAGCTGAAAATATGTATTTGGATATGATTATACTTTTGTGATAGATTATTAAGTTTTTGTGGTGATTTCGAGCTATTTTGTGCTATTTTCGGGAGCCCAATGAGCATTGTTTTTGTCCTCCGTTTGGGAGCTATTGTGTGCATGTTATACAGATCTAGAAATGTCATTTTATAAGCTGTTATGCTGCTCAAATTTTTGTAAAAATGTCCACTTTCAGATTTATTAATAATAGGTGAAGCTGTGAAGCTTTTGGCACTATTTTCGGCATACCCAATTTGAGGTTTCTTGAGAAATTTGGTGGATCTTTGTGATATTAGTTGTTTGATTTTGAAAATCTGATTAGAGGCGTGAAACATCATATAAAATCAGTAAAGGGACATTTCAAAATTCTTGATGTTCAATCCTTGAAAGATGCGGTAGATGAGCAGGTGGGTATCTCCTCACATTATATGATCCCATAGAATTACATGTTTAGATTTGTTACTCTAATCAGTGTTACTACCATTTGTAGAGGCTTGATGAGATTAAAGGAATTTGGCTCATTAACAACGAATCTGAATACGCTATTGAGGAAGGGCACCTAAATCAAATGAGAAAATCATTAAGTGTTATGACATTGAGAAAAAAAATGAAAAGGAATACTGTAAGTAAGAATAGCTTTGAAGAATTTAAGTTTCTTTAGTCCAATGACATTCCTCCTTTACCAGTGCAGTTGGAGAAGCTTAAAAATTTGAGGGTGTTAGTCTGCGTATGGCAAGTCTTTTGCCTTCAATTACCATGTCTCCAGCATTTATTTATTCATTTTGATGTTTTGGTGGCCATTTTATGAGAATTGGGATATCTATGCATCTTCCAAGAAATGTAAAATCAATGGTGGTCATTAATTGCCGATCTGATTCAGCTGAATGCACCAACAATAGGACGACAACAAGAGATTCTCTGTGTTCTTCTTTGGAGAAACTAGATTTCAGCGGGTTGGGGGAGCTGCATAAACTACTAGAGGGGTTTAATCGGTTTGTGGTGTTGTAAATATTGATTTTCGATGCAAACTACCTACTTGAAAAGCACTAAGTATGAAAATGTGTGCGAATTTAAAATGTCTAGCAGAATCTTTTGGACAACTGACTAAATTAGAATATTTAGACTTGTGCGGGTGAAAGTTTATCTGACAGTGGTGATCTTGTATCTCTCAGGTCTTTTTTGTGAATTGTAATCTTAGTATATTTTTATTAATAGAAAAGGACTATTCATCAAAAATTCTTCACCCAACACCTTTGAATGGCTTACAAAAAGTGCAAAGCCAAATAAGTAGTAGGGGATGAAGATACCAATCTCCAAGTAAGAGGCACTCTTTATATAGAGATGCTTGGACGCCATTTATGTTTGCTTCAAATTATTTGTAAATTCTACATTATTCTTTATACAATTTTTTAATTAAAATGTATGTAGCATGCATTATAATAGATTTAAAATAGTACTTTAATATGTATTTTAAAAATTGTAGTTGCACTAGAGAGAATATGTATTTTTTTTTTTAATTGAAGAAAGCAATAGTATTTATTTACTTATTTTGTAATATTATTTTATTTTTTATTGAAAGTTTTAAGTATATCATATATATTTTTAATTTTTAAATAAAAAAATTAATATTTAATTCAATTTGATAAAAAAGAAAATCTATTGTTTGTGTATCATAATGATTGAACATTATAAAATTATTATAGAATCCATACATCTATTTGGATCTTTATTATTATTATAATGTAGCCAATAATAAAATGATGAGTGGGGAATCTAGTGTTTCTTACCAATAACTTGGAACAATAACATATCTCCTCAAGATGTTTGGATTAATATTCATGAAGTTCAAATGATCCATTTGCTAATCTACAATGTACATTCCATAATGCTTGAGGTAAGCTCTTGAAAATTTATTCTATCTAACTCTAATACAAATACAATGAGTTTTTGAGCTACTTAAGTTCTAATTCTAATATGATGGTGCTAATGGGGATAAATTATGAGAGAAAAATTTTCATACAAGGAATCCCTTAATGTAAGGTCCTTATTCAAAAGGGCTCCTTTAGAGAAACAAACCAGGACAAGCATGAGGAGCAACCACTTCTTCAAGTATTCTGTTGATCTTTATGTTGACCTTATGATCAAATCATTTGTCTATTAGTGACTTTACACTTAGTTGGTTACATTTCTACCAAGTTCTAGAGTTGTTACCAAGCTTATCATACTACTAGCAGTGCAAACCAAGTGTTTCAATTGCTCCCAAGCCAATTAGTTTGACTGCAATTCATGTCGAGATTCATAATGTCAACCAAGCATCTAGATAGAATATATTGTTTGCTAAGGTTTACAATGTCTACCAAGCATCTGAGGCAAAGTGTAGTGCTACTTGAGCTTGTCAATACCTACTGAGATGTTAGTGTTAACGAAGTGAACAAAGGTGGTGTTGACTGAGGCATGCAGCGTCAACTAATCATTTCAGTGTCTACCAAGTTCTTCATTGTTCATCAAGTCACCAAGTGTTGACCAAGTTCTTACTACTCTGAGTGATCAATGTGAACCAACATCAATGTCAATCAAGTGCCAGAGCTTTTTGAGTGTTGAAACTATTGCTAAATGTCAGAATATCACTCAAGTGATGTTCAGAACCTGAGTTACAACAATGAGCCAATTTAGTGAATATTGTTTGAATTTTGTATTGTAGTCGACTCTAGAAGGTAATTAATTTGATTGGAATATATGTAATGCATCTTATCATATCCAATGTATTGAAGAACATCAAGCAAGAAGAAGATGAGTGCGAATTAAGAAGGCTACAAGTAGTATAAGGAAAAGTAGAGTCTTATCTATCACAACAAGGTGATTGTTGTAATTCAAAAGAATCTCATTCGGCAAACCATGTTGTAGATCAAAGATTAGGCACTAATTCATCCTAATAGGTGCATTAGTCAAATCCTTTAACAAGGTGGACTTAACAGTTTTTTCCAAATCTCCTAACAGAGTGCATACTTCATTGTATGTTGTAAATCCTTTCACAAGGTGGACCTAATAGTCCTTATTGCTCCTAACAGGGCAGATCACTAGAAGTGATAAATTGTAACATTTAATGGGATAACTTTATACTACAGTAATAAAACTTTTGGGTATCATTCTCACCCCAATTTTACTTTCTATTTGAAAGGTTTCTAGGTTACCAAATATTGTGTCAAGTGTTATTAATGTTTTATTGCTTTCATTCTTTCATGCATGCAATTAAATCATATTATATAGTGATTGTTTAATTGGTGAATTAAAGTATAAGTTTTATTGGTTCTTGATTCACCACCCTTGGTCCCCCCCCCCCCCCCCCCCCCTTTTAGTCACCGAGTCTATACTACATAAATAATAATTGGTATCAAAGCTATTGGTTCTCACATTAGAAGTTTGGTAGCATGAGAAAATATCAAAGGCAATGGAAGTATATAGACTAGAGAAAACTATTGAAAATAAAAAGTTGGATCTACAATTAGGCATGAGACAATTCAAGAAAATGCAAGAGTAGCTCTCACAATCCTTGAAAAGAAGAAAAGACCTTGCAACATAGATGAATTACAATATCTACATTGAAGAAAGAATTGGAGACATTTGTCAAGATAGAAGTTTAGATGAAGATGATGCAACAATCAAATATCTACTTGAAAAGAATCTTACTCTTCATGAAGAAGTTGAAAAGATGAAAAGAGAACAAGAAATTCAATCAGTTAAAATACGTGAAGAAATGGAAAAAAAGGACAAAGTAAATGAAGAGAAAAATCTTAGCATGAATGTTGACAATACTACATTGGGAGAGTATCCAGAGCATTGAAGAGTATTGACATGTTAAATTCATGACTATGTTTGTCATTGATGTCTAAATAGAATGGTTTCTATAAAAATTGGTTGAGTAGAAAACAAAGATCTTTATGTTATGGAAAATGCTTTGAATGTCTGATGATGCACAATTATGGACATGTTCGACATAGTATCCTGATGATGTGGTCAAGTGCATAGAGTTTGAGTCAAAGACATACAGAAGTTGTACCTCATTTACAAAGAGCAGTTCAAAGATAGAGTATTAAGAAAGAAGTTCCTGATGTTTGTTTTCTAGATTACATCTAAGATGCAATAAGAAGATGCATAGTTAAACAGTGACAAAGGACAGTCTATTGATGACATCAGCAAGTGCACAAGTCCTAGTATCACATGTGTGAAGTTTTCTATAGATTTTGAGCCAACAGTTCTATTATAATTGTAATTAATTAAATATCTTATTATAATTAATTAAGAAAGCCTCAAGGTCAACTCAAGGAATTATAATGAAGATATGGTATAAAGGAAAGATGTTTTCCTTATTTGTAATGTATGTAGTGTATCCATTTTTGCAAGAAGTGCAAAGTGAAAAAAGAAGTAGAGTGCTTACTAAATGTGCGTAAGTGATCCAAGAGATTATTGGATAAACGATTTGTGATCTAGTTACAAGATCAAAAGGAGAAGAATTTTGATTGATAGGAAAGAGAAAGAGGAAGGAACAATATAATACCATTCTATTAGTATGCAAGGAATAATATAGAGATCATTTGGATAGTGGGTTCATTGGTCTTTACCTTGAAGTTGTTTGGGCAGCAGGTCCAGCTATCTTCCACAACTCCTAATAGGGTTGGAATCTCCTAACACAAACTCATATGTACTGAATGTATTCATAGACTCCTAACAGGGTCCATTTTCTAACAAGGAACATTTATATTAGTACATCATCTTGTAGGTATTATCCCCATTGGGGTTTTCCCTTTGATTAAGGGTTTCCCTAGTTAAGATATTTGGTGTTATTGTGTATGAGTATCTTGTTGTGATTTCAGTTTATATTACTCATATGGTTAAGTTTTTTTAAGGTTAATAATTGTGATAATAGTTGGATAACTGATTCACCCCCTCTCTTAGTTATATTGGTGGACTATATATTCTAACAATTAGTATCAAAGTGCTAGGTCCTTGAAGGATAAGCTTAAGAAATTTGGCATATCAATGACGAATCTTTTTAGAAAGGTGTTGGCACTGGGCCAACATCCCTTGCAGGATTTACAACATTGCTTAACCACCTCCTATGGATCTATAAGACTATTGGTTGTATCATGCATTAATAGGTTGATCTTTTGGTGCAACTGTAACCCTATTCTTTCTAACAATTGGTATCAGAGCTTGGTCATAGGTTCAAATCCTATTGTTCACAATGAGTGATGTTGGGAGGGGGATTTTTGGAAGTGGGCTAGCATCCCTCACAGGATTTGTGACATCACTTAACTACCTCCTATGGTTTTATAAGAATATTGGTTGTATTGAGCATTAATAGGTCGATCATTTGGTGCAACAACAAACTTGTTCTTTCTAACAAAAGAATAGTCCTAGATTTGATGGGGCCAACTATGATAGTTGGAAGGAGAAAGTGCAAACTCATCTATTGTGCATGAGTCCAGGATATTGGATCTTGAAAAAGATTAAGAAGACAATCGTTGAAGAAGAAAAGCTTGAAGGATGTAGTGAAAAAGAGAAAGATCTATTCATGTGTAACATGAGAGGAAGAGAAACTCTACTAAAAACTCTTCCAAAGAATGAATACAATTAGGTAAAGTCACTTGTAGCATCTTATGAAATTTGGAAAGCATTAGAATCTAATTTTGAAGGTAATGATCATGCAAAGAGAATGAGATTATAGAATTGGATATGTGCATTTCAAGATGCTAAAATGATGGAAGATGAATTTGTAAGAAGTTATATTGACAGAATATTAGAAATTGTTGCAAGAATTCAATCTCATGGTGGAACCAAGGAAGAAGATGAAGTTATATATATGGAAGATCTTGAAAAGTTTGACACCACCATTCAAGCTAGTAGCTTAGATGATTCAGTTGGTAATGTCCTGCACTAAGGATTTTACAAAGGAAACATTGCTTGGTAGATTAGAATCCATAGAAGTAGATTTGAAATAGTCTAGAGATCTAGCAAAAGTCAAAATAGCTTTCGGTGCCTTGAACATTTGACCTAATATGACATGGAGTGTAACCACATGTGGAGATTTTTCTAGTAGCAGTAGATCTAATGAAGACAAGAAGATTGAGGAAGGAATAGCCCTTCTTGTGAGAAGAAAAAAGATGATAAGAAAATCTTTAAATGTTGGACTTGTGATGAATTTGGTCATTATGCATCTAAATGTCCTAAAAGAGAGAAAAAGTATAAAGGAAAGTTTAATCCTAGAAGAGATAGAGATAGAAGTTGTTTGTATACAAATTAATATGAAGAATCTGATGAGAAAGGTCAAAGTGAAAGTGATGATGAATTGGGATTTGGTGCTATCAAGGAAGATGATCTTGATAGAGAGATTAGAGAAGAAAGAGCTAGAATTTTGCAAGTTGAAAAGAAATCTGATTGGATAATAGATTGTTGTTGTTCACATCACATGACTGGTGATATGAATAAGTTTGTTAAGTTCAAGAATCATGATGGAGGTATTGTTAGAGTTGGTAGCAATGTAGTTTGTCACATAATAGGAATTTGATCCATTACTCTTGACAATAAAACTAACATTGATGATGTTTATTTGGTTGATGGATTGAAGCATAACTTGTTGATTGGTGGACAATTGGTGGACAAGGGTTATCAGTTGTAGTTCACTAAGAAGACCTGCATTATCAAAGAAAAAGATGATAAGCTAATTGGAACTGACACTAGATCTAGAGGTAATGTATTTTAGTTGAATCCTACTAAAATGACATATTTGGTTGGTAAAGTGGATAATAGTTAGTTGTGGCATAGAAGATTATGACACATAAACTTTGATAATATTGTGAAGATCAATAACACTTTTGCAGTCAAAGACTTTCCTAAGATTACAAAGCCTACTAATGTTGTGTATAAAGAATGTTTATTGGCTAAGAAAAAGAAAGTATCATTTCCTAGAAATAAATTCACTACCATAGAGAAGTTGGTGATCATTCACATAGATCTAAGTGGTCCCTTTAGAACAAGAGGATTCTATGGTGAAAGGTATTTTTGTTGGAAATGATTGAAAAGATCATGAATGAAAGATAATAGAACTGGTAAAGAATGTTTTCAATCATTGTTTTGTCATTGATGTCAAACTTGGTACTTGCAGGAATGACAATTGCTTTAGTGATCCAAATACTATTAATTGGTTGATTGACAAGGAGGTGACAATCAATAAGATGTAACTAGAGTACCTAAGAGAAAGGTTGAAGTTATGATGATGTAATGAAGTACAAGGATCAACTACGCCATTGATGAAATAGTGTAGTGTATTGATGACATACTCTAAGACATAGAAGATGGACACACTGAGACACATGATGTAAGGACTAACTAAGTGCCGAACAGATTCTCAATTGAAGCTGAGCAAGTTCAATTTAGTATATGCCAAGTGATCTTCAGGTGTCAAGTGAATATCAAGTGCCGAGCAGTCTTCAAGTGCCGAGTGATCTTTAGGTGTCAAGAAGCCTTCAAGTGCTGAGTGAAGATCAGGTGCTGAGCAAGATATAGGTGCCGAGCACTAGTAAAATAACATTAAGAAGCTGAGTAACATAGAAGGTGCTGAGCATCAGTAAATCAATGATGCCAAGTTGCTACATTATTTTGAAAAGTCAAAGATTTTCCAGATCTAAGCTGACATGGTAGTTATCTAGAATTTTGTGAACTAGATAAAAGATGAGAATGATGACCTGGTGGCACAGAACACTATGTAAAATGTTTTTTTGGTGAATGATAATGGATTTATCATGAAGTTTCTAGATAGAAACAAGATATGGGACAGATACATTGTATCCTACCTAATCCATTGAAACTCTAAAGTTGGAGAGGGAGATTTAAGCAGAAAATGAAGAACAAAACTTCTTTATAAGGAGTTAAAAGTTAGAGATCAAGTGCGTGTGCAAGAGAGGGAATTGGTCATAAGTGTGATCATGCGAAAAAGCCAAGAAGAGTAAGAATAGAGCATCAAGACTCTGAGTTGATCAAGTGACTAGAGATTGCATTGGCATAATGAGTGGAAGAACTCAAGGAGATAGATCTTGAAGGGTGAAGAAGCTGTTAGCACTGCAAGGAAGAGAAGCCAAGCAAGGAAAGGAATTAAAGAGTGATCTAAAATCTACATAGTTAGGGTTGCAATCTATATCAAGTCAAAACCCTTCTAATACTTTCTTACCATTGTATTAGATACTGAAAACCCTACATTGCTAGGTTAGCTTAATATCTAGGTGGATAAAGCCTCAGGAAAAGAATAGAAAATCCCCAGGAGAAGGATAAAGAGATCCTTAGGAGGAGGATAGGAGATCTTTAGAGAGGGATGAAAGATTCTTTTGAGAAGGTGATTAAAAATCCCATGGACTTGGGTGAGCCTAATAGCTCTATGTAAATCCTTTAACAGGGTAACATTCCAAGTTGAATGTTCTTAAATCCTTTAACAATGTCACATTTAACAATGTGTTGTAGCCTTTAACAGGGTAGACCATCAAAAGTGGTTGAAATCAATTGCGCAGTTATTTTGTGGGTATCATCCCCACTCCAGTTTTACCTTCTTATTCTTGGAGGGTTTCTGGGTTATCAAATCTTTAGTGTTATGGTGTGATGCATGTTTACTTTTCATGGTTGTTTAATATTTAATTGCATGCATGATAATTTTAGTTATGTGCCATTAAGGATTTGTAGAAAAAGTTTTATTAGACATCATTGGACCTTGGATAACTGATTCACCCTCCCTCTCAGTTATTCTAAATATTCTAACAATTGGTATCAAAGCTCATTGCTGATTTGTTTCAAGGTACTAGTAGCAGGAAGATCAAGATTTCCAAGAGAGAAGTTCCCAAGCTAAACAAAGATAACTTTGTTGCATGAAAAATTCTGATGAAGCTACACCTCGGATCAATAGGTGACTATGCACAGACCTCAATCATAGTTGATCATGTAGACCCTGCAAGACCCCTCACTGCAGATGATATGAGCAAGAAAAAGGAGCACAATCAAGCAATGTTAGATATTGATTCAGCACTAAGCTATGCCGAGTATGATGACATCAAAGGATGTGATACAACACATCAGATGTGGAATACATTATCAAGAATCTATGGAGGAAATGACAATGTCAAGAGAGCCAAAAGAGAAAGCCTAAGAGGAAAATTTGATGATATGAAAATGGAAGAAGGAGAGAATGCTGCTCAATATAGTGCAAGGATGAAGGAAGTAGTCAGTGCCATAAGAAGCCTAGGAGGACAATTAGCAGAAGAAACAGTATGCAACAAATACTTGAGAACTTTGCTTCCCATCTATGCTATAAGAGTGTCAGCCATCCAAGAGCTAAGGTGTGTACCAGGCAACATAGTGACATTTGAAGGAATAATTGGAAGACTCACTGCCTTTGAGTTATCCAACTTTGACAACTGTAAGCCAAAAAACTTTGAATCTCCATTCAAAGCTAAGATGATGATAAAAGACAAACAAAGAAAAAGAATGGAAAAGAAAAGTATGTATTTAGTGATAACAACACTGATGAAGATGATGTAGACCAATTGGAGGCATTACTAGCAAGAAGATTTCACAGAGGAAGAGGCAAATTCAAAGGTAAGCTACCAATCATTTGTTTCAATTGTAATGAAGTTGGTCACATTGTAGCTAGATGCACACAAAAGAAAAATTACAAGGATGGAGGCAACTTCAAGAAAAAGAAAGAGGAAAACAAGGACTACAAAGGTAAAGGCAAAAGATGCTACATTGTTGAAGAAGACTCTGATGAAAATGATGATGAAGTAGTCTATGTGGCTATGAAGGATGAATCAAATGAAGAAGAAGCAAATGCCCTGGTAACCTGCATGAGCAAGAATGATAGATGGATCATAGATAGTGGATGCTCTCATCACATGACTAGAGACAAAAGTAAGTCCATTTCCTTTACTCAATATGAAGGAAATAGTGTTAGATTTGGTAACAATGCACCATGTCAGATCAAAGGGAAAGGTAGTATCAAGATTACTGAAAAGATATCATGTGATAATGCATACTATGTTGAAGGACTGAATTATATTTTGTTAAGTGTCTCACAGTTAGGCAACATAGGATGTAAGGTTGAATTTGAAAAAAGAATTGCCAAGATTTATGATTCTCAAGGAAATCTAATAGGAAAAGGTGATCAGACTAGGAGTAATTTGTTTTACCTTGACATGGAAGATGCTTCCTATCTTATTGTTCAAACTAATGATGTATGGTTATGGCATAAGATGCTATGTCATGTAAATTTTGACAATTTGATAAGCATCAGCAAAATGAAGAAAGTCAGAGGACTACCAAAGTTGAAGAAACCTGATAACATCATGTGCAAACAATGCCAACTAGGGAAGATGACCAAGTCAACTTTCAAAAGAAAGACTTATACTTCTAATGAAGTATTAGAGCTAGTTCATACTGACTTGTGTCATCCTATAGAAGTACAAAGCTACAAAGGTGATAGATACATAATGCTATTTGTAGATGACTATTCAAGGATGATGATAGTCATGTTCCTGAAACAAAAATCAGATGCATTCCAAATGTTCAAATGGTACTTGGCCAGAGTTGAGAAAGAAATTGGAAAGAGCCTAAAATGTCTCAGATCTGATAGAGGAGGTGAATTAACATCAAGAGAATTTGAAGAGTTCTGCAATGAAAGAGGAATCAAAATGTAGACATCAACACCTAGGACTCCACCTCAGAATGGTATAGCAGAGAGAAGGAATAGATCAATTATTGCTTGTGCCTGGACCTTAATGATGGAGAAAAATGTTGTAGTCAAGTAATGGAGAAAAGCTGTAAGTACTACAGTCTACACACTCAATAGAGTTCAAGTCAAGAAAGGTACAAATGCAACACCTTTTGAATTATGGTATGGGCATTCTCCTAATGTAAAACATTTCAAAATATTTGGATGTAAATTCTATATATATAAAGATTCTAGAAATGGAAAGTTTGATGCAAAGAGTGAGGAAGGCACATTTATTGGTTATTCTACTAGAAGCAAAGCTTTTAAGTGCTTGAACGTTAACACTAACAAAGTAGTAGAAAGCACAAATGTGAAATTTTATGAGCTTGCAGAAGTTAAAAATATTGAAAACACCAAGAAAGCAGAGGAATAAAAGACCTTTGTATAATTTTATGAAGGTATACCTAATAATGGTGAAGTTGCAACCCAGAATGACAATCACCAATAGAATCTAGTATCTGCCGAGTCACAGACAGTGAATGTTGAACAATAGACACATTCAGAAGTCAAGCTAAAAAATACAGAAAATGTCCATTCAGACTTTGAGAATAGCCAACATGAAGAAAATGAACAAATATTTGATGAAAATATGCATGAAGATTTAGATTCTGAAAGAGAGAATATGCAAACAAGGAAAGAACCAATATTGGCAAAGTATGTAAGAAGAAATCATCTTGTAGATCAAATTATTGGAAATAAATAGGCAAGACCAATGACAAAGAATAGACTCAGAAATGAAACATGTTTGCTTAGCAAAATGGAACCAAAAATAGTAAGTGAAGCCATAACAGATGATGATTGGTATAATGCCATGAAAGAAGAAATAGAACAAATTGAGAAGAACAAGACATGAATCTTAGTCTCAAGACTAGCTGACAAGAATGTGATTGGAACCAAGTGGGTGTTCAGAAACAAGTTAGATGAGAATGGTGAAATCACAAAAAACAAGGAAAGATTAGTTTGCAAAGGATATGCACAAGAGGAAGGACTAGATTATGGAGAAAATTTTGCTCCAGTTGCCAAAATGGAAGGAGTAAGGACCTTATTGGCATATGCAGCCTTCAAAGGATTTAAGGTCTATCAGATGGATGTAAAGCCCACATTTTTGAATGGTATACTTGAAGAGGAAGTCTACATAGAGCAACCAAAAGGTTTTGTTGATGAAAAGAACAAAAATAAGGTATGTAAACTGCATAAGGCTCTATATGGATTGAAGCAAGCCCCTAGAGCTTGGTATGAGAGACTTCACAAGTATTTGGTACAAATAGGATTTGAAAGAACTGATGATAACAACAACATGTACATTAAATCAGAAGAAGGTAAGGATATTCTTGTATCTAAAATATGTGTGGTTGATATAGTTTTTGGAGGAAAGGAAACACTGTTGAAAAGTTTTGCTGACAAAATGAAACATGAGTTTGAAATGTCTATGTTTGGAGAAATCAAATTCTTTGTAGGATTGCAAGTACATCAACTAAAACATGGTATATTTGTGACACAATCAAAATACATCAAGGAGATACTCAAGAAGTTTGGATTGGAAGACTCCAAACCAGTCAACACACCAATGGAAACAAGACATAAGCTATCTAAAAATGATGAATCAGCTGAAGTTAATCAGACAATGTATAGATCCATGATTGGAAAACTACAATATGTTGTACATAGCATACTAGACATAGCACTAGTAGTTGGAATAGTGGCTAGATTCTTTGTCAATCCTAGAGAAAATCATCTCATGGCAGTAAAAAGGATGATGAGGTATCTTAAAGGAACTGATGATTTTGGCCTATATTACAAAAAGAATGAGAAGTTTGAGCTCAATGCATACACAAACGTAGATTGGGGAGGAAACATTGATGACAGGAAAAGCACAAGTGGAGGAGCATTATTCTTAGGAAAAAGGCTAGTTACTTGGACTAGTAAGAAACAAACATGTACATCTCAGTCCACTGCAGAAGAAGAATATGTGGCAACAACAGTCAATTACACAAACATTGTGTGGCTTAAACATCTATTGAAAGGAATGAAAGAAGAGGTAACTAAACCTGTGACATTGTATTGTGATAATACAGGTGCTATAAACATATCCAAGAATCTAGTAATGCATGCAAAAACCAAGCATACTGCAATCAAGTATCACTATGTTAGAGAATTGGTGGAAGACAAAAAAGTGAAGATGGAGTACATTCACACAAAGGTACAAACTGTAGATATCTTCACCAAACCATTGCCAAAGGATGCACATGAATATCTTAAAGGTAAATTGGGGGTAATGCCCCTAACTCAAGTAGACTAAAGCAACATAGAAGCTACCCTGCATCAATAGGAGTAGATCATTGAAATATCAAAAGTGTGATGCAGAGGATGACAACAGGAGCAAAAATTCTAGATCAGTCACAAGCATGGTGACAAAGGGAGAAAAAAATGAAGATGCAAAGTCTCTATCTACCATGTTAAAGATTCTACATCTTTGGCATTTATGTCAAAGAGGGAGATACATGTACTAGTAAATTTAGGACTAATTTGCGATGCGAAAAGGTCTCAATTTCGACAAGAGTAGGTCACTAAAGTGACCAAAGTTGTCGTCGCACAAATTTGGTCAATTTTTTGCCACATTCATTTTACGTCAAAATTTTGACTACATAAACGTGGATTTATCGACACAAATTTTGTCGATTTCTCTAGTCAACCTAAACTATTATTTTCTCAATTTCGACGTAAACTTGCCCAATTTTTCATCGAAATTCCAACCACAAACCCTTAGCTTTCGACGCTAGTGCTATACTCACGACGTAAAAGGTGCTAGTTTGGTGTCTCAATTGCAACGAATATCGGTCACAATTGAGACCAAAATGTGTCACAATTGAGACGCGTTGTCCCTTTTTTTTTGAAAGCTTTTCTCTCATAGGAGCGTTCAAAACTACACAAAACTTGATTATAAAGCATAATTGCTTGATGCATGAGAGTCAAGGTATCATGCACATTTCTACCTCCACCCCATTGTTTCGTTCGTCAAATGATTTAGTTGATGACAAAACAATGGGAAGGAGGAAGAAATGTGCATGATATCCTATTTCCACTGAGCAATTATGCTTTACAACTCAAATTTTGTGGAGTTTAGAAGGCTCCTATGAGAGCAAAGGATTTGCAATAATTGGCACAGCGCGTCTAAATTTTGGTTCCTGCAAGGAAGAATAAAATTAGGAAATAATTATTTATCAGGAATGAAAGCCAATAATTTCATCTATTTTTCAAACAGATAAATGTGACAAAAAAACTTATAGTCCCAATCACATCATCATAAGAGCGCATATATAACTATAACTATAACTATCTAAAACCAACATAATTTACAGATATCCACAATTCAAATATTATCCCTTGATGTTTTCTTTAATAATGCTCCAATGCCTTAGGGCATTCAGTTAGAAACTTCAAAATTAATGCTATCAAGTTAGATGTCATTTCATAGCCACCAAGGATAAGGTCCATAATAAGATTCAATATCTCTTCATCCATAATGTATATTAATGATATCAAGTTAGTTGTTATATTAATAAGATTCAATATCTCTTCATCAATATACCTCTGGTTCTCAATGGAGACGTGGTCCAATCAATAAGAAATGTCATCATGAAGCAAGAGGTGAGGTTGAAGGATTTTATGGAGGCATTCGGAAGTTAATTACAAAGGAAGAGATTTTAGCCTGGAAGAAGTTGTGGCCAAAAGAATCGCTAGAATGATTGATTTTTACATTAGAATTATCTTCATTTAACATTAAAGCTGCATGCATATTGGAATGGCTAACATCATCATTAAGTGCATTTGATGATAGCACATTTGTTTAGGATATACATAGAGAATGTCAAGAGTGTTGTTGACAAATTTTGTATTTCTTTTAGCTTTAACATTGATGATTGTGTTCCAACTATTTTGGGCTAATATTTGCTTCACAAATGGCCGATGCATATGAATCTTGTGCCAATAGAATGACTTTTGTTGAAGTTAACCATAATGTATACATATATTTGTAATCGTTATAGTCAGGATGACAACTATTGCAGTTCACTTGCCCATTGAAGAGTTGATTTTTTTATGACGGCACAATAAAATATTCTGAACCATAGATTGCTTATCCTAAAAATCTTTCATCATCCTCCGAAACTAATCAATAATAATGCAATATATTGTAGTAGTAACTGTTTAATTTATTCTTGTAAATGAGGAACTTAATATAATTTGATTGAGCAACCTTACATTTTGTACGTTGCCATTTTGTATTATACCTCAAACAAAAAAATGATGGTGCCATGTGATCAAGACAGAAAAAATCTCTATGGAATGTACAAACCTTGGCACTAGACTTTGTCATGTCCCCTTTTCAAATAATTAAAAATAATAATCTTTTTCTAAGGCAGGCAGGCCCAAAAAGGTGAAGTTTCAGAAAAAGGGGATGATCTTTGGAAGCTAATGGACTAATAAATGAAAATTATTATTAAAATATGTTTTATTAACCCCTCTTGGATGTGAGTTAGGGTTATGCCCTCTTTTAAGAAGTTTGGAGGCATTTTGGGCTCATTCTAGAGCTTGTTTTTTGCTCATTTCTTTGTTGTTCTTCAGAGGTTGCCAAACCTGTGGAGAAGGAGACCCAAGAACAAGATTTTGTAGGTTTCCAAGAAGGCAAAGGATGAGAGTTTGAAGCCATTCCATGTGCATGCTCATACAAAGTTTGCCTTGTGCTGAACAGTGCAGATTTGTGGGTTTTCGGGGTTGTTTTTTGGTATGAGTTTGGTGTTTTCAGTTGAGTATTTCATATCAGTTTGGGTTGCTGCTGTATTTCAGACTTTAAAATGTTAAAATAGAGCTGAATATATGTATTGGGATGTGATTAAACTTCTGAGATAGTTTATTAGTGTTTTTGTGGTGTTTTCGGGCATTTTTGTGTTAATTTCGAGAGCCCAATGAGCATAGTTTTTGTCCTACATTTGTGAGCTGTTGTGTAAAGGCTATACAGATCTGGAAATATCATTTTGTAGGCTATTATGCTGCTGAAATTTCTGTAAAAATGTGCATTTTCAGATTTATTAATAATTTGTGAAGTTGTGAAGTTTTTTGGCACTATTTTGGACATACCTGATTTGGGTTTATTTGAGAAATTGGTGGATCTTTGTAATATTGGTTGTTTGGTTTTAAAAATTTGATTTGAGGCTTGAAATATCATACAAAATCAGAAAAGGGACATTTCAGTGGTATCAGAGCCATGATCTTGCCAGCTTGAGGGTTTGTGGAAGTTTGCATGTCAGTTTTGACAACTACCCAAATCTTGCATGTCAGTTTTGAAAACTACCCAGATCTTGCATGTCAGTTTTGACAACTACCCAGATCTTGCATGTCAATTTTGACAACCACCCAGATCTTGCATGTTAGTTTTGACAACTACCCAGATCTTGCATGTCATAATTTATGGTTGCATGTTGCTTCTAATCAGCTGCATGTCAAAATTTATGGTTGCATTCTACTTCTAATCGTTGCATGTTAGTTCTTGGTGAATTTGGTGGTTGCATGTTGCTTCTAATCAGTTGCATGTCAAAATTTATGGTTGCATGCAATTAAGTGAAAGAGCAAAGAGATATTTATAGCGAGAAAAGAATAAAGAAATTTTGATCAAACCTCCAGTTGAAAGTAAAAGTATAAAATCCAAGGAAGGAAAAAAGTATGGCTAATCTAGATGAGATGGCAAAGAAATTCTTCCAAGACATCCAAAATACTCAGAAGCAAACAGTGGATAGTTTGGCAGAAACTAGAGAGGCTTTGCAAATATTAACAGAAAAATTGCAAGGAGTTGAATCTATTAATAAGAAAGGGAGCACTTCAGAGGAGTCAAGAAATCTGAAATTCACACCCTCTAAATCAACAAAAACTATTTTTCTGCATGCAGATGAGCCACCAGTGCCAAATCTAGCCCTTAATCCCATGGAAGAGGTTATAGGTAACTTGATTGCAATAAGAGCTACTTACAATGGTTTAGATGATGACTTTCGCAGTTTAGTTCCTTTTAGAGAATATGTGGATATGATGAACACTTTGATGCCCAAGAAAGAGTACAGAAGGGAGCATGACATAAGTGGAAGAGAGCTCAAAAATAAAATAAGCAAGTTTATAGCACCTACTTTTGATGGAACAAATAAAATTTCAGCTAGAGCATGGCTACAAAAACTACATACCTTCTTCACACTTAACCTCATGAAGGAGAGTGATGCTGTTCAAATTGCAAGTCTACACTTGGAAGATGCAGCCTATGATTGGTGGTATAATGGAATGACTACTCAAGGTCATGATCAGGTAACTACATTTGATGATTTTAGTCAAAGAGTGATAGATAGATTTGACCTCAAGGATGATGATTATGAGGATGTTGTTGTGCATCATGGTGAGATACCTGGTAGAGATGAGCAAACATTGAGCATTCATGACTTTTTTGAGAGAGAGTATCAGGCATAGTTAGATGCTTCGACACATGAGGTTGAGACAGGTAGTACTTCACATGATTTGTCTAGCTAGCTGAAAGTGAACAAAGACAGTATTTTGACTTCATTATCTCATCATGATAGGTATGTGGAGTTAGTTGGTATTGGTCATATTACTCAAGTGAGGAGTTTTCTTGAGTTACCAGCTGATTATAGTTTACGTATATGGACTCGAGATTGTTATATTGGAATTTGGGATTCAATTGATTGGAAATCTTTAACACTTTTTGGTAGCAGTGATTGTTTGGGTGCTATCATGGATTTGATTAGCAGATTGCATGGTGTTGTCTTCTCTTGTGCCAGGAGCTTATCCAATGTTGGTATTAGTTTTTATACACCGGTGTTGGGCTTTGTTCATATATCCAGTTGACCATACTTGCTGGAATGTGTTGATGATCTTTCATATTTGGTAGTGTGTACAGATGAGTCCCAAGATCATATTGGCATTGATGACATGCAGGAGGATGCAGTGGGTAGTTGTGAAGACTTAGTTTCCTTGGGTACAGAGGAGTTGGACAGTAGTGCTATAGTTTTTGATACTCCATATGTTGATACGAGCTTTAGAGTTGATTCACAGGACATGGATGGTAATACTCTAGAGACTAGTAACTTTGAGGATACTCCTTTAGACAGTGCATCCGAGGAGGTTTCTAGGAGACAGTCAAGCCAATGCCATCATGTGTCTAATCAATTGAGAGTTAGTCACCGAGATATTGCCAACATTTTGATGATGCTCGTCAGTTGTTAGCAGTTTATGGATGGGGTTCTCCTACTAGTGGTGAGTAAGAAGGCAGTTATCTTTCCTTGACAGAGTTCCACTCTTTATGGGAGGCTATCCAAATTTTGAGACAAGATTATATGCAGTTGGTAGCCGATAGAGATTATCTTATGGAGTGGGGCAGTACAGCATACGATGCATTGTTGGCCAAGGAAGATGAGGTGAGTGAGCTTACTTAGTAGCTTGAGGTGACTTCTGAGATTCTTGAGAGTACACAGTTGGCTTTCAAGGAGTCACAGTTTCATTTGGCTAAGGTGACCATGGAGTTAGAGCGACTATAGTCTTTACTTGATTCTATACAGTCACAAGCTATGGTGTTTGGTGATCCGAGGATGTCCATGGCCAAGATTGCCAGAGATAGTGGAGATGGGGATGCATCCATCCTTGATACTAACATTGGCATATCAGGTTCATTCCCACTAGAGTCAGGTTTAGTTGAGTTGGGTGTTGTAGCAGATTGTTGTATGCCTGACATGGTGGTGGCCTCTAGTACTGATGGCACGGAGACTAGAGATGTATCAAAGATCATGTGTGATGTTGGTGAGTCAGCAGTTGGTATGGTTCCTGCTAGTAATACTACTCCCTTGGTGATATCTTCGGAGGTAGTAGTTAGTTCCAACATGGTTAATGATCAATTGCAGTTAGTTTTATTTGGATTACAGTTTGAGCCACTGACTGAGATTGGCGCATTCTATCAGCATTACACTGTGAGGTATGCTCATCAATTTACCTTTGATGACCATGTTGATGAGATGATGATATAGAGATGTAATTTGGTTCCTAGTGCTTATCATTAGTTATGGGACAGTTTGATGCCTCAAGATGAGAGTTGTGATGGGCATGACATGGTGATAGGTTTTGCAGTTGACAGCTTGATAATACATGACTTAGAGCAGGAGTTTGGGAGTGATGCTTCAGTAGTTGTTGTTACTGATTCTACTCCTTTGGCTATGACATCTCCTAGCTTAGCTGGTAGTCATTCACAGTGGGCTATATCACTTGTTCATGGCAAATTTGGTTTGGGTTCCATTTCTTACTCTTTATCTTGTAATGTCTTTTCACCATCAGCAGTGCATGGGAGTTATGGTTATGAGATAGTGGCCGGTGATTTGCAGAGTTGTGTTGACTGTAGGAGTTGTACAGTGTGTTGATTCTCCATACTTGGTACAGTTTCATTCGAGAGCGTTCACCATTGTTGCAGAGTTGGATTGTACATTCCGTATAGGCCAGTGGGATGTGTTAATGGTATTTACTATGTTGGTAGTTTGATTTGTCCAATTTACTTTGGTTTTGATGTTCTAAGAGTTTTATGTCTCATGGGTTTCTGACTGTGGCAATGGCTATCTTGGAGTTGGATTGAGTTGTAATTATCAGTTTGATTATGGATTCCTCTTGCTCATATTGCAGAGGATATTGCAGGAGCCTGTGTTAATTGGTAGTAGTATAGTTCATGACTACATTTGGGATCTAGGTGGATTGATTGGTTTATTTTTTAGCCATTGCTTGAGGACAAGCAATATTTGGGAGGGGAGGACTTGTCATTTCCCCTTTTCAAATAATTAAAAATAATAATCTTTTTCTAAGGTAGGCAGGCCCAAAAAGGTGAAGTTTCAGAAAAAGGGGATGATCTTTGGAAGCTAATGGACTAATAAATGAAAATTATTATTAAAATATGTTTTATTAACCCCTCTTGGATGTGAGTTAGGGTTATGCCCTCTTTTAAGGAGTTTGGAGGCATTTTGGGCTTATTCCAGAACTTGATTTTTGCTCATTTCTTTGTTGTTCTTCAGAGGCTGCCAAACCTGTGGAGAAGGAGACCCAAGAATGGGAGTTTGTAGGTTTCCAAGAAGGCTAAGGATGGGAGTTTGAAGCCATTTCATATGCATGCTAATACAGAGTTTGCCTTTGTGCTGAATAGTGCATATTTGTGGGTTTTCGAGGTTGTTTTTTGGTATGAGTTTGGTGTTTTCAGTTGAGTATTTCATATCAGTTTGGGTTGCTGCTGTATTTCAGACTTTAATATGTTAAAATAGAGCTGAATATATGTATTTGGACATGATTAAACTTTTAATATAGTTTATTAGTATTTTTGTAGTGTTTTCGGGCATTTTTGTGTTAATTTCGGAAGCTTGATGAGCATAGTTTTTGTCCTATATTTGTGAGCTGTTGTGTAAAGGCTATAAAGATCTAGAAATTTCATTTTGTAGGATTTTATGCTGCTGAAATTTCTGTAAAAATGTCCATTTTCAGATTTATTAATAATTTGTGAAGTTGTGAAGTTTTTTGGCACTATTTTGGACATACCCGATTTGGGTTTATTTGAGAAATTGGTGGATCTTTGTAATATTGGTTGTTTGGTTTTAAAAGTCTGATTTGAGGCTTGAAATATCATAAAAAATCAGAAAAGGGACATTTCAGACTTCTTCTCCATCTATGAGGCATTCAATGCTGGAGACAGAACCTTGTATCTACTCCACAAATAATGTGCTTACTAAAGTTGCCATGGCAGAAAGTTCTCATAGGTTAGTTCTAATCAGGTTTGGTGAATAATATGTGAAAACATCAATACAGCCAAGGCACTAATTTTGCCCCATTTTCCTCATGTATGAGAGCCTTGAAGAGAAGCTCGGATAAAAAGAAATTAGTCATATGGATTAACTTAACAGTAGCAAAACTGAAGAGAAAAATTGTTGGCAGTGAACTACTTAAGCTACAAATACAAGAAAAAGACTGGTCGCAATGTATGGGCTATCCTAAGTGGTAGAAATGATCATAGTACAGTAAAGTTCATAGTTTCAATTAATCTAATTTTTAATTAAAAAGAAATTTCACTGTATGGAAATATGAGGGCTTCTTTTACAAACTTTTTTTCATTTATAAGAATTTTAAGAAACTTTTTTTGTCAAATTTTAAACCAAAAGGATTGCATTGAGCTAATGTTTGAAACTCTACCAAGAGGAAATTGAACTAGGGCATCCAAATCCTAACACACTATATTATAACAATTTCATAGTTAAGAGTTGTGCTTGTAGACAACATCCAAGTCTTATCTGGTGGGTGCCTCTCATATTAAATTTTAAAATTATTTTTTTCTAGTTCGACATGGAATGACCTTTCATGTTGGTTAGTCTACTAACCCTAACTCATCTCATCTAGGTCATATCAGATCTTGATAAAGGCTAGTTTGCAACAATTTAACTTCTAATAGCTAGTTTGTAAAAGTAGTTAAAATAACTTGTTAGTAATACAATTATCTTCATAAGGAGGTCTAATTTGCATTCTCAGTACAACACTCACCCAAATATGCTTTCAAAAGGTATTTAAACAACAATTAGATCTTGAAAAAATTAGATATGAAAGTGGAAATGATAATCAGGTCATGTGCCTCTTCTTCATCTCATTTGCGCTTGTTTTCCTTAACCTTTTCGTGAAGATTTGCAATGTACTTATCAAATATCTCCCGATAGAAGCTTTCATCACTAATTGCCCTAAATATTCATATCCAATATACTTATAGCTACTACTAGTGTAAGGTACATGATAACTACCTTTAATTACTCACAATAAGATTAATTCCTGATAGTGGCTCTTTTACTTGTATGCTTCCGCATCTTTGAGAAAAGGTATGCAATCCTCCCATTCTGAGGAAGCAACAATTTCCTGAAATGGAAAAACAATATATAACTAATTTATCATTACATAGATAGAAATTTGTTTATGATAAGAATAGAAATTCATTCATATTCAGGATTTTTAACGTACAAAACTCTGTGAAATTTTACTCCAGGTGTAAAAGTAGTAGAGGAAAAAGAGACTGCATTAGAAGGATTTTTTCCAAAATGAATAATGTAAACCTTCAGAGAATAAAGCAAAGCTGTGAAATCATCTGCCAGCCTTTCCCTCCTTTTTGCTTCTTTCTCTTCCTTTTCCTTTACTTGTTCAATCACTTCTTCAAACACAAGCTGCAAGCAATACACAGGATGTCAGTAAGACCTAACAAAATCATATATCCCAAAACAACTTGCATTACTTTCAACATTTGCAATTGTTTTAGTTTAACCTAATAAAAATCCATTGTCCACTAATTAGAACAGACTAATGCATTTGTGATAGTGATTCACTTCCAGCAACTACTTACCAGTGCAAATGAGTCAAAACATAATATAGCTGATGCAATGATCGAATTAGTTAGGAACCAGAGTCATATGGAACATAAGGATAAGATCCTTGTTTGTATAAATAGTAGTTACTAGGAACATAACAATATGTGACAACATTGTTCAAAGGAAAATACCAAATACTTTTATTGTGAAGTCTTTTTTAGCTGAGACAAAAAATCTAGAAATGTAACCAGAACAAACCTTAAGATTTGTTTCAGATGCAGCAACCAAATCATATAGTTCCCCAATGGAGGCTTTGAACTTGGCAAGAGCCCATGCTGATGTTACTGCGAGCTGCAATCATTACATCAAAAAGATTACAATATATTTTACATCCAATGGAAAATCTTAAAGCATAAAAGGCACACCTTTCCTAACTCCATAGCATCTTTTATGTTTGATTTTTCCTCTTGGTACTGCCAAAGATACATATTCAAAAAATGGTTACATCAAAGGAATCAAACATACATTGCCTTGAGTAATAATGATTGCAAGCCTGATTGTGAAAGTGCAATTAAATCCTGCAATCAAATCATTAAAATATATACAACTTTCTTACCTGCTTTTTCATCCCTTCTGCAACATCTTCAAAAAAATCCTTGGGTGGTGAACTAGATGTATTTGAAGCAGGCTCTTTGCTTTATGATCCTCCAGTTCTTTGCTTTATCAAAGAACTGGAGGATCATAAAGCAAAGAGCCTGCTTCAAATGAAGTGTGTCTTTGTTGTAAGTAGGCTAGTTGCTTTATGATCCTCTAGCAATCTTCAAAATTCATCCCAATTTTTATGTTCTTTTTGGTGCAGTTCTTCCTGCATTTAAAAATATTCAAGTCATTCTAATATACAAAAATAAGATAGATGAAAACTATGGAAGCACACTACTCTCTCATTCTAGACAACCTTTTGAATCATTTGTACTTGTTCCTCCTCCAAATCAGATATAACATGTCAAAATTTTAGGATGTTCTCAAGTCATTAGGTATGACAGCTTTTGGAAAGATAAGATGCCTGTAACCGAAGCCATTATCCACATAATGACAACAAACTATTCATCAATCAAGATAAAAACCAAACAACTTTCCAAACACAGGCATTTCACAGCTATGCCATCTCCAGTGCACCTTCCAAATTTGAGTACAAGAATATGGGTTCTAATATTACACCAAAAGTAGGTCCAAAGAGAAAGTTAGATAAATTCACAGGTTAACATGTGTATTCAACACAAGATCACAATTTCCTACAGGCAAGACTTTAAGATAGAAAAAAAAGAATGTGAATTTGAGATTTGGTGGGATACCTTGCAAAGTCATTACAATTTCAGAGATTCCTGACTTTAGAATTCATAAAAGAAATGGAATAATGTTTTAAGGAAGATCAATTGGGGTTATAAAACCCAAGCATGAAATTGAGGAATATGACAAAGAATGAAATGTCATTAGTTTATCAATCTAATTTCGTGTTCATGTTTTCTGCTCACCATAACCTTCCCAAAATGGTAATAAGTACTTAATGGTATCCCCAAAACAAGCACCATGCCTGAAAACAAACAAGACTTTTAAACACCTGTTTGTTGACAAGAAGCCTTAAATCGTCAATCATTTATGAAATGTTAATCACTCAGGCTTTATGAAATGTTAAGCTTTTAGACCATCACAACAGCTAATGCAAATAAAACATATATTTCCCACCCAAAGATTTATCAGAGAAAACTGTTGAAACTTAAGCACAAATGACATCCCCTTAAGCAGGGCATGCAAATCTCACAAGCTATGTAAACCAGATAAAGAAGACTCCAAATGCAATTTTGGAATGCTTTACAAATACTTGAATTTCCCAATGACTAGGAATAGATTGAGAATCATAAGAATAAAAAATCGCATGATTAGGGATATAAAATCGTGTTTATAGGACCTGTTAGAGGTCATCCCTTCCAAATTTCTTGTCACTAATAGTTAAGACAGAATAAGAAATCTCTTCCAAGAAAAGTGGAGGAAAGAAAAAAAAATAGGGATCCCTTCATATTTTATTAAGTCAAATTTGAGATAGGGTTAATCCTCCAAATGACAGTCGATCAACCAATTAATGAGGCTGTATTATCTTACACTAGACATGAGCAGTTCTCGAATGCAATTGAATAATCTTTTATTAAATGCAATAAATCATTGCCAAAGAAATGAGTTTAAGTCTCAATAATAGTTTTATGGAGGATTCCTAGAATCAAATCTCAAAATGACACCCACTTCTGAATGTTGCATACCTTGACGTATACCAAAAGATTCTTGATATAAAGAATAATGCTAGAGGAGTCTTATACAAATCTTGTGGAAAAGGTTAACTAGCAGTTAGGGATGTATGTGTGGATGACAAGATAAGTCTCAACTACATGACTAACTCAAGGGCTGCAAGACTTCATAATAAGAGATAATTATCTCATAATAAAGTCAGATACTTTTGGAAGTTATGAGCAATTGTTATCCAATTTGTCTAATGTCTAGGATGCACCAATATACAATTAAATTTTATACACCAAATTTATACGTTGGGTGCTTCCTATTTCAATAAATGACCCACTCTTCCTACCCATCTCAAATATTATAATGTGAGCAAATGCCAAAAACTCACCTTGGTTGAGCGACTTGTCCACCCTTTTGATTCCCTCCACTATTGAAAGAACTAAAATATATCAACGAATTAAGTGTTAGTGAAACTACTTGAACAAATGAAAGGGAAAAGTTAATAAATTTTGTACAATCTAAGGGATTTATTGTGAATTAAGTAGACTTCGAGATCATTTGATTTCTAACATATTATAATAGATCACACTATTGAAACATTGATATAACAAGCATACAATATATTGAAAAATAACAACAAAAAGCATTACATATTGTAAAAACAATAATATGTACCAGAGATGCAAAGGGTGAGGACGCCATCTCCTATAACCATACAAGTCCCCACAAGGGCTAGTATTAACAAACATCTCTTGGCAAAGTTACTTTGTTCAAGAGCTTCCTTTATCCTAATGGCTCTATTGGGTTGTCTACCTACAACTTCAAGTGTATATGAGGAGAGTTTCCTATCTTCTTCCTGGTGATTGGGTATCATGCTAACATTTGCATGGCGGCAAATCAAAGAATAAAGAGCAAACGTTCCACCTGCAAAAGAAACCGTCCCTTTAAACTTAGAACACATGTTTTCACATCAAAAAGATCAAACTTTGACCTAAAAACAAAGTGAAACTAGAGTTGTTATAATCTTACCATCTCCATTATCATTGGCCCACAATACAATGAAGACATATTTGATGAGGGGCAAAAGAGTGAGAGAATATATGATCAAATACAAAGCCCCAAGAATGTCATCAGGATGTTTGATGCCATCAAGAAAAGTACTTGCATACACATAAAGTGGTGATGTTCATATGTCCCCATAAACCACACCAATACTCTGAAACGCCAATTGCACAACTGCAGCCATGCTCAACATCTGAGAAACAGGATTTGTCATAAAGCGATGTTAGAATAGTTACTAAAATGGTCATAAATTATGTTGTTATATTAAAAGAATACTTTAACTTAAGAGAAAAAAACTATACAATATTAAAACATGATATCGTGCTTTAAAAACTAAAAAGGTACCTATAATGAAGAACTTCATTTGGACTTGCTAATTGGTTGTCACTATTAACTATAAGCTTATCTTTAAAGTTTGAGCAGGACTTGGTTTCGAGAATAGTTAAATATTCTCTACTTAATAGGGCCAACCACATGAAGGTGGAAGCTCATTTGCATCCCCCCCCCCCCCCAACCAACATCACTCTAAATTCCCCATTAACATTTAATAACATTCAATTCATCCATTTTTGAAATAGAACATTCAATCATTATAATCACATGATAACATTCATTAACACATAAAATTCATAAACACACAACATTCATGAATAATTCATTAACACGCAACATTCAAGAGTAAGTCATTCATGAATAATTCATTAACACAATATTCATTAACAATATTCAAGAGTAAGTCATTCATGAATAATCATATCTTTTTTGCTTTCTTGCCGTTTCTTTTTTTCATAAAATTTCTAAGAGGAATATCAATGTCCTCGTCATCCCCATTAACATTTAATAACATTCAATTCATCCATTTTTGAAATATAACATTCAATCATTATAATCACATGATAACATTCATTAACACATAAAATTCATAAACACACAGCCTTCACGAATAATTCATCAACACAAAATTCATTAACACGCAACATTCAAGAGTAAGTCATTCATGAAGAATCATGTCTTTTTTGCTTTCTTTCCATTTCTTTTTTTCATAAAATTTCTAAGAGGAATATCAATGTCCTCGACAGGATCCCCCTCCTCTATTGGTTCTAACACATGTCTCCTCCTCATCCGTTCAGGAACACCATGAGGCCACTACACTAAAGGAGGGTCCGATGCAATAACAAGTACTTCATGAGGTTAAATTCCCACCATTTTATATTAGTGAATTACGAGTTTTTATTTAAGTAAAAGAACTATAAATCAAAAAATTAATTTAAAAGAACAAAACATAGATTTTCTTTACCTGAATGTGCCACATGATCTACCTGTTGATCAGTCTGAACATCCTCTAGCACTTGTTCAACACAACATGATTCTATATAATCAACACAAAAAGGTTACACTAAGTTCAATTAAAGATGTTAAATTGTATTAATAATTACATAATTAGTTTTAAATAACAAATGAGCACCTCCATTGATGGTACGATACACATCAGGGGCTTCATGATGCTGCGTATGATCTGTGTCAAGATTAATAGGCTGCATTGCAATGTCATGCACATTATTATCAAATAAATTTTTGCTCAAGTATTCAATTTCTAATATATTTTTGGAATATTTACCTGTGCACATGATGTAGGAGACTGTTCGGTTGGGGCAATGGAAGCTTGCCGTAGGCATTCAGCCACCGCTGCATAGCCTCGCTTGAAGGCAATTTTTTTTGTGTTCTTCTGTGGCCTCCAGATTAAAATCAACGCCCTGCATTTTTTTATTAATTAACAAAATTATTTGCATTTTATAAATAATTTTTCTTTTCAATTCATTTATTGCTACTTACAACACGTGCTTTGATTTTTGAATATCCCCCAGAGCCAAGTTTGTGCTGCCCAACCTTTTCCAGCCTCGCCTTTGTTGCCTTTGATTTGTCCTGCAACCTATGAAAAGTTTGAAATATGTTAGATGATATAAAGATAATACTATAATCATTGTGGAAACATTTACTTCACTTTGGTTTGATGTCTTTGGAGGAAAAAATGCGCCATATGTATGGGTTCGATTTCCTGGTCAAAATTCATGGGATATTTTTACTAAGATCCTTGAGAAAGCACATATAGTTACAACTCCAGGAAGTGGGTTTGGACCCACAGGTGAAGGTTTTATAAGGGTGAGTGCCTTTGGTCACAGAGAGAACATATTAGAAGCTTCATTTGTCAATATATCTTCATTTGTCAATATATCTTATGTAGGATTTATGCCCAGATTGATATTGAGATTTATAAGCAATTGGGTCAGCATATGAATTACATACCTTTCATCAACAGATAGATTAAATTGAAGGTGAAGGTTTTATAAGGGTGAGTGCCTTTGGTCATAGAGAGAACATATTAGAAGCTTCATTTGTCAATATATCTTATGTAGGATTTATGCCCAGATTGAGATTGAGATTTATAAGCAATTGTGTTAGCATATGAATTACATACCTTTCATATTTACAATAACAAAATTTAAATAGAAAAATTGAGGATTATGCGTGGTAGTATGTTGGAGAAATAACTCCTATTTTAGGGATTTTGACAAAACAGCATAGCGAGAAATATTGAATTCAAAAGGATGAGAATGTGAAGGAACAAGAGGTGTAGGTGAAGGTTCAAATCACATGAAAAGTCATTTGTACACACTGTGAATTTTGTTGTACATTATGTTGTATCTTAAGAGTGCTCCCCCAAGGTAGATGTGTTAGGCTTGGTACTTTTTCTCTTTACTTCACTGATATATGTGTTTGAATTAGTCTACACACAAATAATTAACATGTTACCAAAGCTGATATGCCTTTTGTGAGCTTGCAAAGAGCTAAGGAATGGAAGAGAAAGATTGGAAGCAGGGTGATATTAAGAAAAATTTCTTAATGAGTTTCCATCTTTAGAGTTTCCACAAGAGAAAAAGCAGGGATTCCCTAAAAAGGATAACCTATTGGTTGGGTTTAGACACATGATCCATGTGATCAAAGCTTCAGCAGCAATGGAAAATACTAAAAAAGAAGAATGGATTTTAGATGTGGTGGAAATGCTCATCTTTAAATTCTTTAGGATTCCCATACTACATTGTTATCTAAAGATAGAGATTAGATTTTGTGATGCTTCACACTTAAATCTGATGTATAGTGTATATGCACTTCTTTTTTGATATGCAACAAAGCACAAAATGGAATTGATGACAGTATAAAATAACAATCACTAATGAAAACATTATATACTGTTATCATAGTTAACAGAATACTACAGAATATGGGATTTGATATCTTTAATGATGGATTTCATCAGGATTTACATGTAGATTAAGTGCAGATTTGATGCACACATGACCCAAAAGAAAACAGGGGATAGGAAACTCAAGATAGTGAGCAATTATTGTAAAAGAAAGGGAAAGTCAACAAGTATAGTGGTCAAGGTGTTGCCTATTTTTATGACTCAAAATCTAACATGGTACATCATATCACAAGATTCGGTTGTCACAACTTTGAGTAGGAATTTCTTAGTTGAATTTGAGTTTGAGTTCAGCGAAGATAAAATTTGAGAAAAGAACCCATAGGAGACATAGGCTCTGAAATTTGTCACTAAATATGAATAAAGGGCTTCATTTTGTCAATATATCTTAGGTAGGATTTATGCCCAGATTGAGATTGAGATTTATAAGCAATTGTGTTAGCATATGAATTACATACCTTTCATCAATAGATAGATTAAATTGAGCTAGTTGAAATTGTTGATACTGAAGTTGAACCCTAAATTTGCTCATTAATGTACTAGTAGTTAATACTATTGCATACCTTTTTGGATTTTCTGGTGTACTTTCTTTTGGACATTTCCCTTTCTCCTTTGCATCCAAAATGAACTCATTCTAGTCCCTCACTGAAACAAAGGGAGGACGCTCATACTTCGAGTTGTGGACAAGGCTCTTTCTATATGTGTCCCTCACAACCTTAAGATGTCTGGCAACTTTTTGTAACAATTTCTTATGATAAAAAATATTTCTACCAAACTCATGCTCTATATCTTTGATGAGCTCATCTTTTAATTCTTGAGATTGTTAGTTCCACCTTTTAAGAAAAAACACAAAATTGTTATATATAGCTAGTATAAGAAAAGACTCGAATGAAAGGAAAAATGTTGCACCAATTAATGATATGAAAAAAAAAGTGGGATAAAATTAGTTCAGTTATGATGTACAACAACCTAGTACGTATGGTGGGCCCGAATCTTCGCAACGTGAGGTCATAAAGCCTCCTATAAAACATATCATTTCCTGCAAAAAATGTCATGGGATAATTAATAGTAAAAACCATTAAAATGAATCATATTAAAGAAGACTCCCACTTTTGGTTCTCTGTAGAAATATTGGTTAGTATCTTCTACTGAAAGCATGAAATTGCAATGTACCAAATTACTAAACTAGAGAATTACTGGTATAGACAAAAGGTCATTGATAATTTAGATGATCCTACCAAACCCCTAATAAAAAGGAATTCTAGAATAATTAAACAACTTGCACAATACGACACACTAAAGAAGGTCATGAGGCATCACTCCACATCAAAAGCCCTTGCATTCACCACTTCCTATCATGTTTACATCTTGCAAGAAAATTCTTATTACAATATAAAAAATAATTATTTAAAGTACCTGGAAGCTTACGACATTTCAAAGGCATTAATTCATTATCGTCAATCAACAACGATGTCTCCATAGATCCCGTGCTAGAAACACGGGTAGCTCCAGGAAATAACGGTGAATTATCACCAATAGATGTACTATGATCTGCATTTGGCAGCATACCAGACGGTGCATCTCCTACCACAAAAAAAATAATACACTATGTGATGCATCCCAAGATTAAAGTACATATTATCAACTCATAATTAACACAAAACCAAATATAGAAAAACAAGGATTTACTAGCTAGATGTCCCCTTGTTGCCGACATTGCAGTCGACAATCTCGTACGAGCGTCCGTCAACCTTGTAGGAGTCTCCTGCACTAGATGACTTGAACAATACATTGTTAGCAAAGACATTCTAAAATAATAAAAGTAAGAGTTAAGAAGTTTTGAATGTTCGAAATAAAAAATTCCTTCTAACTTGTCAACTAAAAGATTATTTTACCAGTGGCAGCCAGAGCTCTGCTACTACCGCCCTCACCGCGTTGTCCTTGACCAGGTTCTGGATCAATTCCCAAAAATTCTTGTATAACAAGAATTTAGTAGTTAAAGTTTCTTACAACTCTTTAAAAAAATTGCATCAATAAAGTATTTTTGCACATATTACATATTTTACTTCACAACATAAAAGATTATAAAATATAAATCTTTATTGAACTTTTGTTATAACTAAATATTCATTGTAGCTTACTTCATAACGCTGAGCTTGCGCTTTCAAATCTGATAGCCTCTTCCTCATCTCCCCGGGTTCCATATTTTCCTCATCCAAAATTCTTATTGCTTCTAAATTAATTTGCTTAATTTTTTTCTTCAACATTTTTATGAAATTGGGAGTATCAGCAATATTCTCATCAGAATGCATAGCTAGTGGCTCGGTGCTTACTGCTGCTACTTTACCCTTGTCCTAAACATCAAATTGTGAGAGGAATATCAGTAAAACTATCATAAAAACTCAAAAACCATAAATAAAATAACATAATAATACAACATTTTTCAACTATCTAATTTGTACAATTTCAAAAAGGTTTACCCTCGCTGAAGAAGGGGTGGGAGTAGCATCCTGGTGACCTCTATCATCTGTCAGATCCATATCATCTTGTCACAAAGATTAAACATAAAAAATTCAGCTAACTGAAAGCAATAGACAGCAAAAAAAAACTTATTAACAAAATGGTAAATAGTACTTACAACCCTCATGATAGTAACTTTGTTTGTATCTATGCAATTTAAATGGTAATCAATTAGCAGTTCTTCCCCTGCACTTATTGATTTTATTGCACAAACAAAAACTTCATTCCCCTCATGCGCCTCAAATATGCAATTGGGTTGCTTACTAGTTGAAGAAGGTCACGTACTATTTATAAAACTTGCAATATTACCTATTGCTTTTGGTCTCCCATCAATGTACATAGCAAATCTTTTACTTTGATCATTTTCTTTCCGTTGTATATAATTAGCTGATACCCCATACCTACGCATACTTTTTTTATATCGAACAATCCGCATCCAATCATTGTAATTGTAACATTGACCGACATACTTGAACAATTCTACAACTTTGTTGTAACATACCTTTATCCCATCCATGGAAAATAGGTCCAAACCATGTAATGAGGATGGAGCAATGCGATATATCCTCTCATTAACACAAAAATCTGTGTTAATTAGAGGCAGCTCATTGGGTATCCATTCTTTCTCAATGTGTGAGTATCGAAAGGGCACCTTGATGTCGCCTTTGGTCTCATCATCATAAGAACATGACCCCCCATTATCAAGGAAAAATTGCATGCGTTTATCAAATTTTTTCTATTCTTTTGACCTCTAGTTGACCTCCCTCTTTTAGCCGTACTACATGTAGAGCTTTCATCTACCATTTCCTCATTTCCTTCATTCGATGTAGATAGATCTGACAAGCACCTATTTGGTGGGTCCTGCAATCCATCAAATGGAAAGTGAAAGTGACATATATAAAATGTAGTAAGTTGAAAGTGATTATACAATTATATTTCTATATAGACCTTCTTTGTTTATATATACATTATATGATTATATAATGTCTATTTATAACATACGTGCTCAATGATAAAGAAGAAGAATATAAGAAAATTATATCTATTTATTGACTTATACCTGTTGATCCATGTCACTGTGCACAATCCACGCCAAACGGTTCAAATCTTATGTAGTCAATTGACTGTTTACAAAAAGGGTGACAATCATACACAATATAAACATTGGTAATTATAAATAACCTATGTTGTAATCATTATAAATGAACACAATAAATATGTAATCAAATTTCCTGAATATGTTAATCATTTACCTTAAGAACTAGCTAAAAATTACATGATACACGTTTGTTACAAATAACTTAGAAGACAACATGAACAATAGGCAACATCGCAAACATGTCAACAAAAGGGGTGACGATGTACCTATAGTCAATTGACTGTTTGCAAAAAGGGTCATAATCAAACACAACATAAACATTGGTAACTATAAATAACATATGTTGTAATCATTAGAAATGAACACAATAAATATATAATCAAATTTTCTGCATATGTTGATAATTTATCTTAAGTTCGCTAAAAATTACATGATACGTGTATGCTACAAATAACTTAGAAGACAACATGAACAATATGCAGCATCGTAAACATGAACAAATTTACCTTATATATGGAATGCAAGATCGTCAACAGAAGGGGTGACGATGTTTTTAGTCATTGATCATCATCATCATCATCATCATCATCATCATCATCATCATCATCACCACCATCATCATCGCCATCATCATCGCCATCATCACCATCATCATCGCCATCATCACCATCGCCATCATCATCATCACCATCATCATCATCATCATCATCACCATCACCATCACCATCATCGTCATCACCATCATCTTGATCTTCATCATCTGCTTCTTCATCATCTTCAATATCTTCTTCTTCCATAACATTATACTTTATCGGCCTTCCTCTTGGATCACGTCTAACAACAAATGACCTACCCTGTTTATTTAGAACCTTTGAGTAAAACACTTGCTCACATTGGCTTGGAAGAACATAGGGCTCATCTCCAACTGGCTCAAATGACCTTGTATTGATCATTGTAAATCCATTATCATGTTGAATAACCATTCTATCTGGATCATTTTTCTTTAGTCGTAACCTTTACCATTTGACGACGAATAGAACTACTTTGAAGGTGTTAAATTCACACTCAATTATATCATCCAAGATGCCATAGTATTGATTTTGAGATTGTTGAGGATGTATGTCACTTCTAGATGATATATTGGTGACCTCAAAAATTACAGTTATCCAAGAATCACAAGTTTTCTTTGTGTCATCCAACCTTTTTATGCGGAATTTGTGGCCATGATAGTACATAGCTTTGTGGTGCTTGACCTGCAATTTTTGAAGTCTATGTAAATTAATTGCATCGTGAGTTGATATGAAACATACGTCAAGTTATGATCATTAATAAATTTCTACGTACCTCTCCACCTCTTAAACAATTTACTAGATCAACTACCATCAGCATAACATTGGAATCTCTATTATGATGAGCTTCTATAACCAATGAAGCAACACCTTCCCATGTTAATGAGCAACCATTTTGTTGACATCGTTCAATCCATTCCGTCATCCAATCAAGATTGTTCGCAATATACAAATGTATTGCATCCCACTCTCAACCACTTGTTTCAAATAAATATGCCAATTAAAAATAACTTATATTGAAGATTTATATGAATTAATTAACTACAATAAAATCTTAGATTTACCTCTCACTTTCCTCAATCTACCTTTGCCCATCAGGTACTCCCCTTCAAATTTGTTAATTGAGTTGGGATCCCAAATATGATCTACATGGATGTTTGCTGCAAACTTAGGAAAATATTCAGTAATGTACACCATGGTCTGGTATACCATATATCCCTCCACCATAGAACCCTCGAGATGTGCTCTTTGTTGAACCAAGCCTTTCAAAAATTTCAAGTGCCTCTCAACCATCCACATTGACCTGGTTGGTACAGGTCCACACAATTCAATCTCCTCAACTTGATGTATGAGGTAGTGTTATTGTGCATTGAAAAAACTTGGAGGTAGACACTTTTGCATTTCACACATCAGAAGAGGAATTTTTCTCTTCCAATATTTTATATCTTCTTTATTGATTTCTTTAGATGACAACCACCTCATGTATTTTCCAAGATCATATATAACCTGTTTGACATTGTTGGCAAAGTGGTGTGGGAGAGATAGAGGTAGAACGTACTGCAATATTTGTAAAATGATCTTGTCAATATTTTATAAAAGAATGCAATTGAAACTACATGTAGTATATAAATATATAGTGAATACACAATAACATGAATTACCTTAATAAATGTATGCCAATCGTGTGTTTTCAACCCTGGCCCAAATTCACTTTTATTTGATATGACATTGTTTATGTTCGTAGCAAATCCTATGGGAAATCGTATTTTTTTTATGACTTCTTTTATAGAATTGCTCTACTGCTCTGACAATAACCAACTAAGGGCACTTGTATCAATCCGGTCTCCATTGTTATTTGGTTGAATACCATTTTTCATTGCATGGTTGGATTCTTCAATGTCACTACAAGTTTTGACAATTTGATCTTTGTCACGCCTTCCATCCAAGATTTTCCATAATGTCTCTGCTACATTCTTTCCAATATGCATAGGATCAAACAAATGCACAATTGGGAGTTGCTCATAGTACGAAAACCTAGTAAATTGTGTAGGATAAATTTTTAGTCCTTTTGGAAGTTGGACATTGATGTCTTGACGACCTTCACAACCATCAATCACATCATCAGTAAACAAAACACAATATCAAAATATAAACTTGAAACAAAAAGCATCAAATGGAATGACATGACCTCGACGATTTATTGTATTGTATGCCAACTTCCATAGGCGAGGTTTCATTCTTTGTGGCTTTGATGTAGTCTCTTCTAGACCATTGAAAAGATGTTTTTCGATAATTCGGTACTTATGATTTCTGTGCAGAAAGTGTCTATTCTCATCAAACACCTACTTTCTTAAAATTTTTGAATGACGAGATTTCGTCTTTGGACCACAAACAAGACATGCAAATTTACCCTTTGTATGAAGACCTACAAGATTGTGTATAATTGGATTAAATATGTTAACTTTGACATACCAAAAAAGAGGTGTCAAGAAGAGAACATACCACAAAAATGTGTTAGCCCAGGGGCATCGTGTATTGTCCATACAAGCATTGCATGAAATTGAAATTGTCTTTGTCCTATTGGTCTACAAATGTCATACATAGTAACCCCTTTCCATAACACCACCAACTCGTCGATAAGGGGTTCAATATATACGTTGATATCTTTGACTTGGTACTTACCTAGTTGAATGAGCAAAAACATTACATAATTATTTTGACCATTTGATGGATTTGTAATAATAAATTAATTTAGATGACCACTAAATCAAAAAATATGTGGAACAATCAGTGTCAACATTATTTGCTCTCTCTTTATGGACAACCAAGGAGGTATGTTATTATTGATAACAAAAATAGGCCACACTGAGTAAGTAAATCTCATCTCTCCATAAGGATTGACACCGTCTGCTGCCAATGAAAGCTTGAGATTACGAGGTTCTTCTTTAAAGTGTGGCCATTTTTCCTCTATTTCCTTAAATGCTAAACAATTCGCATAATGTCATCTTGACTTCTATTGCGTGCATGGTAATCCATAAATTGTGCCAAGCTATTGCACTTGAATAATCATTGCAAACGTGGAATAATGGGAATATGCCGAAGAACCTTGCGAGGCACCTTTTTTGTTAATCGATCTGATTGATATCTATTGATATGACAAGTAGGGCATTGTGTTGCAAATTCATGCTGTTTATAATATATAATATGATTGTTCGGACATGCATCTATTGTTTGATACTCCATTCCAATATCTTTCATGATGGCAGATAATTCTTGGTACGAGCGAGGTAGAATGTTTGATGGTGGTAACAAACACTCACCTATCAACCTACAACCAAAAATATAATTTCTTAATTTAAAGAATATTAATTGCTATATAAACCCAATGTTAATTGTAAGGGAACTACGAGTAAAATAATGAAAGAAGATGGCATACCATAACATATGTGTCATTGCTACATTGGATAAACCATTCATTACCTTCAAGTTCACCAATAGCAATACAGTGGCAAGAAGAGTTGTTTTGGAGCCTTCATATAGGGGCTGCTCTACCTTCTCAAGTAAAGGTACATCAAACTTTGCATCATCATCACCATCATCATCATCATCATTATCATCTTGATCATTTTGATCTTCATCATCCTAATCTTCTTCCATGGTGTCATTACCTTCTACTTCAATATTCACACCTCCATGTTCCCTCATTTGGAAAACTGCATTCTTCGAATTGTCATGGTCCATAACATCAAACTCAGGGATGTTGACCTATATGAAAATGATGACCTTATATTAACCATGACCATGATGTCATCATCAAATCATGTCTCATGTAATTTATAAACTATTAAAATACATACCAATGGGCGATACTCGTTTCCCCCTTCAATGTGACCATGTTGCCTACAATGTTGCTCAGCTGTTGTGATTAGAAATCTTTGAGTCTTTAAGCCCTTACACATTTTGCAAGGACAATAACATTTTCCATCACCTTTTCTTTTTAAGTTAGACCGTAGTCTAGCAATTGCCTCCCTATTTTTTTGTGCATTGATATCGTCAGACATGGTCTTTCTTGAATGGAATGACTCGTTGGTGGAAGAAGGATGATTTGTTTGACACATGCAGATGGAGTAGTAAGAGGAAGACACATATAAAAAGGAGTTAGGTCTCTAAACCAAGTAGGAGTTAGGACATGTTGGAGTGGGGTCAGCCCAAGATATTTTGGAATCTTGAAGAACCTGGTAAAGGGTATCTGGAAAGGTGAAAATAAACAAGTATTTTTACAGCTACAAAGGAGGAATCGAGAGCATTATAAATAATGAAGAAGAAACTTAAATCCATACAACTTCACCTCTATTTACATTTTGACCTTTTTGCAAGTGAAATATGACAATATACAAAATTTCCAATCACATTTTCACTTTAAAAAGAGCACCAAATATACCTTTGCTACAATATCTTCTTTAAATTCTTTGCTATCAGATTCTTCAGAACTGCAAGCTCCTCTGCAGAAAAAAGATGAGATGTACTAAGTAATTTTTGATGGGAAATATTTAAACAAATCAACTATCAAAAAAACAATTTATGAAATTTAGTTGCTTTATTATGTACTGAAGACTTGGCAAGATGTTCCCAAGTCTATCTATAGAATGCCTATCTGCATGGTTGTTTGCAAATAGTCTAGTATGGTGCTGCTTTTGAACAAAAACAAATGTCATTGGGGCTGGTAATTTGGCTCAAGAGATGCAAAAGCCTGTTGACAGCACAAAACTTTTAGTTCATCATACAGCATTTAGCTGTCTTCTTTAACAAAATCCAAAGAGAATACAAACAAACTAATGAGCCGTGTCTATCTCAATTGAATAGCAAGTACTATAGTGAGTATTAGGAAACTAACCTTGCGAATAGCATCCAGTTCATAAAGTATTAGGAAAGTGACCTTGCTAATTAGTTTAACATAGATTGGTGAACAAAAAATTCATAATAAAAATCTATTTTTTTTCCACACTTGTTCAAACCATTTAATGAAACGACAAAAAATGAATTGTATACAAAGACCATGTTGTAGGATGTCCAAGTTGAAAGTGAATAGATGACCTTTATGGGGTGATGTACCAAGTGGAGCAAGTATGTGAGAGCTTGAAGATGAAGGGCTCCTATTTTAGGCCAATATTTGGTGGTTTCGAGGTGCCTAGGGAGAACCTTTGATGCTAAGTCTTAGTTATGTAGACTTTGGCAAATCTGGTGAGCTTTCTACGAGTTTGTACCTACTGTATCAGCAGCCACTATGCCCTATTCCAAAACTTCAATATTCTGATTGACATCAATTATAAGTGTGCATCCAGATGTTAGCTACAATTGATTGGGGTGGCTTTTAGTGTGTATCATTCTAATTTGACATGTGTGATGGCAGTATCAATGTGTTATCAGCATCTTACATTATTTAGAAGAGGTGTAGTTCAGTGGGTAAATGTTCGGTCATTGTGGGAATGGTATTCTATGCTTTCTGTTAGGTTAATTTGTGTTGTTGCAGCAGTCTGATTTTATAATTTGAATGTTGTATCAGTTTGTTTCAATAATGTTCTTGTTATTTTGCTATATTGTAATGCATCTCACTATAATGTCCCCTTTTTGACATGACATTCAATAATAAAAATAAAAAGTAAAAATATAAAAAATTAAAATAACATGTAATATAATTATAATTTAATTAAGTTTAGTGAATGATCAAAATGAATGCAATAAAGAGTTATGAGTATTGAAGGATTAAGATATAAAGGAGAGACCATTCAATATTTAAATTTATATTGGAAAAGGTAGAAATGAATATTTATTGATTTAACTCAATTTATAATTGTTATTTAAATATTTCTTAAAATAACATAATCCTTAATCTTTTTTTTAATTCTCTTCCAACTATCTCTATTTAGTGCCTACCATGTTTATGTGCATGTTTTTTATGTGTTTTGGATAATAAGTCTAGTTTAATTTGTCTATGGAATAAGAGCTTAAATTATTGAGCTTCTCTTTGTTTTTTGAAAACTATAGCATTCTCTACTTAACAGGGCCAACCACATGAAGGTGGAAGCTCATCATGGCCCCTCCTAGGAGTCTCTTATGACCCTTTACGACATTTTAAGAGCTCTAAGATTTATTCTTAGGGATTGTAAATGGTCGTAAAGGGTCATAAGGGATCTTAGGACACAACAACTAAGAAATATAATTGAAACTATCATGGTCACATTTTTTTGGAATCAATGTAATTGAGTTGTATACCCAAGCGACGAAGTGCATCTAGACAATGAAACTACAACCTATTGGGATTGAGACAAACCTTATAAAACAAAAGCAGCTAGGAATGATCGCTTGCCAATATCTATTAAATAGATTTTCTGGAGGACCTTATATTCATGAGCTAGGAATGATCGCTTGCCAACAGTTGTTGAATACATTTGTTGGAGGACCTTTTATTCATGAGCTAGAGATGTATTCAGCAACTGTTGGCAAGCGATCATTCTTATAGATGAATTTGACTTGGAATCGAAGGTGTGGAAGTTGCTTTGCATTGCTTGGGTACACAACCCAATTACGTTTCCAAAAAAATGTGACCATGATGCCTACAATTATGTTTCTTAGCTATTGTGAAATCTACATATTTGATAGGAGAAGCATTTGAATTTTATGTTGTGAATCCAGTAAATAGGGTCAAGATTTGATTTGGGAATGTTGGTTAGATGATTTGAGAGAAAGAATGGATAGACAGATGGAGAGAGAGATAATACAAGTGGTAGAAAGAACCATGCCATTTGTAGGACGCCACCATCCTTTTGGTAGATCAAAGGAAAACATGGTAAGGACTATAATACACATTGTCCTCAAGAATATTATCTAGGAGTCTTTCTATCACTTGTATTATCTCTCTCTCCATCTCTCTCTCAACTCTTTCTCTCAAATCATTAGACCATCATTCTCAAATAAAATCTATTAAATCAACAAAATAAAGTTTGACCCTATTTAGTGAATTCATAGTTTCTTTTGCATTCAAGGCCAGGATTAATGCATACGCAGTAGCCTGACACCAATCACCCATTACATGTCAACTATTAAAGCTTGTCAAACAGTTGCTGAGTTGTACTTCATAAGAGTTAGGTGCTCCTGCACCATAGACAGAGATGCTGATGCAAGGTATGATGTTACTGACTTCCCTCTTAGTGCCCTAGTCCACCAACTCATACATGAAACCATGGGACAAAAAAGAAAAAATGTTGGATTTAAAAGCTTTTTCGATCAGTTATTAGGAGTATGAACGAGGTCTGCATGTCAGATTTGAATGAAGCCCTAAGATTCATTCAAAGCCCCCACACCAATATCAGCATGGAGGCTTCGAGTGAAGCCCCTTAGGACCTTCATTCAAAGATTTGGCTTCATTTGAAGCCCCTAAAATTTAGCTTCCCCACTTTCCATGATAGAAGCCAGTTGTTTTACAAGAGTCAAAAACAGTTTGTCCTCCATTGTAGAAGCCACTTGTAATACACAATTGTTTCATGAAAATCAAAGTCCACATAATTTACCATCAATATCTTTCAATAGCTTAGTCCATCTTATCCACTGCAAAATAATTTAGAGGAATTTGCCAAGGCATTCCAAATCTTTGCCAATGCATAGACATGTGTCTTAAAATGGACCCACATATAAGATAAGATTCAATGTATATCTGCACGAAATGAAGCTGAATTCTGAAACCATTTAGCTATCATTTATTTCAGTATGGCCCATTTAATTTGCTATATAAATGTCAAAATGCAAGAGATATTGAATTGATTATAATAAAGTAGAGAGGAACAACCAATGTCTTTGGTAAATGCAGTGAAATTGAAGTGTGTAGCATTTGCTGCACTGCCATTATTACCAACACAAGTATCTCAGTGTGAAAGGAAGAGAAGGAAATCAAGAGGTCAGGTGAGGTATGCATTCAATGTGAGTTCAAGTAAAAGTGTGGAAGTGGAAAGAGAGGAGAGGATTGAGATTGTGGAAGAGATTCTGTCTGGAGAGTGGCCTGAAAGTCTTTCTATACTCAATTTTGAGGATTTGTCAGTTTACTATGAACCACTTGTCTTCAAAGGTCAGGTAGATTTTGTTATAAATGTTTTTGTTATTATGTATTAAGTTTCAATAGATTCAAATCTAAGATTTCCAAGATGAAAAATTCACAATTTAATTTGATTGTCTCAAATTGCTTTTATCAATTTTTGAAATCACACCCATCATCAGAATTATATAGATCTCAGAAAGTAGAAAAAAATTATGAACTATAATTAATTTTTATGATTCTTAATTCAGATATATAAATCAGAATTGAGGTGTCTGTAAGTGTAAGGAAGCCAAAACTTATGGACAAGAGATTTTTCTATTGAATGTTTATGGCAGAAATGATCAAAGGCCTTGTATTTGACAATCACAGGTTTTTGACAATTTGCATAAAGTTTTCCCTTTTATCTAATACAAGCTTATGAATTTTGAATCTATTTTAGTAAAAAGAACAGCAATACGGGCATCCACTTTGGCTTCCAATAGAATCGTAGGTGGATCCATTTACCACTCAAATTTATGTTTGTTCACTCCTTTGCTTTTTCCTTGGAGTCGAGATAAATTTTAAAGAAAATATTAATAGATTATATAAATAAATCTTTTAAATTCACATATATGCTAGTTTTAACATCTGAAAAATTTAGTTAATTTTTTTTTTATTTACACTAGCCTATATCTTTTTCATAAGAAATATTTTGGTATTAATTTTTTTTTGTAAAGATTTATTTTTTTCTTATAATATATTACTATAATAAAAATATATTAAAGCAAATATTAATTGACATCGTGGTGATCTATTTAGAGCTAGGTCAAAATAGATAGGTGAGGCTGTCATCAAGGTTCAAATTTTCACTGGTCCATTGTACTTATAGATTTGTGTCTATGTTGGGTGGCTATACTGAGGAACTTGAATGACTGAAGTGTTTGGCAGTCTTAAATTGAAAAAACAAATGAGTAGTCTAAAGTCTTAAAATTAAAAATAAACACAATTGAATTTATAAAATTGGCATTGAAAAATGTTACCATAGTGACCTTACTTTCTATTAAGAATTTTGATTTGTCCTGATTGGCATGCAGTTACAAATTCTGAATAGGTGGTGGAATTAAAGATTTCTCCAAATAAAATAACAAGAATTAGATGGTAGGTTTCAAGGATTAATACAGGCCGCCCACGTTGTAACCCTATATGATTGCTTTCACAACCTGCCATCTCCGTGCATTTTTTCTATATTTATGCTAATTTGATTTAAGGAACTGTCAGGCTATTTAATTGTATGATTTGATCATGAGCAAAACTTTGTGGAATAATGAAATATGATACAAGAAACAAGGAATATGCACTATGTTTCAATGAATTTTTAAAAATGTCAAGGTTGATTTTGCAAGATGAGCATCATAGAACTTTACAAAATTATGAAGACAAGGTAGATTTTGTGTTGCTGAACAAGAAAGCTGAAGTATTGACATAAAAAGTTTAGTAACTGTCCTAGAAAGTAATCTTGATGAAAGAGAGCATATTCTTAAAGTAGTGACTTGGTAGAAATCCATTAAAAAACACAGTACAACTTGAATATGTCAGTATATGGCAAAGAGTTTTACATGGCATTCCTGGGATAAATAGAATAGTAGTCAAGCCCTATTCAAGAATGAAAAAGCTTGTTATTTTCCAAGGAGAGGACTTCTATCAAGACTAATCATTAAATGTGGAGTGCACTTTGTAACAGACACAAAATATTGGATGAAAGTTGTGAAAGGGGTGCAGAAGATGCTCACTTTTTCCTTGCAGAGTAACAAGTAGTTGGTGTTGCTGTTTCTATTAGTGTGAATTATGAAAAGTAGCCAATTGCATTTGATAAGAAACTCAGTGTCAATTTAGATGACATCCATTTCAAAGGAAGAAGACTTGATAAAGATAAGGCTCTTCAAGCCGTAAGGAGATCAAAAGTGTTCAAAATTCTACAACCCTACACAGTTGAGAGAAGACAGAGTGTGCAGAGTTTCCCCTAATAGTTGAGATCATAAACATAATCCAAATAGGCAGTTTGTGGAAAGTCACATATTATGAGTGAAGAATCTAATGAGATGATACACTGCATATCATAAAAAGGATGCCCCAAAAAAGAGTTACAAACTACAATCCTTATCCCTAATTATGTAATCTGATCTATGCCGGAAGCTAATCATGTCACTAAACATCTCTTTGACTCCCTAAAATCTCTACCCTTAGTTTCACCATTTTAAGATTTATGTATTCACCCATGTTTTATACAATTTTTTACATTTTTTTGTGCAATTTTCCAATCATTCCCTCAATAGACATACCCGTAGTATACGGTAATAAGTTGAAAGATTGACCACATGATGACCATTTTGACTGTGATGTTAAATGATGTCTTGCATGGGCTATATAATTGAGATATTGAATAAGTTTCAGGAAGGTCCATTTTTATTATGGTGTGTGATGTGGTCTTGTTGAATAAAAGATTTGGAAAAATATGTGCAGTGTAAATGGCATTCAATTATGAGTGTTGTGGCCTACCACCCAACTCATTTGTTCCCCAATACTATGAGAAGCAATCTCTTCAAAGATTTATGTGATGTTGTTTGGCTTCCTATAAATGCCTATGCAACCATCTAGTTCAAGTAAAATATCAAAAATTTAGAGATAAAAGCTGTTTCTTTGAAAAGTCGTTGTTCTGAATGACCCACTAACCATTTTTATCACTATTTGATATAAATGGTTAGTGATAAAAATGGTACTCTTAATGGTTGGAGTTCCTTCACAAATGAGAATAAGTGGAATGTTATGCCTAAACAAATCAAAACATTGAACCAACTTTAATTTTATACAATAACCAATTAATATGAATGCAAACTATCATAAACCCATCAACTGATGTCAAAGCATAATGCAATAGACTGTTTGAAAGTAATTTCAAATGGAAATAGAAATGAAATGCACCCAAACAAATATTCCTAATCAAAAATTAGGAATCCATTAACCGCTGCTCCAAACCACAAACATGGTAATATAAATAGAAAACCAAACTAAATGACAACACTCATTAGCCTTTTAGTTATTGAAATATAGGAAATAGTAAGATTGTAGACCCACCAAAACTCATTTCATTCAACTAAATTCAATAATAATAAATATAATGACTTTTTTCCTTGAGTAAGTAGCATGGTAAAAGGAATAGTATAAAAAAATGCATCTGATATAATATATAAGTATATGTGCGATTGAATTTAACCATTTTACGATCATGCAATGGTACCCAATACATTATTTTAAAGGCACATTGCAATGGTTTTCATAAATTAGTTAAAGATCCAACTTTCTCCTAAAACATATTAGTTCCTGTCGTAGGTAGGATACTAATGGAATCACTTGGAACTCCTAAAAAATTTCAAACGTGCCCTCAAAATTTCTACAATCAAACGCACTAGATCAGATGTGCCCTCGTGCCAAGACGTGCCCTCGTGCCAATGTTGATGGAGACCCTTGCGCCAATGTTGATGACCCTCGCACCAATGTTGATGGAGACCCTCATGCCAAAGCCAGATGAAAATGATCTATAGCAGAGCCAATGTTGATGGAGACCCTCGCTCGTGCCAAAGCCAAATGAACCTCGCGCAAAAGCCAAATGAAATGTTTTGCCCTTTTTTTTTTGGTTTTATGCTTCCCTATGTATCGCAATTCCGACAAAACTAATTGGTCGCAATTGCGACCAACACGGGCTAGTTATTAAAAAAAAACAAAAATTTGCCCATTTAAAAAACTTGGTCGCAATTTTTGGTTGCAAAATGACCTCAAATTCTTAAGTGATGAGAAACTTATCAAATCAATACAAAGTAAGAGGGAGATATATATAGAGATATAGATGAAGGATCAAGAATACAGAGTAAGGATGTAGTAGTATAGAAGGAGAAGCAGAGCAAAGGATTTAGTTTGTATCAATTATATACCAAGCAGGAAACGTATGTAATTTTGGTGGTAACTAAGTTGATCAGCTTAATCATTTGATCAGTTTGGTTTTCCATCAATGCCAAAGAGGGAGATTGTTGGAAATGATTGAAAAGATCATGAATGAAGGATAATGGTGTTAGATTAGGTGAAAAACTAATCTCCCAAGAACACCTGCATGCATAAACCTGTCACATGGATGAAGCAAAGAACAGAGGCAAGGAAAAATCAAGGAGGCCAAAAAGTCAGATCCATCTTATGGACATGCAAAGAGCAATCTCACATATAATCCAATAAATGAATCAATAAAATACAAAGAGGTGAATCCTTATAAAGGAATCACGAAACCCAAAAAGGGAAACTAAAGCCTAAAAAAGCTAGGGTTGCACAATATAATTAATAGAATATTAATTATATGCACCTACAAGATAGCTTAAGCAAACTAGAGTAATAGGCAACTTAATTAATCAAATCAAAGTGATTTAATTAATAAGTTAGAACAAATAATTACTCTAACACCCCCCCCTTAAGCGAAGCTTGGGAGGAAGCTAACCTAGCACAGTTATGAAAGAGAATTGGGTCCCGACAACTAGGCCAGATCAGGTACCCAAGTACAATGCAAGAAGATGCAACCTCTGAAAGTGGGAAAAGAGAGAAAACCACAAGGGAAAGACCCTCCCCCAAAAAGAGGTAAGAACCTAGTGAAGAACTGAAGAAGTCTCCCACTAGGGAAATTGTCCCCTAAAATAGGAACAAGGAGTGATCATGAAGAAGCAGCATCACTGAAGCATGAAGAACTGCAAAACTCTGTCAAAATGCTGATCTGTAGAACCCCCATGGAAATAGAAGGCACGAACCATCAACCAAAGGAACCTCCATGGAAATAGAAGGCACGAACCATCAACCAAAGGAACCTCCATGGAAATAGAAGGCATGAACCATCAACCAAAGGAACCTCCATGGAAATAGAAGGCACGAACCATCAACCAAAGAAGCATAGAACAACAATATATCCTCCCCTTAAGGTAGGTGAGGTGACAGGCAGCTGAAAAGATGGGCCAAAAATCTCCTACAACACAGGAGCCAAACACATCGAGACTGAGGTACAAACATAAATAAAGGCATGTGTCGTCAACACTGCATGAGGAATTAGAGAAAGAGGGCCTATAAGTGGCAAACAACTATCCCCCCCATGGCACTTTATATAATAGTGCGAGTACAATGAATCACAATGATGAAAAGGATCCTGAATCGCAAGAGTGGCACTTTATCTCAGTGTGTTGCATTGATATGCTTACAATGAATATCAACAATGATCAGAAAAAATATAAGGCTGAAACAACAGAAGGTAAATCCCAACATACAGCAACTGAAGCAACAAAATCAATCTCCGGACCTAAAACAAACAGAATATCCACCAAAATGCTTAAATGCAAAGGACTGAATAGGATGTGTCTGGAACAAAATCTGGAACAACAACCAAAATCACTGGAAAGATCACAGAAAGAGCTTTCCAGCGATATAAAGAAGTCCAAAATCAGAGATCGGAAGCTCAAGATACACCTCCCGGAGTGCAAAATAGAACATCCAGCTTCGACTACCATAATAGGCAACCAAACTGCACCAAAACTCAAAAATACCTATACCAACATCTTTGTCTCGGAACCAGCTTTTCGGCACTTCTTTTGGATCGGAAAGATACCTCCGTATGCAAAATTTATGGCCAAAAAACTGAAAGTAGGTCTTGATTTCAATGCATTACAAACCCTCATGAAGAGCATATGTTAAAAGTGAAACTTGGGCACAATAATCAAGAAAAAAAATAGCACCACTGCGATCTACTCAAAAAATCATGCACTTTCAAAAAAAGAATCGCCTCGATATGAGGTCGTATGAGAAAGTTATGATCCTCCGAAGTTTCCAAAACAAGAACTGTGCACAGTCATGGCTGAGAATCTGCAATTTCTGAAGAATTCATGCATGAAAATCAAAAAATAATTCCAATAGTGGATAGAGCACAAAAAAATAACTAAGTTCATAACAAGAATCATCAAAATCGGAGTCTGTATGAGCAAGAACGAGACATTTGAAAACTACATTCAAATATGCGGTTGCCAACGGAGAGGGGTATGGCTGTAGCTTTGCATGCTCGATTCTGAAAAATATACAGCTTGCATGCAAAATCTAAAAGATACCCAAATGGTTTTTCGGGGCTGCGAACAAAACCCAGAAAGCGTTTTTCTTCCTGATGAACAGAAGATGTTGCTGTAGTGTAAATCAGACGCCTTTAACAGAAAAAAATGGCTCCAAAAATCAGAAAACGACCCCAGCAACCAAAATTTGACATGCAAATGCTGGATTAGCTTCTCAAGTCCATCAATGGCATGCTGGAACCTGCAAAACTGATTGAAAACTCCAAATATGCAAGTTGGTTGTCAGATTTGAGATTGAAACCCCAGAGAAAAACTGTTTTTGTCAAAACTTTTCTGATTCTCAAGATCATCCAAAGATGCAAGAGAAGAGCATACTTCGTTTTTCAAAAAACTAAAATAAAGTTTATTTGCCCCCCCTGAATCTCTCAAATAAGGAAACTAAAATCTACTCTTGCACATAGAAAAGCTCTGATACCATGTTAGATTAGGTGAAAAACTAATCTCCCAAGAACACCTGCATGCATAAACCTGTCACATGGATGAAGCAAAGAACAGAGGCAAGGAAAAATCAAGGAGGCCAAAAAGTCAGATCCATCTTATGGACATGCAAAGAGCAATCTCACATATAATCCAATAAATGAATCAATAAAATACAAAGAGGTGAATCCTTATAAAGGAATCACGAAACCCAAAAAGGGAAACTAAAGCCTAAAAAAGCTAGGGTTGCACAATATAATTAATAGAATATTAATTATATGCACCTACAAGATAGCTTAAGCAAACTAGAGTAATAGGCAACTTAATTAATCAAATCAAAGTGATTTAATTAATAAGTTAGAACAAATAATTACTCTAACACCCCCCCCTTAAGCGAAGCTTGGGAGGAAGCTAACCTAGCACAGTTATGAAAGAGAATTGGGTCCCGACAACTAGGCCAGATCAGGTACCCAAGTACAATGCAAGAAGATGCAACCTCTGAAAGTGGGAAAAGAGAGAAAACCACAAGGGAAAGACCCTCCCCCAAAAAGAGGTAAGAACCTAGTGAAGAACTGAAGAAGTCTCCCACTAGGGAAATTGTCCCCTAAAATAGGAACAAGGAGTGATCATGAAGAAGCAGCATCACTGAAGCATGAAGAACTGCAAAACTCTGTCAAAATGCTGATCTGTAGAACCCCCATGGAAATAGAAGGCACGAACCATCAACCAAAGGAACCTCCATGGAAATAGAAGGCACGAACCATCAACCAAAGGAACCTCCATGGAAATAGAAGGCATGAACCATCAACCAAAGGAACCTCCATGGAAATAGAAGGCACGAACCATCAACCAAAGAAGCATAGAACAACAATATATCCTCCCCTTAAGGTAGGTGAGGTGACAGGCAGCTGAAAAGATAGGCCAAAAATCTCCTACAACACAGGAGCCAAACACATCGAGACTGAGGTACAAACATAAATAAAGGCATGTGTCGTCAACACTGCATGAGGAATTAGAGAAAGAGGGCCTATAAGTGGCAAACAACTATCCCCCCCATGTCACTTTATATAATAGTGCGAGTACAATGAATCACAATGATGAAAAGGATCCTGAATCGCAAGAGTGGCACTTTATCTCAGTGTGTTGCATTGATATGCTTACAATGAATATCAACAATGATCAGAAAAAATATAAGGCTGAAACAACAGAAGGTAAAGCCCAACATACAGCAACTGAAGCAACAAAATCAATCTCCGGACCTAAAACAAACAGAATATCCACCAAAATGCTTAAATGCAAAGGACTGAATAGGATGTGTCTGGAACAAAATCTGGAACAACAACCAAAATCACTGGAAAGATCACAGAAAGAGCTTTCCAGCGATATAAAGAAGTCCAAAATCAGAGATCGGAAGCTCAAGATACACCTCCCGGAGTGCAAAATAGAACATCCAGCTTCGACTACCATAATAGGCAACCAAACTGCACCAAAACTCAAAAATACCTATACCAACATCTTTGTCTCGGAACCAGCTTTCCGGCACTTCTTTTGGATCGGAAAGATACCTCCGTATGCAAAATTTATGGCCAAAAAACTGAAAGTAGGTCTTGATTTCAATGCATTACAAACCCTCATGAAGAGCATATGTTAAAAGTGAAACTTGGGCACAATAATCAAGAAAACAAATAGCACCACTGCGATCTACTCAAAAAATCATGCACTTTCAAAAAAAGAATCGCCTCGATATGAGGTCGTATGAGAAAGTTATGATCCTCCGAAGTTTCCAAAACAAGAACTGTGCACAGTCATGGCTGAGAATCTGCAATTTCTGAAGAATTCATGCATGAAAATCAAAAAATAATTCCAATAGTGGATAGAGCACAAAAAAATAACTAAGTTCATAACAAGAATCATCAAAATCGGAGTCTGTATGAGCAAGAACGAGACATTTGAAAACTACATTCAAATATGCGGTTGCCAACGGAGAGGGGTATGGCTGTAGCTTTGCATGCTCGATTCTGAAAAATATACAGCTTGCATGCAAAATCTAAAAGATACCCAAATGGTTTTTCGGGGCTGCGAACAAAACCCAGAAAGCGTTTTTCTTCCTGATGAACAGAAGATGTTGCTGTAGTGTAAATCAGACGCCTTTAACAGAAAAAAATGGCTCCAAAAATCAGAAAATGACCCCAGCAACCAAAATTTGACATGCAAATGCTGGATCAGCTTCTCAAGTCCATCAATGGCATGCTGGAACCTGCAAAACTGATTGAAAACTCCAAATATGCAAGTTGGTTGTCAGATTTGAGATTGAAACCCCAGAGAAAAACTGTTTTTGTCAAAACTTTTCTGATTCTCAAGATCATCCAAAGATGCAAGAGAAGAGCATACTTCGTTTTTCAAAAAACTAAAATAAAGTTTATTTGCCCCCCCCGAATCTCTCAAATAAGGAAACTAAAATCTACTCTTGCACATAGAAAAGCTCTGATACCATGTTAGATTAGGTGAAAAACTAATCTCCCAAGAACACCTGCATGCATAAACCTGTCACATGGATGAAGCAAAGAACAGAGGCAAGGAAAAATCAAGGAGGCCAAAAAGTCAGATCCATCTTATGGACATGCAAAGAGCAATCTCACATATAATCCAATAAATGAATCAATAAAATACAAAGAGGTGAATCCTTATAAAGGAATCACGAAACCCAAAAAGGGAAACTAAAGCCTAAAAAAGCTAGGGTTGCACAATATAATTAATAGAATATTAATTATATGCACCTACAAGATAGCTTAAGCAAACTAGAGTAATAGGCAACTTAATTAATCAAATCAAAGTGATTTAATTAATAAGTTAGAACAAATAATTACTCTAACAAATGGAACTGGTAAAGAATGTTTTCAATCATTATTTTTTCATTGATTTCAAACTTTCTACTTGCAGGAATGACAATTGCTTTAGTGATCCAAATACTATTAATTGGTTGATTGACAAGGAGGTGGCAATCAATAAGATGTAATTAGAGTACCTAAGAGAAAGGTTGAAGTTATGATGATGTAATGAAGTACAAGGATCAACTAAGCCATTGATGAAATAGTGTATTGATGACATACTCTAAGACACAAAAGTTCAACTTAGTATATGTCGAGTGATCTTTAGGTGCTGAGCGAATATCAAGTGTCAAGCAGTCTTTAGGTGCCTAGTGATCTTCAAGTGCCAAGCAAGATCAGGTGCTAAGCAAGATACGGGTGTCGAGCACCAGTAAAATAACATTAAGAAGCCGAGTAACACAGAAGGTACCGAGCATCAGTAAATCAATGATGTCAAGTTTTTGCATTATTTTGAAAAGTAGAAGATTTGCCAGATCTAAGTCGACATGGTAGTTATCTAGAATTTTGTGAACTAGATAAAAGATGAGAATGATGAGCTAGTGGCATAGAACACTATGTAAAACATTTTATTGGCAAATGATAATGGATTTATCATGAAGTTTCTAGATAGAAACAAGATATAGGACAGATACATTGTATCCTACTTAATCCATTGAAACTCTAAAGTTGGAGAGGGAGATTTGAGCGGGAAATGAAGAACAAAACTTCTTTATAAGGAGTTACAGGTCAAAGATCAAGTGCACGTGCAAGAGAGGGAATTGGTCATGTGAAAAAACCAAGAAGAGTAAGAATAGAGCATCAAGACTCTGAGTTGATCAAGTGACCAGAAGATTGCATTGGCATAACGAGTGGAAGAACTCAAAGAGACAGATCTTGAAGGGTGAACAAGCTGTCAACACTGCAAGGAAGAGAAGCCAAGAAAAGAAAGGAATTGAACAGTGATCTACACGGTTAAGGTTGCAATCTATATTAGGTCAAAACTCTTCTAATACTTTCTTATCATTGTATTAGATACTAAAAACCCTACATTACTAGGTTAGCTTAACAGCTAGGTGGATAAAGCCTCAAGAAAAGAATAGAAGATCCCGAGGAGAAGGATAAAGAGATCCTTAGGAGGAGGATAGGAGATCCTTAGAGAGGGATGAAAGATTCTTTTGAGAAGGTGACTGAAAATCCCATGGACTTGGGTGAGCCTAATAGGTCTATGTAAATCCTTTAACAACGTGACATTCCAAGTTGAATGTTCTTAAATCCTTTAACAAGCTCACATTTAATAATGTTTTGTAGCCTTTAACAGGGCAGACCATCAAAAGTGGTTGAAATCAACTACATAGTTATTTTGTGGGTATCATCCCCACTCTAGTTTTACCTTCCTATTCTTGAAGGGTTTCTGGGTTATCAAATCCTTAGTGTTATGGTTTGGTGCATGTTTACTTTTCATGGTTGTTTAATATTTAATTTCATGCATGATAATCTCAGTTATGTTCAATTAAGGATTTGTAGAAAAAAATTTATTGGACATCATTGGACCTTGGATAACTGATTCACCCCCCCTCTCATTTATTCTAAATAATTCTAACATTAGGTGTTATCAGGAGTTGTGTACAAGGGGATCTTCTCTTTCACATTAAAAATTGTTCAAAATCTAAAGAAGCTTTGGATAAACTTGAATAGTTGTATGGTAAAGTGGATGAAGAAAAGGTATTTTAGATTGAGGATAATCTACTTCTCTTGGATCCTAAGAATTATGACACAATTTAGGATTATATCATTAAAGTCAATGAGTATAGAGAACTTTTGAAAGATTGTGGAAATCCCATGAAGGATGACAGGTTGATTCATCACATCCTAAAGAGGCTACCTTCTGAGTATGCCAACTTTGTTTCAAGTTTTAATACTCACAAGTTAACCATGGGATCTGCTTACGAGAAGTCTTCCTTTAATGGATTTGCAGACATGTTGATTGTTGAACAATCTCACTTGGTGGATTTTGGACTTCTCAAGTCATCAAAGACCAAAGCCTTGGTGGCTAGTGATGATCACAAATCTAGTCAAGGGGGAAAAAGCAACAAGAAGAAGAAGTAGTGGAAGCAGAAATCACAATTTGAGACACAACAATCCTCATCTCAACAAGGTGGTTCTTCTTCAAACATGAAAGGAAGTAATGAAAAGAAGGACAAAGTTTTTTATACATACTGCAAAAATCCAAATCATGACGAGCATCATTGCAAGACAAAAAGAATCGATGAGTTAGAAAATCTACTCAAGAAGAACAAGATTCAAGTGCCAAGTACTTCCAAGGATTCAAATCCTACCCCTTCAAAAGGTAAAGGTTAAGCACTTATGGAAAACACAAGTTCTTCAGAATGGATATTTGACTCAGGTGCCTCTTACCACATGGGTTCTTCACAGGAAGACTTTTGTTCATTGAAGCAGTCAAAGGTACCACACATCTTTGTGGGAGATGAGACTAAGATGGAAGTTGAAGGGAAAGGACATGTGGAAATGGAAGACGGGGAATTCAAAGATGTTCTCTATGTTCCAAATCTAAGCTCCAATCTCCTATCAATTTACTAAATCACTCACCTTGGAGATGGTCATAAGGTTGAGTTCCTTCCAGATTCAGTGATGGTGCGAAGTCTCAAAGATGATTCATTGGTAGCAGTGGGGAAAGTAAATGATGACAAGAGCTTATACTCCTTCTCCCACTTTGTGTCTAAGAGTCCTTCCCAAGCCTTGTTAACTCACTCTACTTCACAAATCAATTTATGGCAAGAGTGTTTTGGTCACCTTGAATTTCGCTCTCTTCAACAACTTTTCTCAAAACACATGGTCAAAGGTCTACCTAATATAAATTTTTCTGAGGGAGAGTGTTCATCTTGTTTAGTGGATATGAATCTCAAGGAGAAGTATGATAAAAGGAAGTCTTCTTGAGCTCCAGTTGTTCTTCAGCTAGTTCACATGGAATTAGTAGGACCCTTTGTAGTGACTTCAGTCAACCAAGGCCACTACATACTCACATTTGTTGATGACTTTTCGAGATTCACTTGGGTCTTCTTCCTTCATCACAAGAATGAATTGGTTCATAAGTTTCAAGACTTCAAGAATCATGTTGAACACAAGTCAAGGAAAGCCATCAAAGTACTAAGGGTGGACAATGAGAATAGATATGTTGACAGAAGACTTAAGAACTTTTGCAAAATTGAGGGGATTGATCTTCATAACTGACCAGCATTTAGTCCGCACAAGACAAATGTTGCAGCTATGAGGATTAGGATTCTCAAAACCATGGCAAGTTGCTTGATTAAGGCCAAGTCTCTCAATCCTACATTAGAAGTTGAAGCCATTAGCAATGCTACTCACATACTTAACAAGTCTCCTCATCCAACCTTAGATGGAAAGACTCCTTTTGAGGCATGGCATGGTAGAAAACTAGTTGTGAGTCACCTTAGAGTCTTTAGTTGTTCAACATGGGCAAACCTTTCTTCTAGGAGTTGCAAGGCACTGACACCTAGGCCTTGTACCTTTATCGATTATGAAGGCAATGTGAAGGCTTACAGACTTATGGATCTAGAGACTCACGAGATCTTTGTGGAGAAGGATGTTCACTTTGAGGAAAGTTCTCCTAGCTTGTCCTCTACTCCTCTCCGCACATCCTACATGGTGGAAACTGATAGTGACACTAGCGATAGTGCTTCAACAGGTTCAGACACATGGGGTTCTATTGACAATTTTAGTTAGAGGTCACATCAGTTTAGTCCACATGCTTATATTGCCATAGTGAAAGGTCCAACACAACATGGTACATCTTGTCTTCCACCTCCAGTTTTAGTTGACTTGGGAGACAGAATTGAGGACTTACATCTTCTCATTGATGATGATTCTTCTATAGTTGTTGCGAGGGCTCACTCTGACCGTCATGTCCATTCTCTACATGATCAATCTGAATGGGTTGGTGTGATTGTGGATCCTTATGAACAACAATTAGTGGAAGTCTCTTTGTCAGTTGAGGAGATAGATGGTTCTGTGGAACAAGTTCAACAGACTTCCTTGCCAGATCTACATTCATTCTTTTCAACATAGTTGGATGGGGTGAACTTCAACATCAGCACAAGGATACTTGAGTAGGTTTTAGGGCCACCATACATCTTCAGGAGTGTACCTTTGCCTTTGTTTCTTCCTAAGGGGAGGAACACCATTCTGCATTCTTGGACAAGCTTCTTCATCAGAGCGGCTTTCACTTGTTGGCATTCTTCTTTTTGGGGGGAGCCTATTCTGTCTCTCTTCCTTCTCTCATTCTCTTATGTATATACTGGATGTATGTCATAATGGGGGGGTCTTGATTACTCCATCCATCGATGCATCTTCTTTCATCTCTCTTTTTAGGGGAGGGTTTTTCCCATGAGGTTTTTCCTCTTTCCCCACTTTATGGGAGATTTGCATCTTCATTATGTATAGGGGTACCTAACATGGCCTAGTAGCTAGGATCCATTATGCATCTTCATCCTAGTTTGTAAGCTTAAGGGAATTCCCCTAAGTTGTACTTAAGGGGGGGTGTTGGTGTAAATAAGTATTTACTTATTACACTTACTTAAGTTTACTTAGGTTTAATGCATTATTTTATTTTTATTTGTGAGACACTTAGGAGTTTGTGCACCTTTTTGAGTTTTCATGTAGACAACACAAGAGTACACAACTCTTTTTTAGCACATGGTGTCTACAACACTATTTTGCATGTCATACCCTTGTAGGCTTATCCTCTCATCACCACACTTACTTCCATGCTTAATGGAGGATAACCCATATCTTGTGGACATGTGCTTGGTTGTATGACACATCATGATACTGATTACGAGACATTCTAGAAGCTCTTCTGAGGCCTTTATATTCAGGAACTCCTACTGTACTCTTAACCAATTAATTGAATGAATATCATCATTCTGATCATACTCTCTCTCTCTTTGGTCTATTTTGTGATTGTGTTTGAGTTCTTAGTTCCTAGGTGAATTTTGCCATTAAGAAAATTCTTACAAGATTTCACAATGACTGTTAGGTGAACCTTAGTCTAAAGGAATTCAACCTATTGATACATTTGTTAAAAGTACAGTAGAATGTTTGATCTGACAACTTATAATCTTGTATTGCTGATTTTAGATCTTGATTCAGTCCATCTTGATCCTCTCTAATCTGATAGGAAAATGTTGTATTGCTGATCCTCTATTTTGCTAATTGATTCTGCAATTCTCTCCTTCTTCTAAGTCACCTTGAAATTCTTTTAAATCAATTCACCCCTTTCTCTCTTCTATTCTTAACTTCCTTACTCTCTCTCTCTATGTCCGTGTCTCTGAAATATGGTGCTTCAACTTCCTTAAAAATATTTTTGTGACTTAGGGTTAGGTATGAATCTATGGTTGAGATTCATCCTTTTTTCCATTTAACCTTTCCAATTTTCTGATTGGTTGCATGTTGATTGCATAGGAAATTCAAATAGATTTGATCTTATCTTCTAAGCTTTGAGATCTATCTATGAGTTGGCATACAAATGGTTTACACAGTAGTTTGTGCCATCACAAACAACTAGGTCCATTTTATGTTACTTGGCACTTGATATTACTGATGCTTGACACTTACTGTAATTTTGTTAGACTCAATACTTGAACTTTCTCGACATCAATTGTTCACTTGGCACTTGAACTTTCTCGGCACATGAGTGACTTAGCACTCATTGCAACTCAGCATCTATTATACTAGGCATGTATTACTAGCTCGGCATAAGCTTAGCAAATATCTTAAGTGTGTTGACACTCAATTGTCAAAACTAGTCTGAGATCAACAATCTCCCCCTTTGACATGAGGATCAAAAACACTTAATTATACATAACAATTCTAGTCTTCTTCAAGTATAATACATTTGTAGTTTGGCATATATACAAAACTTCAAAAATGTTTCAAAATTTTGTAATAGACTATATACCTCAAAATTTGGTAATTCCCCCTAAGTTAATGTGCCTTTGCGGTATCCAAAAGCTCTTATGTAGATTTTCCTCTGTTGGCATTAAGTCAAGTTTTTTATTAGTGACAACACTTACTCAGATTTTGTAAGGTTACTAAGCTCTTCGATTAGTCTCTAGTGTTTTCCATGTGATTCAGAGGTTACCAAGTTTCATAGTTCCTACCAAGAATTCCAGTGGTTACCAAGTGAATTCAGGCAGTGTGAAATCTATCAGTTCTTACTGAGTAGTTTAGTGGTTACCAAGCTTCATAGTATCTACCAAGTCATCAGTTCTTGTGAAGCGAAGTTAGTGTTAACTGAATGACCAGATGATTAGTGCTTACCAAGTGCAGGCATGGTAAATGTGAAATTTAGTTTCTACCAAGTGACACTGTATCTACTGAGTCACTAGTGTATACCGAGTTTGAAACTACATTGAAGTGATTAGTATGGACCGAGCCTCCACTTCTACCGAGTGCATGATGATGCCAAGTAATGACAGTGGATATCGTGTATCAGAAATTCACTAAGTCAATTTTCAAAACTTGAGTTTCTATATTTGGGCTGACTCAATAATATTGATGCTAACTTGTATATTGGCCAACCTTGTAATTAAGAGAATTGGGTTGGTATATATGTAATGTATTGTATCATACCAAAGTGAATAGTTTTGATGTAAGAGAATGTGAATGTGATGATAAGCATGTGAATGTGAATCAGCAGAAGAGCAAAGTGTATTACAAGGTCATATTAGGAGCAACAGAGTTACATCTATCACATAGAGGTGATCAGTTTTTCAAGGATCTCAATCATCAATTCAGTTGTAAGTAAGAGATCTATTGTTTCATCCTAACAGGTGAATCAACTTCAAATCCTTTAACATGGTAGACTTAACAGTCTTTTCTTTAAATCTCTTTACCAAGTGCATACTTCATTGTATGTTTGTAAAACCTCTAACAGGGTGGACTTAGTAGTCCTAATTGCTCCTAATAGGGTAGATCATCAAAAGTGATCATTGTAAGCCTTAATAGGCCAACTTTATACTACAGTATTAAAGTTTTGTGGGTATCATCCCCACCCTAATTTTACTTTCTATTTGGAATGTTTCTAGGTCACCAAATATTGTGTTCAAAGTGTTTTGTGATTTTAGTTTCTCATGCATGCAGTAGATTAGATCTATTAATGCTAATTGGATTATGCTATTAAGTTCTAAATTTGGCAAAAGTTTTGAGGTTGCTGATTCACTCCTCCCCTCTCAGTAACCTAGCTAGTCTTAAATATTTCCAACAATTGGTATTAGAGCTTTGTGGTTCTTAGGATAAAGTTTGACATCTTGAGAAAAGATCAAGGACAATAGAGATATTCAAACTTGACAAAGCTATTGACAATGAAAAGCTAGATCTAGAGATGGCCATAGCTCAACTCAAGAAAAAAAAAGAGCATCTTTCTCAATCCCTAAAAAGAAGAAAGGAACGTGCAGAATAGATGAATGACCACCAATATGTTGAAGAAAAGATTGAAGACTTTTTCCCCTCAAGTAGTTCAAATGAAGAAAATGATGCAATCAAAGAACTCCTAGAAAAGAATGGCTCCCTACAAGAAGTAAGAAAATTGAAAAGAGAACAAGAAATTCAGTCAATAAGATTGTGTGAAATATTAGAACAGAGAAATAAGGCAAAAGAAGACTTGGAGGTAGGGAACAATTGTCATGCCCTTTTGAGGCTTATAATAACTTCCCCTCCACATACCTCCTTATACCTCCCAAAATGAAAGTAATTGAGAAGATCAAATTCCATTGAACATATAAAAATCATCTCCACATATGGGAGAGTTCCTCAACTACATGTCTAAGCCCAAATAACCCCTTCACCCAAGCATCTCTTCCCTCCCAAGGGTAAGTGATGCTTCACACCCATTACACAAAACACACAACATGGAAGCAAAACAAGATTCAAGGAAGGATTCACACAAACCTTCTCGCATACAAAACTCAAACAAAGAGCTTTTCCCACAAACCACATCTACAATACACCAAATTCATCATGGAATCAAGAACACCATATCTATTCTATATGCAAAAATGGAGAGCACCATGGATCATGGATACCAACCTCACTCCAAGCAATGGCAATGACAAGTTGTAGTAGAGCTCCTTATCCTCTTCCTCCAAACCTTAGTTGTCTCTAAAGATAGAGAGTGGCCAAGTGAGTTTCTAGTTTGGCCAAGCCTCCATATATCACTCTAATTTTGGGATTCAATGAAAAATGCATTCTTTTTGGGGTCTTCTAGGTCTACTAGGCACCCTAAAGGTCATTATTAGCCCCCTAACTTAAAGTACTAAGATGGGTAGGGTTTATTTTTGTCACAAACTCACCTTAGAGTTACTTTATGGCCTTCCCAATGCTAGGTAATTCAATTTTCTAATTTTCCCATGGTGATAACCTTTTTCTCTTTACTAATTTAGGGCAATAAATCAAATTTCTCAATTAAGGCATTTAACTCATAATAAGGTGGCCACATGATCCATCATCAAAGAACATGTCATTTCACATAATGAGTACTAGTGTCAAGTGACAAATACAAAATACACTACACATCACACATGACATGTTCAAAATCTACACATAAAATACATACTACACACATACATCTCACATTTACAAAATAACACATCACAATGAGGTTTACAAATCTTACAAAGATTCACTTTGGCAGAGTCATTTAAACATGTGTTTATACCTTGTTTCCCTATTAAATTCTCATGGTTCCTTTTCTTGCATATCAAACTTGAGCATCAATAGTCCAAGGGGTTCAAATAAACATATACAACATAAGTGCATATAATAATAATATCCATGTTAACATAATTTGAATTAGATTTCCTTTCCTAGTCTTTTCAATTATTCTATTCAAAATGTTAAGATATCAAAATCTGCATATCATAAGTCATCATTATCAAATTAAAATCTATCTGCATATCCTAACCATTCATCTCTAGTCATAAAGCATCATAATAAAATTAACATTTATATATAAATCAGAATTCATCATAATCAAATTAACATTTTGTATTGCATAAAAATTTGATAATATCATGTCATAAAGTTGCATCCATATATGTTTGAACATTTCTTACACCATAATAGGTTCTTAGCACATATAACAATGTAAAACACTACTGAAGTATCATAATCAATAGGTAAAGCAATCCATTGTCCATCTAAGTCTCGAATAACTATCAAACTATCAAGGTCTCAAATATCAAAATGTAAATAAAATAACCATGCTATGATAGGTCGGGGTGAGGCCTCACATCCTCCCCCCTAGGCATGAACTTCCTCCTAGAGTTCATAAAAATAGATATGGGTACTGTGCCTTCATCTAAGTTGCATCCTCCCATGAATCCATGACCTCATCACAACAATCCCACTAGATCGTAACCTAGTCCAACTCTCTACCTCAAAGTGTGAGGGTTTGTCCACCCAAAATGTGAATTGGCTCCAATGCTATCTATCCATCTAACTCCACCTACAAAGCATCCCAATCCATGATGTGAGACTCATCATAAACATACTTTCTTAATACAGATACATGAAATACATTGTGAATGCATGACAGGCTAGGTGATAGGGATAAATGATAAGCATATGGTCTTATCTACTCCAAAATCTCAAAGGGACCCACAAAGCGAGGTGCTAACTTAGAGCATTTTCCAAAATGAATTGGACTCTTATGTGGTCACACCCTTAGAAATAATTTCTCTACAACCATGTACTTTCTATCCACCCTCTTTTTATCTGCATATTTCTTCTGTCTATCTTGGGCTTCTCTGAGGCATTGTCTAATCAATACTACCTGTTGCTCCATGTTCTTGACTAATTGTGACCCTATAGATATCCTATCTTCAATCCTATCCCAACTTAGGGATGTTCTATAAGGCCTACCATACAAGGATTGATAGGGTGGCATGCCTATAGAAGTGTGATGCCCATTGTTGTAGGCAAATTCTGCAAGATGGAGGTACTCTTCCCACTTGGACTAGTGGTCCATCACATACATTCATGACATATGCTCTAGGATCTGGTTAACTCTCTCTGTTTGCCCATCCATTTGAGGATGATAGGCAGTGCTAAAGTTGAGCTTGGTACCAAGTGATGTCTGCAAGACTCTCTAAAAGGATGATGTAAATAAGGAGTCTCTATTAGATATTATCTTATGAGGAATGCCATGGTGTCTAACAATATCTTGCAAGAATACTTGTGCCATTGCGGGTGTTGTGAAAGTGGTACAGATTGGTGAAAAGTGAGAAACTTTGATCAAAGTTTCAACTATCACCATGATGGTGTTGGATAATTTTGTTCTTGATGTCACACAAATGTCATATCAGTCATTGGTCTCAAGTTCACCGAACTCAGACAGTCTGCAATACAATTTACAATGCCAACCGAGCTCACTCGGTCATTAAAGGAAATATGGAAGATAGTGTTAACCGAGCTAACTCGGTCAATGAAGAAAATGTGAAAAGCCAGTGTTAACCGAGATTCACTCGGTCTCCAAAGGTTAGTTTCCACCGAGCTCACCCGGTCATCAAATGAATTATGGAAAAGTCAGTGTTAATCGAGTTCACTCGGTCTTCAAAGGTTAGTTTCCACCGAGCTCACTCGGTCATCAAATGAATTATGGAAAAGTCAGTGTTAACTGAGCTTCACTCGGTCTCCAAAGGTTCCATCGAGCTCACTCAGTTATCTTAGGAAACTTAGTAATTACTGAGTTCTCCCAGCGATTGATGGTTTGTCACGAAGTTCGCTGTATCAATCGAGCTCAATCAGATAACACAGGAATTATTTTCTGAACAAAGTTCACCGTGCAGGGTCGGCCAGTATAGGGATTTGCTAATTAATTACTTTTAGCCGACTGTTGTAATTATTTGTTTTAGTCAGTGATTTGAGCCGACTAAGATAATCTGAAAGGTATATATGGTCATTCAAGTTATGAATTAAAGTGTGTGATTATGAAAAAAGTTATGAATGCGAATTATAGTATGAAGAGGCGAATATTGAGAAAAGTTTGATGAAGGATCATATGTGTTAAAGGAGCTACAAAGTTGTATTTAATCAGTAAAGATTCAGTCAAGCATAACAGAGATCTGCAATCAGCAAAGATAAGTTGCACATTATATTAGGTCATTTCATTATTGTTTTCTAACCATTGTAACAGTGTATTCAAAATCTCTTAACAGAGTTGGTTTAACAGCCATTCAATAAATCCTCTAACAAGGTGACAGTTCAGTTGAATTGTTCTAAAGACCTCTAGCAAGGCCACTCCTAACAAGGTCACAACTAACAGTGTATTTTTGTAACCTTTAACAGGGTTGGCTCCTAATAGGGCTCACTTCAAAAGAGTGAAAAAGTTACATTGGTGGTTTTTCCCATATTGGGTTTCCACGTTAAATTTGGTGTCTCTTGTGTTCTTAATTGCTAAATTACTTTGTGCATGATATCATATCAGTTCTTAATATTTATCATTTGCTGCATTATCAAGTTTCAATATTTTATTAATCAGATCAAGGGTATATTCAGACATCTTAGGGACTGTGGAAAGTTTTTGTAGTAACTGATTCACCCCCTCCCCCTCTCAGTTACTCTATTCTCATTTCCAACAATTGGTATCAGAGCTTTTGGTGCTTGCAAGAAAAGATTTCAAAGATCTAAGCCTAAGATCAAGATATCTTACAAAAGAGAAATTCCAAAACTCAACAGAGATAACTTCTCTACATGCCAAGGATTGATGAGACTTCATCTGACTACTGTTGGTGATATTGGACTAAAATACCTTGAAGAAAAATATGAAGAACCTCCTGGCACATTGTTTGTCAATGACATTGCTGAAAAGAAGACTCATAACAATATGATGATAGATATAGCATCCGCTCTCAGTTATGAAGAATTTGATGACATTAAGGACTGTACAACTACCTTTGAAATGTGGAACAAGCTAAAAGAGATCTATGGAGGAGATGATAATCTAAGAAGAGCAAAAGAAGAAAGTCTAAGAGGACAATTTGATCAAATGAGGATGAAAGAGGATGAAAACATTGCAAAGTATGTTGAAAGAGTTAAAGCATGTGTGAGTGCAATCAGAGCATTTGGAGGTGATATCAAAGGAGAAATAGTTATAAGAAAAGTTCTCAAAACCTTGCTTCCCATTTATGCAATCAGAGTTTCTGCAATTCAGGAAAGAAGGTGTGAAGCAAATCATCTGATAAATCTTGAGGCCATAGTTGGAAGACTAACTACATTTGAACTAGATAACTTTGATAACTATGTTCTAGCCTCCAAAAACATTGAATCAGCATTTCAAGCCAAGCTCTCACTCAAAGGGAAAAAAAAAAAGGAGAAGGAATCTCAGTCAAAAAGTGAAGATGAATCAAGCCAAAGTTTAGACAGTGATCTCGAAGTGATTGAAGCTCTACTAGCAAGAAAATACTCTAGAGGTAGAGGAAAATACAAAGGTAAATTTTCTCTAATCTGTTTTTCTTGTGAAAAAATTGGTCATATTGCAGCAAGGTGTCCAAACAAGAAAAATCATGATGAAAGGAAATGGAATGGCAAGAAAGACTTCAAAACATCCAAGAAAAAAGGTAAGAAATCATGCTTCATGGCTGAAAATTCTAAAGACTCTAATAATAGTGGGGATGAAATTGTTTATATTGCCATTAAAGATGATTCTGACAGTGATGAGGAAGATAAAATGGCACTTGTCTCTCATATAAGTAAGAATGATACATGGATTATAGATAGTGGTTGCTCACATCATATGATTGGTGATACAACTAAGTTTGATCAGTTTGAAGACTATGATGGTGGCAGTGTAAGGTTTGGTAATAATGAACCTTGTTTCATAAAAGGAAGAGGAAGAATCTGTCTAACCAAAGAACTTGTATGTAATAATGCCTATTGGGTTGAAGGTCTTAAACATAATTTGCTAAGTGTGGCACAGTTACTCAATATTGGATTTAAGGTGGAATTCATGCATGGAAAGGCAAGACTGTTGAATGAGCAAGGAAAGTTGATAGGATCTGGCACCCAAACTAAAGGTAACTTATTCTATCTAGAACTTGGTGAATGCTCATGTTTTATTGCTCAAATTGAAGAAAGTTGGTTATGGCATAAAAGGTTGTGTCATGTCAATTTTGATAACCTGGTAAAAATAAAAAAATTCAAGAAAGTAAGAGGCATTCCTAACATTAAGAAACCTGAGGTTGGACTATGCAAGAATTGTCAAATTGGTAAAATGGGAAAGACTAGTTTTAAAAGTAAGAACTATCAGTCTGAAGATATATTGGATATTGTGCATACTGATTTATAAGGACCCATTGGAATAGAAAGCTATACTGGAGAAAAGTATTTCATTCTTTTTGTTGATGACTACTCAAGAATGATGACTGTCATGTATCTAAGGAATAAATCAAAAACATTTGAGAGATTCAAATGGTATTTAGCAAGAGTAGAAAAAGAAATAGGAAAAAGACTAAAATGCTTAAGGTCAGATAGAGGTGGTGAATTCATCTCACATGAATTCAACAACTTCTGCATTGAAAAAGGTATTAAAAGACAGGTCTCAGCACTAGGAACTCCTGAACAAAATGGAATAGCTGAAAGAAGAAACAGATCCATCATGGATTGTGCAAGAACCCCAATGATAGAAAAGAAGGTTGCTATCAAATACTGGAAGGAAGCCATTAGCACTGCAGTTCATACCTTAAACCGAGTATAGTTGAAGAAGGACTCATTCAAAACTCCCTATGAATTATGGTATGGCTACAAACCCAATGTGAGTTATCTAAAAGTATATGGAAGCAAATGTTATATTTTGAAAGAATATAGAAAAGGAAAATTTGATGTAAAAGGTGATGAAGGAATATTTTTAGGATATTCTTGCAAAAGAAAAGCATATAGATGTTTAAATCTATCCACTCACAAAGTTATAGAAAGTGCACATGTGAAAGTTGATGAGTTTGCAGACAAATCTGAAAAAGAAAACAAAAAGGTACCTGAAGATTATAGAAGATTTGTTTACATTGAACTAGATACTATACCAAGCATACCATTCACTCAAGAATCCTCAACTCTTGAGTCATCAGTAACCGAGTTGCAAAAAGTTCAAATCGAGCCACAACAACATTCAAACACTATCGAGCAAGTATCTACCAAGTCTGAAGCACTTGAGCCAATTCTTACCGAACCAGAATAGCCTGAACATGAAATTGAAGCACAAGGAGATAGCAATGAAACTCATTCAAGAGGCAAAGAACATATATTAGCTAAATATGTCAGAAGAAATCATGCACCAAATCAGATCATTAGAGACAAGTCTGAAGGAACTTTGACAAGAAGCAAACTGAAAAATACTTGTTTACTTGCTGATTTTGAACCTAGAAGCATTAAAGATGCATTGAAAAATGATAGTTGGATTGAGGCAATGAATGAGGAAATAGAACAGATAGAGAAGAACAAGACATGGACTCTAGTACCCAAGCCCAAAAATAAGAATGTAATTGGAACCAAGTGGGTATTCAGAAACAAGTTGACTGAAGATGGTAAAGTATCCAGAAACAAATCCAGATTGGTATGCAAAGGATACTCTCAAGAAGAAGGCATAAATTATGGAGAAACCTTTGCTCCTGTTGCAAGATTGGAAGGAGTTAGAACCTTACTTGCATATGCTGCTCACAAAGGATTTAGAGTTTATTAGATGGATGTCAAGTCAGCATTCCTCAATGGAATATTGGATGAAGAGGTTTACATTGAACAACCCGAAGGCTTTGTTGATCCAGATAAAAAGGACATGGTCTGCAAATTACACAAGGAACTGTATGGTCTGAAACAAGCCCCTAGAGTATGGTATGAAAGATTGCATAACTATCTTATTCAGATTGGTTTTCAAAGAACTAATGATAATAGTAGCTTGTATATAAAGGAAGGACCAGATAATAAGATTTTCTTGGCAAAAATATTTGTAGATGATACTATTTTCACAGGGCATGATGATCTTTGCAAAGAATTTTTAGAACAAATGAACAAGGAATTTGAAATGTCTATGTTTGGTGAAATAAAATTCTTTGTTGGTCTTCAAATTCAACAAAATAAGAATGGCATCTACATCACTCAATCAAAATACATCAAGGAGATATTGAAAAATTTTGGTATGGAGGACTGTAAACCTATTGGAACTCCTATGTGTACTGGATTGAAACTTACTAAAGATGATGAATCCAAAGAGGTAGATCAAACATTGTATAGATCTATGATTGGAAAATTGCAATACGTAGTTCATACCAGGCCAGATATTGCCTTTGCAGTTGGTATTGTTGCAAGATTTTCAGCAAAGCCAAGAGAAACTCATCTGATGGCAATCAAAAGAATAATGAGATATTTGAAAGGAACTGAAGATTATGGCTTATGGTACAAATTTGGAGGTAATTTGGATTTGAAAGTGTTTACTGATGCTGATTGGGCAGGAAACCTTGATGACAGAAAAAGCACAAGTGGAGGAGCATTCTTTCTTGGAAAAAGATTAGTTTCCTGGACAAGCAAAAAGAAAAATTCTACATCCCAATCTACAACAGAGGCAGAGTATGTTGCTGCAACAGTAAATTGTTCAAATATTGTTTGGTTTAAGCAGTTATTGCAAGGAATGAAGATGGAAATCAAATAACCAATTGTCATTTTCTGTGACAATACTAGTGCAATCAACATATCTAAGAATCCAGTGATGCATTCCAAGACCAAGCATATTGCAATAAAATATCATTTTGTCAGAGAATTGGTGCAAGACAAGGAGATCAGATTGGAATATGTCCATACAAAAGAACAAATTGCTGACATATTCACAAAGCCCTTACCTAAGGATGCATTTTTGTATCTCAAAGGTAAGTTAGGGGTCATTCCTCTATCTGAAGTTCACTAAAAATAAGTTCTAGTGATGCATCAATGCATACAGGATTGAAGATCTATATGTTGATGCAGTTTAATCAGAAATTATTGCATATGAATTAGTACTAAAGGTACATTATAATTCACTCAACTTTTGTTGTCTTTGGCATGTGTTGTCAAAGAGGGAGAGATTTTACTGTCATATCCTTCTGAAACTTCTGAAATTTGTGAAGATTTGAAAAGTTTTCCATGAAGTCCCTTAATAGAGGGAGACTATTGAAAGAGGGAGAAGTCTGTTATCTTGTTGAACTTGTTTTCAAATTTTCATTTTTGTTATGACATGTTGTGTTGCCATCAATGCCAAAGAGGGATATTGTTGGATAATGTTGTCCTTGATGTCACACAAATGTCATATTATTCATTAGTCTCAAGTTCACCGAGCTCAGACAGTCTGCAATACAATTTACAGTGCCAACCGAGCTCACTCGATCATCGAAGGAAATATGGAAGACAGTGTTAACCGAGCTAACTCAGTCAATGAAGGAAATGTGAAAAGCCAGTGTTAACTAAGATTCACTCGATCTCCAAAGGTTAGTTTCCACCGAGCTCACTCAGTCATCAAATGAATTATGGAAAAGTCAGTGTTAACCGAGCTTCACTCGATCTTCAAAGGTTAGTTTCCACTAAGCTCACTCGGTCATCAAATGAATTATGGAAAAGTTAGTGTTAACTGAGCTTCACTCGGTCTCCAAAGGTTAGTTTCCACCGAGCTCACTCGGTTATCTCAGGAAACTTAGTAATTACCGAGTTCGCCCGGTGATTGATGGTTTGTCACAAAGTTCGCTGTATCAACCGAGCTCAATCGGTTAACATAGGAATTATTTTCTGAACAAAGTTCACCATGCAGGGTCGGCCAGTATAGGGATTTGCTAATTAATTACTTTTAGCCGACTGTTGTAATTGGTTGTTTTAGTCAGTGATTTGAGCCGACTAAGATAATCTGAAAGGTATATATGGTCATTCAAGTTATGAATTAAAGTGTGTGATTATGAAAATGGTTATGAATGCGAATTATAGTATGAAGAGGCGATTGTTGAGAAAAGTCTGATGAAGGATCAGATGTGTTAAAGGAGCTACAAAGTTGTATTTAATCAGTAAGGATTCAGTCAAGCATAACAAAGATCTGCAATCAGCAAAGATAAGTTGCACATTATATCAGGTCATTTCATTGTTGCTTTCTAACCATTGTAACAGTGTATTCAAAATCTCTTAACAGAGTTGGTTTAACAGCCATTCAATAAATCCTCTAACAAGGTGACAGTTTAGTTGAATTGTTCTAAAGACCTCTAGCAAGGCCACTCCTAACAGGGTGATTAAATCCTTTAATAGGGTCACACCTAGCAGTGTGTTTTTGTACCCTTTAATAGGGTTGGCTCCTAACAGGGCTCACTTTAGAAGAGTGAAAATTTTACATTGGTGGTTTTTTTCATATTGGGTTTCCACGTTAAATCTGGCGTCTCTTGTGTTCTTAATTGCTAAATTACTTTGTGCTTGATATCATATCAGTTCTTAATATTTATCATTTGCTGCATTATCAAGTTTCAATATTTTATTAATCAGATCAAGGGTATATTCAGACATCTTAGGGACTGTGGAAAGTTTTTGTAGTAACTGATTCACCCCCTCCCCCTCTCAGTTACTCTATTCTCATTTCCAATAGATGGCATCATGATGACGAGAAGACATCAGAAGACCAACAATGAAATCCATGGAGATAGTGTCCCACTTCCACTTAGCTATCTCATGTGGCTAGAAAATTCCACCTAGATGATCGTATTCTACCTTAACTCTCTGACACTCTAGGCATTTTGTAATGATGTTGGCAATCTACGTTCTCATTCTTGGCCAATGAACTACCTCAAATCTACATGAAGCTTCTTGACACTTGAATGTGTTGCATAAGGTGCTCTGTGAGCCTCCAAAATGATGAACCCTCATAAGTCACCTGAGGATGGTACATAAATGCACCCTTTATGGCATAGTAATCCATTTGGTCCCAATGAAAAATCAAAAAACCTTCCCTCTAGGGGTCTCTAAGAATGGACTAGCTGACAAACTTCTGCATAAAATGCATCTTCAGGAAGGTGGTGTAGTATGCACTCCCTCATATCTGTCTCAGTAATCATGGAAGATATCTCATGATGTCTCCTACTCAAGGCATCTGTGACTGCATTCTCCTTACCTTTAATGTAATGCGCCTCAATTTTTACTCACATAGGAACTCCATCCATCTCCTTTGCCTAGCATTAAGATTTGGCTGTGTGAAAATATACTGCAAACTCTGGTGATCTAAATGAAGTTCAAATCATCACCCTAGAAGGAAATGTCATCATCATGCCAATGCATTGACCATTGTTGTGAGCTTGAGATCATGAGTAGGATAATTGAGATCATGCCCCTTGAGTTTCCTTAACTTGTAAGCTATGGTTCAACCCTCTTGCATAAGAAAAACTCCAATTCCATCCAAGGAAGCATCTGTGCATAGTACAAAATCCTTTGAGGGGTTGGGTACTACTAAAATGGGTGCACTAGTGAGTGCCCTCTTGAGCTTCTGAAAGGCCTCCTCACACTTTTTTGTCCACTCAAACTTCTTCCCCTTTCTCTAAAGAGAGGTAATAGGGTGAGCTACCTTAGAGAAGCCTATCACAAACTGCCTATGGTATCTTGCTAATCCCATGAAACTTCTAACCTCTGTGACATTAGTAGGTGTTGGCCAATCCATGATGGATCAAATCTTGGATGGGTCTTATGGGATCCCATCCCCTGATATCACATGACACAAATAATGCACTTACCATTTGAAAGAGGCAAATTTTGACAAGCTACCATAAAGCTAATTCTCCCTTGACTATTGCAATACCTTCCATAGGTCTTCTTCATGTTCCTTCTCATCATGAGAATAGACCAATATATCATCTAGGAACACTACTACAAATTTGTCTAGGAATGTGTGAAATACTCCATTCATGAGGCTCATAAATATAGTTGGGGCATCCATGAGACCAAAAGGTACCACCATGAACTCGTAGTAACCATATTTCGTGCAGAATATAGTCTTGTGGATGTCACTTTCCACGATGTGCAACTAATGGTACCCTAACTTCAAATCTATTTTGGAAAAAACTCAGGCACCCTATAACTGATCAAATAAGTCATCAATCCTGGGTAATGGGTATTAGTTCTTGATAGTCACCTTATTCAACTATCAGTAATCAATGCACAATCGGAGTGATCCATCCTTCTTCTTTAAAAAAATCATCAATGCTCCCAAGGTGATACACTAGGTCAGATATACCCCTTTCCCAACAATTCCTCTAGTTGAATCTTAAGCTCATTGAGCTCATGGGTGATCATCCTATAGGGTGCTCTAGATAGGGATTCAACTCCTAGTACAAGATCAATATGGAAATCAACTACCCTTGGTGGTGGCATACCAAGAAGCTCTAATGGAAACACATCTATAAAATCCTATAATATTGGATAATCATTGAGAGAAGGTTCCTCCTTTACATCCTCCTCTCTATCATTGATGGTGATGGCAAACATCTAACAACCCTTCTGCATGCATCACTTAAGTTGCATGGTAGAAATCATATGGAGGGATATTGGCCTCTGAACTCCTAAAATCACCTTAGGTGTACCATGATCATCTACATACTTGATCCTCTTTCATCTACAATCCACCTTGGCGTTGTGGGTGCTAAGCCAATCCATGCCAAGGACTACATCATAGGATCCCAATGGAGTAATACCCAACTCTAAAGTGGTGATCATATCTCTAATATGAATTGGACACTCATGGATCAAGGAATCAACTCACACACCAACCCCTGAAGCTAACTCAACCTCCTAGTCAACATCTTGTCTAGCTGCCACTAGCTTGCAATGCTCCACTACAAATGGTTATATAAAAGAGTCTATAGCTCTAGAGTCAAATAGTATAGTAACATCATATCCTCTGTAGCTCCAAAGTCAAATAGTATAGTAACCTCATATCATCTAATCATACCTATAGCCTCAATAACTATGGCCTAATTCTTGGCTTGGCTGTCATCAACTGCTGCAAACACCCTATGGGACCTACCCATATCGCCTACTGTAGGCTTTAAGGTGGCCCATCACTAACTGCCTGCTATGGGACCCCGTGGACACTCCCTCAGAATATGACCCATATCACCACAAGCATAACATGGCCCATAGGTCTAAATCTATACTCCTTGTGGTTTGGATTGCTACTGACCCCTAGTCTTGCTAGACCCACTAAAACCTCCCTTAGAGGACTGTTGAGTCTTGGCTGGCTATGTATACTAGTTTTGTGGCCTCTGATCATGTCTGGGGCCCTATGACTACCACTATTTGGGCTTAGAGCCCTGGTAACCATAAGATGAACTCTATCTAGTGTCCTACTGGCCTCTTTACTATGTCTATGGGGCCTTTGAAGACCCTACCAATTGGCTTTGATCACCCTTTCAAGAAGTTTTTTGCTATGCTAGCTATTGGGAGGGGTTTTGGTTATGAAACCTATCCCGAGATTCCTATTTGGTATGAATATTTTTGGCAACCAATTTCATGTCAATTGCCTCTTTGAAAGTGATAGGAAAAGCCAACCGCATTGATCCCTAGAAAGATAAGTTAAGGCCCTTAATGAACTGATAGATGCCTAGCTTCTCATATCTCATGTACTCCACATAAGGAAGTAGCTCTAAGAACCTACTCTCATACTGGGCCACTGTGAGGCTCCTCTGCTAAAGATCATGAAACTTCTTAACTTGCCTCTATGTAAAGTGTTCTAACAAATATTTGTCTTTGAAATGGTCCACAAAGGACTCCCATGTGAGTGTCTCTATGTCTATTCTCCCTACGGTCTCCTCCTGCTACCATCAAGTGGATGCATCATCTCATAGTAGGTGTATGGCCAGTCATTCCTTAAAATTGCTCCTGTGGGTACATAATCCAAATCACCTTTGTAAACTCTATATCCATGCCTCTGCACATGTGCCATCTATGGTACTGGTGAATAAGGGTGGCTTGAGTCATAGTAGGTCACTAATCTCATCTCCAATATCTAAGGGTGCTCTCACTGGTGCTCACTCTAATGCAGGTGGTGGCTTGACCTAGTGTACTAATGCTTCCCCTTGATCCTGTACAAGTCTAGGTGGGGGACTTCTACTCCTTTCCTTGATATTGGCCCCATGCCCCTCTTCATCCTTCTATCCTGGCTGTGGAATGATAGGTGGTAACCTATGTTGTACTATGCCAATCAAATTATTAATAGCATTCAAAACCTAATCAAGATTTTGAGCTTGCCCCGATGGGGGTCCTCCCATATCCTATCTTGCTATGTATCCTCGTCTTTTTTTTTCAAATAAAGAAACTTGTAAGCTTCTTTACGATATCAATTAATTTTCTTAATAACTCAACATAGCATTTTTGTCAAACACTTGGCACACATACTACAATATATAGGAAAATCTGAAACTTCTTATTTTCTAATTAAATATTGATTTTTGCCATGTAAATGTGCTCATACAATTGTTTAACATGCTGCAAAAAATATCCATCTCGTATTCAACAACTACAATGCCAAAGTATAAAAATTTGACAGAAAAAACCTGGAATTAGTTGTTGTAGTATTTTTGCAGATGTAGTTGGCAGCCTTCCAAATCCCCAAATTAGCAAGGATAAACAATAAACTTGTTGCAAATACTATTCAGGCACTATAGCAAATTCACTATTCATGTGCATTGTAGCAACCACTATTCATGCACACTATAGCAAAACACTATTTCATCCGCAATGTAGAAAAACACTATTCATGCGCACTGTAGCAAAACACTATTCATCTGTACTATAGCAAAACACTAAATGAAACCCAGTGTGTTTTGAAACACCATTAATCATCTTGACTGTGTCTTTTAATAGCAAAGAGAATGCTAGCAAAGAGGGATTTCATCCTCCAAGCTTGATAATCAGATATCCAACAACATAACATTAATCTTCATCCAAGCATACTAAAAAGAAGCTCTTTCATTTCTTTTATAGTGTTCTCACAAGAGCTCAATCCTTCATTTTCTTAGTGTGGGATAAAACATAACTCTCTTTATATAAATTAGGTCTCCAATGTGTTATAAAATAAAGGGGACTCATTAAATTTAAATATTTTCCACAAACTATAGTCTATGCATTAATAAAGTTAAATATTTAAATTTAACTTTATAAAATAGCTTTATCAATGCATAACAAATCTTATCAAAGATTAAAAAGTCTTCTTGTCAATTTTAAAAAATTACCTTCAACATTCTACTGCCACTAGATGTCCGACCATGTCCAAGATGACTTACTATAAATAGTAAGTATGCCCAAAGTTTCCTCAAAACCCCTCAGAAAGACCTGCAACTAAAACTATCTAGGCCAAATGGCCTCTAAGTCCCTTTAATGTCCTGGTTAGCCTATGGGACCATGGGGAAATAGGCTATTGACAACATCATGCTATGAATGCTTAAAAGGGGACATTATAGTCCGCCCTTCAAAAAATTGCTTGTCCTCAAGCAATGTCAACTCTGGATGCTATAATATCTGCTCTTTTTCCCAAGTAGCATCCTCCACTGGTAGATTCCTCCACTTGACCAAGTACTCCTTGATGATCCGCCTATGAAGCACCCTCTCCTTGGAGTCAATTATAGCCTTGAGAACCAAGATAAGCTTTCCCTCATCATCAAGAGGTGGCAATACTACTAAAGCCACCGCATTGTGGCCCAATGGCTTCTTAAGGCATGACACATGGAACACATTATGCACTTTACTATCTACAGGAAACTCCAACTCATAAGCTACTTTGCCCGCTCTTCTGATTACTTTGAATGGTCCATAGTAGCATGGTTTCAATTTCTCTGCTCCACTCTTCTTGAGAGAGGACTATCTATACAGCTGTAACATGAGGTACACCATGTCTCCTACCTTGAAAGAGCTCTCAACCCTGTGCTGATCAGCATATTGCTTCTACTAATTTTGTGCCTTTTGCAAATTTTCCTTCAAGGATCGCATAATGTCCTAACACTCCTACAAAATTTCTTTGGCCTTATGCACCCTACTGTCCCTAAATAAAAAATTCAAAAAATTAGGATCATCATACCTGTACAGTGCCATGAAAGGGGACATTTGAATAGACATATGGAAAGAGGTATTATAGTAGTACTCCCCTAGATGTAGCCACTTCACCCAAGCCTTTTTCTCTCCTGCAATGTAGTTTTGAAGGTACCCCTCAACCCATTTATTCACTATCTCTATCTTCCCATCAGTTTGGGGGTGGTAATTGGTACTCAGAGTTAGCTCTGTTCCACACAACTTGAAAAACACCTACCAAAATTGGCTCATAAACCTACTATCCCTGTCACTAACTATGTTCCATGGCATCCCATGTAATCTAAATACCTCTTGAAAGAATAGCTTTGTTGTTTGTACTGCTGAATATGTGGACAAAATCGCAAAGAAATGTGCAAATTTTTCCAATCTGTCTACCACAACAAAATACAATCCCAACCCTATACCTTTGGAAGGCTTGTGATAAAATCCATGGAAATGCTATCCCACTTCTTCTTCGGTATAGGTAGGGGCTATAGTAAACGGCCTAGAAAGGAATGTTCCTATTTGTTCTACTGACACACTAGGCACTCCCTAATGAACTGTAGCACTTCTGACTTAAGCCCCTTCCAAGTGAAGCGTTCTCTCACCTACCGATATGTCTTAAAAGTCTTGGATGTCCTGTTAATGGTGAATCATGAAATGCTCTCAAGATCTTTTGCTTCATGGCAGACCCAGGTACCAAATAAATCCTTCCCTTGTAAATGATCAAATCATTTACAACAGTGTATCAACTATCCTGAATAGCTCCTTCAATAACACTAGATGCCCAACTATCCTTGGCATACTCTACCAAGATCAACTCTCTCCAATCATCCATGACTATCCCAACAGCAAGAAAATGAGGCCTTTTGGATAAAGCATCTACGACAATATTTTTCTTCCCTTTTACATAGACTATGTCAAAATCATAGGCCTATAACTTGCTCACCCATTTCTATTGCCTGTCATTAAGATCCTTCTATCCAAGGAAATATTTCAAACTATTATGATCTATTTTTACTGTGCATTAGCTCCCTGCTAAGTATTTCTTGAACTTAGCTAGCACGTGCATGATTGCTAGCATTTATTTGTCATAGATGCTATAAGTTCTCTCAACACCTCATAATTTCCTACTCTCATATGTGATGGGATGTTTGTCCTGCATGAGGATAGCTCCTATGCCCTCTCCCGAGGCATCACACTACAGCTTGAAAGGCCTGGTGAAATCTAGAATGGCTAAAATAGGAAATGTACTCATCAACTCCTTGAACCTATCAAAACAATCCAAAGCCCTCTCTGACCACTTGAAACTGTCTCTCCATGTCAAATTTGTAAGTGGTGTTACTATCTGTGAAAATCCTTTCACAAATCTATGGTAGAACCCATAAAGCCCTAGAAATCCCTTGAGTTGTGAAGTGTTCCTCAGTGGTGGCCAATCCAGAATGGCCCTGATCTTATCTAGGTCAACCCGAACACTTCTTGCACTAATAATATGCCCTAGATAGAGAAACTCTATCATCTCGAACTCGCATTTACTCATCTTGGCATGTAATGACTCCCTCTCTAGAATGTTGAGCACTGCATCAATATGCTTCAAATGTTCCTCCCAAGTACAACCATATATTAGTATATCATCAAAAAAATCAACACAAACTTCCTCAACTAATCTTTGAATACTCTATTCATACAGGACTGGAAAGTGGTGGGGGCATTAGTCAACCCAAAAGGCATGACTAAGAACTCAAAATGTCCATATTGGCATCTAAAAATTTTCTTCTCCACATCCACCTCTCTAACCTTTATCTGGTGGTAGCCAAATCTCAAATCAATCTTAGAGAAGTAGCATGCACCGTGCAATTCATCAATAAGCTCATCGATGCGTAAGATAGGGTATCAGTTCTTGATTGTCTTCTTGTTTAGCTCCCTATAATTAATGCACATCCTCATTGTACCATCCTTCTTCTCCAATACCACTGAAGAAGTGAAAGGACTCTTGCTTGGCTGTATGTGCCCCATGTCAACCAACTCCTTGATTGCCTTTTCTATTTCATCCTTATATCTCTTTGGATGGCAGTAGGGTGTGATGATGATTGGCTTAGCCCCTTCCTCTAACTTAATAACATCCTAGATTCCCCTATCTGGGGGTCTCCTTGGAGGTATCTCACCAAAAACCTTAGTATGTTTGGTTATTAGTTCCTGTACATCAGGTGGATACTTTTGTTCATGTTGCTTTGTCATCGTAGGCATTGCTCTGAACTCTGCTATCCACTATACCTAATCATGTCTAAAGAAACTCTGCATTTGCTTGAGTGACACCACTCAAAGTCTCCCATTTGACAACCCTCTAAGCACTATCTTCTTACCATTTGCCTCAAACCTCATTTCCATTTTTTGGAGGTTAAATGTGTATGCTTCTAGAGAATTCATCTAGTTTATCCAAAGCACCATATCCTGATCACCAATGTTGACCATAAAGAAATATCCTGTCATGTCATAATCTCCCAAACAAAGCTGCAAGTTGGTGATCTTCTTGGTACAATCAATTTTGAAGCCATCAATAACCATCACCTTTAACCATCACCTTAAATCCCCTATGCTCCTCTATATGTAGCCCTCTGTGTGACACAAACTTCTCATCAATAAAGTTATGTGTTGCCCCTATATCAATGAGTGTCACAAATCTCTGTCCATCCAAAGTTCCCCTAACTCTGAAAGTGACGGCCTCCTGTATATTGGACAGCTAAGCTATCGTGCTATCACTGTGTGCTTCCTCATGTGAAGAATTATCATCATCTCCATTTGATTCTAATGACTACTCTAAATCACCATCCACTGACTCTTCAGCTGAAAAGTACTCCATCTACTTAGCTTTTGCTTTCAATGGACACTTATGTGACAAATCCCAAGGCTCCATGCAATGAAAACAAAGCTTCTTCTTCTTAAGATCATTAAGTGTCTCATTGTCCAACCTCTTACTTTCCTCCTTAGGTGGATGAGCCTCTCTATGGAAAGGTTTCATGTCCTTATCTTTCCTCGAAGGGAAACTCTTTGCCTAAAATTTATTTTTAGAAGCTGAAGAGGAATCCATGTCATGAGCTTTCTTAATGGCTTCCTGCAAAGTGGGAGGGTTGAGAGCTTTAATCCACCCCCTCAATGGACCAGCTAACCCATCCATAAATAGAACCAATATTCTCCATTTAGATACATCTGTTACTAGTACTACAAGTTTTTGAAACTCTAAAATGTATGTTTCCAGTGATCCCCATTGTTTAAGCTGAGCTAACTCCTTGAAATCGAGTTCTGGATCCTTCCTATCAAAATGTTCAATTAGTCTCTCCGTAAACTCCACATATGAGGTAATGTGTGCATGACCCATAGTGACCATACCATGATGCCACCACTCGTGTGCTAACCCATCCAGGTGAATTTTTGCATACTTAATAGCTTCTTCCTCAGACATAGGGTTCAATTGAAATTATGTGTCAAGCTTTTGAACCCAAGCTCTTGCTGTAGACTTCTCCGAGCCATCATAATATGGTAACTAAAGTTTCCCTACTTTCTTTCGTAGCTCATAGCTCTAGTTCCTATCATGTCCACTTGGCATATGCTTCATCTACACATCCATATACTCCCTAAAGGTAATTGTGACAGTAAAATTTGGACGTTTGACTTCCCAATCTCTCCTCAAATGGTCATGTATATCAATGATTTGGGGCTCTGGTACGGGCTGCTCTAGAGCTCTAGGAGGAAATGTGGGAATGATGGGCCTTGAACTCACTATCATAGTTTGCTGGGGTGGATGACCAAAATTTTTCCCAACTTGTTTGCCTCCATTATGTGTCCCATCCTGATTATTTCCTCCACCCAAATTAGCATTCAACCCCATTTGACAAGCCATCATCTGCATCATAAGCTCTAATCTCTGACTCTATTCCTATGCTCTCTGCTATGCTAATCCTAGTCCCTGTGCCAAGTTGTCTAATAATTGTAAGAATTTTTCCTCTCCCTGATCTAGACCGAAACTCTCACCTTTGCCTAATCCTATATTCCTATCATCTTGGTCACCCATATTTTTGTTTTGCTCTTGTATTATGGAAATTATAAGGCCCCTAGTGCATGCTCAAACATAAATGCCCTGATTTTAGTGTTTTGACATAACCCTCTATCTAGTTGTTCCAAATTCCCTATAAGAACCCCACAAGATGGTAGGACTTATAGCTCTGATACCACTATAGTATCCTGCCCCCTTTTTTTTTCTAAATAAAGAAACTTGCAAGCTACTTTATGATATCAATTAATTTTCTTAATAACTCAACATAGCATTTTTGTCAAACACTTGGCACACATACTACAATATATAGGAAAATTTGAAACTTCTTATTTGCTAATTAAATATTGATTTTTTCCATGTAAATGTGCTCATACAATTGTTTAACATGTTGCGACAAATATCCGTCTTGTATTCAACAACTACAATGCAAAAGTATAAAAATTTGATAGAAGAAACTTTGAATTAGTTGCTGTCATATTTTTGCAGATGTAGTTTGTAGCCTTCCAAATCCCTAAATAAGCAAGGTTAAACAATAAAATTGTTGCAAATACTATTCATGCACTGTAATAAATTCACTATTCATGTGCACTATAGCAACCACTATTCACGTGCATTGCAGCAAAATACTATTTATCCGCACTATAGAAAAACACTATTCATGTGCACTGTAGCAAAATACTATTCATCTATACTGTAGCAAAACACTAAATGAAATCCAGTATGTTTGGAAACACTATTAATCCTCTTGACTGTGTCTTTCAATAGTGAAGAGAATGCTAGCAAAGAGGGATTCCATCCTCCAAGCCCAATAATCACATATCCAACAACATAACATTAATCTTCATCCAAGCATACTAAAAAGAAGCTCTTCCATTTCTTTTATAGTGTTCTCACAAGAGTTCAATCCTTTGTTTTCTCAATGTGGGATAAAATATAACTCCCTTTATGTAACTTATGTCTCCAATGTGTTATAAAATAAAGGGGACTCATTAAATTTAAATATTTCCCACAAACTATAGTCTATGCATTAATAAAGTTAAATATTTAAATTTAACTTTATAAAATAGATTTATCAATGCATAACAAATCTTATCAATGATAAAAAAGTCTTCTTGTCAATTTTAAACTATTACCATGACATACCGCTACCACTGGATGTCCGACCATGTCCAAGATGACTTACTATAAATAGTAAGTATGCCCAAAGTTGCCTCATAACCCCTCAAAAAGACCTAAAACTAAAACTATCTAGGCCAAATGGCCTCAAAGTCCCTTTAGTGTCCTAGTTAGCCTACGAGAGTGTGGGGAAATAGGCTAATGACAACATCATGCTATGAATGCTAAAAAGGGGACATTACACTTGCCCCCTCTTGGCCTATGGTGTTTTCTCTAGGATTCTTGGCCCTCTGATGACCATTGTAGGTGATTGCGGGCATCCTACACAAAGTTGTAGTTCATAGGTTAGATGTAATGGGTTAGGCTCCTAGTGTTGAAACCAAAAGCTCTAATACCAGAATGTCATGCCCTTTCAAGGCTTACAATAACTTCCCCTCCACATACCTCCTTATACCTCTCAAAATGAAAATAACCAAGAAGATCACATTCCATTGAACATATAAAAATCATCTCCACACATGGGAGAGTTTGAGAGTGTCTAGCATAGGAGCACAAAAATGACTAAAATTATTTATGATTTTTTTAATAAAAAGTGGGAAAAAAATGGAAGCTCCTCACATCACCTTGGTTCTTTGGTGCAGGCTAGTTGACAATTGCTTCAAAATTCTCAAGATCCATTTTAAGGGTGCCTTGTGAGATGCTAAACTCTAGGAACAAAAGTTCCTTCTTCATAATTATGCAGTTTTCCAAGTTGATTGCCAACTTGTGTTGATGAAGTTTCCTCAAAACTTGTTCCACATGATCAAGGTGTTCTTCCCTACTATGACTAAAAATTAGTATATCATCAAGGTGTACAACAAAAAATTTGCAAATGAAATCAATAAATATTTCATTCATGAGTCTCATGAATGTACTAGGTTCATTACTTAACCCAAATGGCATGACCAACCATTCAAAAAGGCCTTTAGTTTTTTTGAAAGTTGTCTCCATTCATCACCTAGATTTATCTTGATTTGGTGATAGCATAATTTCAAATTATTTTTTGTGAAGTAGAAAGCACCTCCTAATTGGTCAAGAAAGTCATCTATCCTTGGCATAGGAAGCTTTTATCTTATAAAGATCTTGTTTATGGCTTTGCTATCAGTACATAGTATCTATTTGCTATCCTTTTTAGGGGCAAGGACTGATGGTACTACACATGAACTGAGACTCCTTTGTATCAAATCTTTTCCAAGAAAGTCATTAAGTTATTTTTCAATCTCTAAATGTTGGGAAGGAGTCATTTTATATGGTGTTTTATTGGGAAAGGAAGAGAAAATGATCAAGTCAATTTGATGAATGATGTCTCTTAAGGGAGGGAAGTTTTTGGGCAAATCACTGACAATTACATCACTATATTTGTTTAGTAGGTCCTTGATTTCAATAAGCATTGGTTCTTTATCATTAGAATTAATATTATCCTTTTGGTTTAGAAACAAGTACAAACCCTTGGAAGTCAAGCTCTTTCAAAGATTTTAGCATTTCTTTCTCTCCTATGGTGACCCTAATAGATTCTACCTTAGGATAAGGTAGTGGCTTCATTGTGAAAGTTACCCCATTTTTTATTATAGAGTAGGTTTCTTCCTACAATGATGTGTGGCATGCACACCAAATTTATAGGGTCTACCAAGGATAATGTGGAAGGCACCCATCTTAACCACATCACAAAGGACCTTGTTCTTAAAATCTTCTATAGAAAACTCTACCCAACCTTGTTCAATTACCATGGTTTGTTGACCATTTGCAAGCCAGGAGACATGATAGGGAAAGGGGTGTGGCTTCTTAAGTAAATTTAGTTTTTCAACCATCTCAAAAGATATTAAATGTTTAGTTGAACCAGAATTAATTAAAAGACTACATATCTTGCCTTAGCATTTGATCTTTGTTATGAACAAATTCTTCCTTTGGGGTGGTTCTTAGGTTTGAGGGATTTGCAAGAAATCCTACCTCATCATCAAACATGTTCCTTCTTCAAGTTCTAGATACCTATTGTCATCATGCTTGCCTTCTTCAATAAGTTTTGCTCTCCTCTCTCCTTGGTTATTGTTCCTCTTTTTATTTAATTTCTTGCATGGTGACCCAATTGGTTATAGTTGTAGCATTTGATCAGGTCATTGCCTCTTCCTCTACCTCTGTTGAAGGATTTTTTTCCTCTATAGTTCTCTTTAAAACTTGGCTCTCCCTGATCCTTATCTCTTTGGTTGTAATAAATAGCCTTGTTGCCTTTATTCTGCCCCTTACTCCAAGGTTTATTCTTTCCCTTTAAGTTCTTTTCATTTCCTTTACCTTTTCCTTGGTCTTGTTTTCTATTTTATTTATTTTCTACTTTGATTGCTAACTGGTAGCATTTTTCACAAAAGTAGGGGAATGTAGGCTCAGTTCCTCTTGGATGGGCACCTTGAGACCATTCATGTTTCTAGCAAGTTTTCTCTTCCTCATCCTTCATAGTATTTGTTTCCATGCACAATTTTAGAAAATTTTATGTATAGGATTTTACATCTAATGTAGTAGTATCTTGGGTTGCCTTATAATCCTACACCTTTTTTTCATTCTATTAGATATTATTGAACACTAATTTTTAGTTGATGCTGAGTCATTCCTTTGGTTGAGAGTGTTTTCTAGGGCAAGTTCAAAGCCTGTTGTTGAAGTTTTTCCTTATGATGGGAAATTGGATACTAATGTTGTATTAGACTAGATCTCTGAAGTGTAGAAGTTCTTTTAGTATGAAAACACTCCTAATAATAAGAAGGTGAAAATTGTAGTTAGTAGGTTGAAAGGACATGCCTCACTATGGTGGGAGCATTTGAAAATTGATAGACAAAGGAGAGGAAAGGAGAAGATCAAAACTTGGGTGAAAATGGTGAACAAAGTAAAGAAAAAATTCCTTCCTACTAATTACCAAGTTAGCCTATTGAGAAAGATGCAAAATTTGAAGCAAAGAGACATGAGTGTGAAGGAGTATATTCATGAATTCTATAGATTGGACATCAAATCTGGACATGTGGGTGATGATTTTGAGAAAATTACAAGTTAGATAAATCGATTGAGATCTAGAATTCAAGATGAAATAATTTTTGTAAAGTTGGAAATTGTAGAAGAATCATATCAATATTCATTGAAAGCTGAGGAGATCTTGAGAAAGAAGAGTGAACAAAGACAAAGATGTAGAGGTGGTAGATTCTAGAGAGGTAGAGGTAGATCTTATACAGGAGGTGGAAGATCTGGCAATTATGTGCAAGATAAGGGAAAATTTTAATGAAACAATGATGAAAAATACAAGACGGAGTGAAAGGTAGTAGTTCTTATGAAGGAGGTATTGGATCTTACTAGTGAAGAGGTAATTCTTATTCTAGAGGTGGTTTCCATGATAAAAATTTTAGGTGTATTAAAGAAGGGCATATATCTTTTGAATGTAGATCTTATGAAAGTGAGAAAAATAATAGAAATGTTGTGATTCAAGGAGATATTGAGGATTCACCAAGTGGACCTAAGGTTGGAGAAAATCTAATGGTGAGAAGAACCTTATTTAATAAGGGAAGTGATGAGAAACATGTTCTAAGAAGAAGGAGATGAGATGTAAGATGGATGGAAATTAATACAAGGTAATCATTGATAGTGGAAGTTCTACAAATTTGGCATCAAAAGAGTTGGTTACAAAGTTTTATTTTTAGATGTTGAAGCATCCCAAACCCTATCATGTTTCATGAATCAAAGATGATCATAAGATACAGGTAAGTGAGAAATGCCTTGTGAAGTTCAAAATTGGACATTACTATGATGAAGTTTTGTATGATATTATACCCATGGATTGTTGTCATATTTTTTTGGGTAGACCTTTGTAATATGATAGATATGATGTACATGATGGAAGATTGAATCAATATACTCTTTAGGTGAATGGAAAGAAGTAAACATTGTTTCCTTTGATTGAAAGTCCAGATGAGGTTAGTTGTACTACAATAAAAGTTTGCATGGTTAATGGAAAGTAATTTGAAAAGGAAGTAATGAAGAATCAATTTTTTGTTGCTATAGTTTCTAGAGGACTGAGTGTTGGTAGTAAAGATCGAGCAACACAAGTTGATAGTGGTAGCCGAGTACCAGAAGAAATTATAGAGTTGCTGAATGGATATAGAGATATTTTTTTTGAACATATTCTTGATGGTTTACCTCTAATGAGAAATATAAGTCATTTTATGGATTTGATTCCTAGAGCTAGCTTACCGAACAAAGCACCATATAGGCTAACACCTATAGAGAATGAAGAACTTAATAGACAAGTGCATGAGTTATTGTAAAAAGGTTTAATCAAAGAAAGTATGAGTCCATGTGTTGTACCTATTGTATTAGCACCTAAAAATAATGGAGAATGGAGAATGTGTACTAATTCTAGAGCTATTAACAAGATCATAGTAAAATATAGGTTTCCTATATCGATGATGGATGACATAATGGATTGTTTGGGTGGAGAAAAGTATTTTACCAAGATTGATTTGAAGAGTGGCTATCATTAGATTAGAATTATAGAAGGTGATGAATGGAAGACTATTTTCAAGACAAAAGATGGGTTGTATGAATGGTTGGTTATGCCTTTTGGTTTGACTAATGCACCTAGTACTTTCATAAGGTTGATGAATGAAGTTCTAAAAAAGATTCTTGGGTAAGTTTGTGATTATTTATTTGGATGACATTTGGATATTCAGTAAGATCAGGGAAGAATATCTTGAGCATATCAGACAAGTATTACAGAGGTTGAAAGAGGAAAAGTTATTGATTAATCTGAAAAAGTGTTCTTTTATGTAAGAGGAGTTTGTATATTTTGGATTTTTTATTTTAGCTAATGGTTTGAAGATGGATCCTAAGAAGGTTAAAAAAATTTTGGAGTGGCCTACACCTGAGAATGTGGGCGACCTAAGATCATTTTGTGGTTTCGCTAGTTTTTATAGAAATTTTATAAAGAAATTCATTTCTGTTTGTAATGCTATGACTGATGCAATGATAGGAGATAAAAAGGAATTCAAGTGGACATATGGATCTAATAAGAGTTTTGAGACTTTAAAAACAAAAGTTTATGAGTTGCTTGTATTGGCTTTACCTAATTTCAACAAGGTATTTCAAGTTGAATGTGATGCAAGTGGTAGTGTAATAGAAGCTATATTAAGTCAAGATGGTTAACCTATTGCTTTCTTTAGTGAGAAGTTGAATGATGCTAAAAGGAAGTATTATATGTATGATCAAGAATTTTATGCCATTTTTCAAGCCTTGAAGAAGTGGAGACATTATTTGATTCCTAAGGAGTTTGTGTTGTATACTGATCATAAAGCTTTACAGTACTTGGGAAGTCAACATAAATTGAATCAGAGACATGTGAAGTGGGTTGAGTACTTGTAGAATTTCACATTTGTGATCAAACATAAGGTTGGAGTTACTAACAGAGTTGTTGATGCATTAAGAAATAGACATTCTTTATTGATTGAAATGAAGGTTGAAGTTCTTGGTTTTGATGAAATGAAGGAGTTGTATGATACTAACCTTGATTTTTTTGAGGCATGGAGAGGGTGTAGAGCACCAAACCTGACATGTTATGTAAGTAAGTATAATGAGTATTTCATTCAAGAAGGTATGTTGTTCAAAGGTATTCAATTGTGTATTCCTAGAGGTTCTATGAGATTGAATTTGATTAAGGAAAATCATAGTGATGGATTAGCTGGACATTCTAGAATTGATAAGACATTGAGTTTTCTAAAAGAGAAGTAGTATTGGCCACAAATGTATAAGGATGTTCAAAAATTTGTAAAGAGTTGTAGGGTTTGAAGTTGCAAAAGGAGTAAGTCAAAATATTGGTTTGTATACACCCATTATTGTTCTTGAGAAACCTTAGAGTGACATCAATATGGATTTTGTTCTTCGGTTGCCTAAGATAGTGAAGGGGTATGATTTTATATTTGTTATGGTGGATAGATTTTCTAAGATGGATCATTTCATACCATGTAATAAGACATCAAGTGCTGATCATGTTGTTGAACTTTTCTTTAAAGAGATTGTGAGATTGCATGGATTACCAAGAAGCATTATTTTTTATAGAGATAGTAAGTTTGTTGGTTGTTTTGGAAGACTTTATGGAAGAAGATGGGTACTAAGTTGAAGTTTAGTTATACATTCCATACATAGACAGATGGATAGACAAAGGTTGTGAATAGAAGCTTGGGTAATTTGTTGAGATGTTTAGTTGTAGATAAGCTAGGTAATTGGGAAGTAGTGTTGGCACAAATTGAGTTTACATATAACAATTCTATGAATAGGAGTACATGGAAAACACCTTTTGACATAGTTATTGGAATATAGCCTAGAGGTATATCATATTTGAGAGATATTGTTGGTGAAGAAAACAAAAGTGTTGTAGGAGAAGAATTTGGTGATTTTATAGAGTCTTTTCATAAGGAAGTGAAGTTGAGGTTGGAACAAAGTAATTAGAAGTATAAGGGCAATGCTGATAAGTCTAGAAGACATCATGATTTTGAAGTTGGTGATGAGGTGATGGTTCATTTGAAGAAAGGAAGATTTCCTATTGGAACATACATTAAGTTGAAGATGAAGAAGTTTAGACCTTTTAATATCTTGAAGAAGTTTGATAGTGGTAATGCTTATGAAGTTGAGTTACTTGATGACATGGATATATCTCCTACATCCAATGTTATTGATTTATAGAAGTATCATGAGTTAGATGATGAAGTTGTTATACCTGATAATTATCCTAAGAAGTAGATTGAAGAGGTTGAACAGATAATGAATCAAAGAGTTGGTAAGAGAACAAGGGGAAAAGATTACTATGAGTATTTGGGGAAGTGGAAGAACATACCTTTTGAGGATGCTACATGGATTTCTCAATCTTAGTTGGATTCAGCTCAAGTTGGGACACTTACATGATTTAGGAGAATAATTTCTTCTGACCTTGGTGGTCTAATGTAGGAGTATCTTGAGTTGCCTTGTAATTCTCCACCTTTTGTTCATTCTATTAGATATTACCGAGCACTAGTTTTCAGTTGATGCCAAGTCATTCCTTTGGTTGCCAAGTTATTTCTTTGGTTGCCAAGTTCCTTTGGTTGTTGAGTTCCTTTGGATGCTTAGTCATTCCCTTCATTGTTGAGTGTTGGAGGATGCCTAGTTCATAGTATCTTTCGAGTGATTTCTTTGGATCCCAAGTTTGTGCGGATGTTGAATGCTAGTATTTTGTCATATTTTCATTTGCCAAGTAGTCTGTGTCTAGTTCTAGTAGTCTGTGTCTAGTTCTAGTTTGTGCCAACTTTGCTCACATTTAATTTTGGTATAGGCAGTTAATATTAGATGTAAGCTGACTTGTGTCTTCTCTATGTTCTAGAGTGTTTTGCAAGGCATTTTGGCAAGTATAAATAAGGTGTTTAGGCTTAGAGTTTGAGCATATTTTTGGAGAGAATATAGTAAGAAGTAGAATGTGAAGTAGGATCTTCGAGTATTCTTATTGATTTTGTATCTGGCCATAACTCAAAAGGCCTTATAGCTGGGCATGTATGATGATATCTTCATGAATCAATAAATAATTATTTTTCTCTCCCTCCTTGGTGTTGTTCCTTGTTGTTTTTTCTATTGTGTTAACTTTTGCAGGATGGATTGGATAGCTGAGTGTGCCCTTTGGCCCTAGTTCTTCCCTATCTCCCTTGTTTCAACATCTAAGTCCTCTTGTTAAAGACTTTGTTCCCTTCTATGGATTTGTACCCCATAGTCTTTGGACACATAGGTTTATCTGACTAGTACCACCATTCTATCTGAAGATGAGATCATACTTCTTCCTTTCTTCACCCTTTCAGTTTAGATGAAGTTCCACCAAGTTAGGATTGCCCCCTTCAACTTGGATTTTTTCATTTTCACTCTTTGTTTCTCTGGAATGTATTCACATCCAAATAAACTTTTCAAGGCCTCAATCCAATGTAAGGCAATATCTACATTCATTTTTTCATTAAAAGTTGTTAGTTTCAACTTCCCTTCTATAGTTCTCTTTTCCATGGATTTGAGAGCATTCAAGAGAGGTCTTTGTTCTATAGGCACTTCAGCATCATAATTAGGGTCTTTTGCCTCTTCATCCCTATCATCTTCAAAATGTGCCTCCTTATTTTTTTCCAATTTTCCCTCAAGTTATTTTAACCTCTATGCTAGTACAACATTTATTGCCCTATGTTCTCTCATGATATTTGCAAGTTCAAAAATTTTTACCCTTGTAGGTATTTCTTTATCTTTAATAAGAGACATGGCTCTAATTCCACTTGATGCAATAGAACCAACCATAAAAGTCTTACATGACAAACTAGCCCTCAAGATCCTCTTCAATGAAGGAATGTCTAACAATAGTATCTTCACTCCTATCGATGTGCTCAAACACCAACCACAAGTGTTCAAAATAGAAGGTTAAAGTTATCACAACCTAACCCAAAATAAGGAAATCCCAATCACAAGGATAACCCCTCTCAATAAGATAACTAATCACAAATTTCTTTACAAGCACAATGATAACTTTTGATACAAGACCTCAAAACACAAACTAGGACTAGGAGTGACTCTAGGATCAACTTCTAGTCAATTTAGGTCTATTAAAAGGCCAATTGATGGCTAAAAGCATCCTATGCAACATTTAACCAATAGTTTCTTCATAACTTCACACTTTTAGGCTTATAGCCCTTAATTTTGAAAAATAGACATAACTTTGGCAAACTCCACATAACGCTAAAATCTAATCACAATTCAAACACCCTTTTTAGGCTTACAAAATATACTCAAGCACCTTGATTTGGAGGTACAGAAAAAGCATACAATTCACACTTCTACTTTTCGTTAATTAGCCCTATTAGGCCTACATCAAGAAAGGAAGTGTACTTTCCTTGAACCAAGACCCCAATCTAATCTGTGGAACTTGAAGGGGAAACCATTAGAGTCTTTAAGTTCAAGATTACATGCATAGGTACTTGCTCTAGTTTGAGTTATTGAAGTTGTTGCATTCCAAGTAAGGTGTACACATAAGTCTTGCACACCTAGGGCATCAAATTTCTCCTTTCTCCTTGCATGTGTTGATCTAAAACAAAAAGAATCCTAATGTACATAGTTCAGACTAGAATTTCACCAATTTCATTAATTTTCCATGGTGAAATGCAGAGATAGAGCAAAAAATGTGAGAAAACTCGATGTTACTGCAAAAATCTAGAGCAGTAGTTAGAGAAAATCAAATATATTGAGTTGTATGTCAATTCAAGACCTCAAAAAAAATGCATTAGAAAGGTAACTCACCAAAGAATCCAAATATGTCACCATCTTAGACCAATCTATCTGTATATGTCCCTACACATTTTTTGAACATCAGTTTTGTAGGGAGAATGTTGTATTTTTATTTATTCCAAAGAAAAATTACAAAGTGTGTCCTACCACTCACCTAAAAGGGCTTATGTAGGCATCCCCAATGATCATAATACCTTTTCAAACCAAATTTTTCCATTGGGGAGTGAAAATACAAATTATGCAACTTTTTGCTAAAAGTTGCTTGACAACTTTTTGGCAGCTTTGCAAGAAAGGTGCAACTTTTTAAATATTTGATCAAATCATGATCAAAGCTTATCTAAATGATCCAACATGGATCTAAACATGTTAAAAATATGAAAATAATGAAATATGCTAAAAATAAGGTTATTCTCCTTTGACCAATTATTGACCAAAGGCTTATAATGTGTCAATCTTGGAACTAGGTCTTACAATTGTGTCAAAATAAATAACTTTCATTCCTAACCTATACTAATAGTTCATAGGACCTTGAAGAAGTCCTTGAACTATATCAAAAAATTTCATTTTTTGAGGGTGCTCCTGCACTAGAAACATTTATCAAAGACTCATAAATGGGCAACAAATTGAAAAAAATGTACAAGTTCCTTTCAAGAAAGAAAAGATTGGCTTCCCTAGCCCTTCATCCTATTCAAGTGGATCAATTTTTAACTCAATGGGGTTTAGATTTATTTGTTCCACCATGTAATTTGGTCAAAAATAAATCTTGGAAACCATAGATTATTGTACAAGATGGATAGAGGTAGTAGCCTTCAAGGATGTTACATAGGCTTCAATTGTTGAATTCCTTGATGGAATTGCAACTAGGTTTGGTGCCCCTTCAACTATCATATCAAATAATTTTAATTCCTTTTCTATATCCAAAATTGGCTCTTAGGTATTAGAACAAAACATATATTTGAAAACTTCTTCAAATTATTATTCTCAAGGTAATTTCCTAGCTAAGTCTAACAAGAAAGTCAATCAGAATCATCAAGAGAATAGTTGAAGATAATGAGAGAGCATGGCATACTAAATTGAGGACCTCTATGTGGGATGATAGAATTGCACCTAAGAGAGTCATTTTCCACTCACATTTTATCTCATTTTATGGTAGAGAGGCAAGAGTTCCTCTTTCACTTGAGTTTCCCTCTTGAATAAACACATTAGTTAGAATTAGCCAACAATGATGCCATGAAAGTAAAATTAGCAGAATTAATAGGACTTGAAGAGGTTAGAAATTAGTCCATGGGGACATCTCCTTTGTGGATTCCCCTTCTTTTCACTGCATTAGATGGTATTAGAGCAAAGGTTTTCCTAAGTGTGTGAACTGATCGATGAATTTGAGGTAGCTTGTACTAGGACTTGAAATAAAGGTTGATCTTGTGGAGTTGGTTGATCTTCTAAATTTGTAGATCTATTTCTTTGAGTTTACAAAATTTTTAGAAGATTCCTCCAAGAAGATTGGACCCTAGGGAAATTGATGATCTTAGTGATGTGGAAAAAAGGATCTCAGAGAAGATTAGTGCAAAATTCATATCTGAGATTTCATTGATGAAGAGTGACATGGTTGTTAAAATTGTGAGAGCTTTAGGTAGTATATCTAGGCATGTGGGTACTAAAGATGGCTATGAGGAAGTTACTGAAGACTTTGAAGTTTTTGGATGTAGTGGTGAGGACAAAATTGATCATGTGGAGAGACCTATTGGAACTGGGGTTGGTCAATTTGTTAGATCTAGATCTTAGTTGAAGCTAAAGCACAAGATGGAGGTTTCTAATTTCTCAAGTACTTTGACTCCTAAAGACTTGATTTATTGGATTGGTAAATTAGAAGACTAATTTGAGCTCAAGGATATTAAGGATCCACTATGAGTGAGGTTGGCTCAAACTAAGTTGAAAGGACATGCTACTCTTTGGAGGAAGTAATTGCAAAGAGAAAAAGAGGAGGAAGGTGAGATAAAGATCACTAGATGGAGGTTGATGGTGACTAAATTGAAAGCTAAGTTCACTCATGTTGATTATGAACTTGAGTTGTATAAGAGGTTGTAGAATCTAAAGTAGAAAGATATGACTGTGAAGGATTATATCAAGGAGTTCTACAAGTTGACTATTCAATCTAGGCATAGAGAATTGTCAAAGGAGAAGGTAGCTCAGTACATTAATGTTTTGAGATTAAATATTTAGGATTAGGTTGGTATGCTGAATATTTCTTCAGTTGAGGATGCTTATTAGTATGCTCTAAAGGTAGAAGATAAGTTGAAGAGGAAAAGTCAAGTTAATGCTAGAGGGAAGGAGTAGGATAACTTGTCAAATGCTAAGCTAAGTGTTGAAGGTCAACCAAAATCTATTGATCAGAAGAGAAGGATAGGTGGAGGTGGATTTAGTGGTAATTATTTTAGATGTGGTGCAGAAGGGCATAGATATTTGGAATTTCATCATGGTAGGGAAGTTGTTGTTGAGAATGAGGTTGTAGTCCAAGATAGTCAACTTGAGCAACAAGAAATTTTTCTAACTTGGTAAGTACTAGTTGGTTAGAGAACACTGGATTCTTATCAGAGGACTAGTTTTTTTAGGACTTGTTGTAAGTTTGGTGGTAAAGTGTGCAAGATAATTGTGGATGGTGGTAGTACTAATAACCTTGTTACTAAGGAGATGGTTTAGAAACTTGGTTTGAAGAGAGTGATACACTCTTATCCTTATAGAATTGGTTGTTTGCAATGTAAGCATTCTTTGGAAGTGAGGAAGAAATGCCTTGTTTATTTTCAGATTGGACAATACAAGAAACAAGTTTTGTGCGATATTGTGGACATGAAACAATTGTCATGTGTTTCTTGGTAGACCTTGGCCATAAGATTGCAAGGTTATGCATGATTATGTCAAGAATGTGTTTACTATTGAGAAAGGTGGTAGCAAGTGTTCCTTGATTCCTTTATAGAATGAAGAGATCGGTAGGAGGAACCTGAGTATTGATAACCAAGTTGAGTTGGTAGATTTTGAGAAGATTGGAGATGAGTATAGAAAGAAGACCTATACACACAGAAGATGGATATGAAAAAGTAGAAGAAGAAGAAGGGAAAGAGTGTAGAAGTTGAAGACTTGGAGGATTTATATGTGAAGAACTAGTTTGGGATTTATGTGTTGAATCCCATAAGATGTTCTTCCAGCTATTAAGAACATCTTTTAAAAATTAGGGTGTCTGATGGAGGAGCATCCTTGGTTGGCTGGCAATCTTATAGGATGGTGTGGTTTGGCTTTGGATTTTGGGAATTCAGTTAAAGAATGAAGTATGACTCAATCAATACTATTTTTTTTTTGGATGTTGTGTTAACCAAGTTACACGGTTAATGAAGATGTTCGATAAAGATTGGGGCACTCGACAGATACTAGGAGTTCAATTTGAACTAGGAGCTCATCAATACTGTTTCTCGATTTAGCTCAATCATTGGAGGGAGCTCGACATGCACTATAGTGCTTGGCATGTACAGAGAGCTCAACATACACTATGGTGCTCAACATGCACTAGGAACTTGACAATGCTTGGGAATTTACTAATGCTCAACTTGGTCTTTCTGACACTCGACATGGGGTTGGTTCCCATTGGTGTCGAGTTGCCTATGAGCTGACTTTGTGTATTTAATTTGTGATGTATCTGACTTGTGGCTCAACATAGATTTAATGTGAGGGATTTAATTTAATTTGTAATGAAATGAGATGACTTGTGGCATAGTTGGGTATAAGTAGGGGGTTTTGTGGAGTCTTTAGGAATTTTTTTCATTCCACTTGGAAAAGAGGATGAAGGGTAGATGTGAACTTTAAAGAGCTAGTTGTTGTGGCTCTAGAACTAGAGGATTTGTTGGTAGACCTGAGGGTAAAGGTGTGGATTCTTCTTGGTGTTCTTATCCACTTGTGGAACTAGACTAGTTGGGATTGAGTTGGATCTTGTAGAACTAATATTATAATTGTTGTTTGTATTTAGTCCTAACTAGGAAGGCCTTACAGTTGGACATATTGCATGTAATCAGTTATTTTTATGAATAAAGAGTTGTGATTTTGTTTTAGATCTTGCGTTATTGTTTCTTCTTGTTGTGTTTTCATGTTTTGGTTATTTGTTGGGAGGTTTGGACATATCCTTTGGGGATTCTTCTGCCTTTCTCTACATCATTATGATAGAGAAAAATGTTACATCCAAATACTCGAAAGAAGCAATCAACACAATAGTTCATACCTTGAATCGAGTTCAATTGAAGAAAGGTATAGATCATACAACTTATGAATTATGGTATGGCTATAAATCTAATGTATTTTATTTCAAATTATTTGGAAGAAAAGGTTATATCTTGAAAGAGACAAGCAAAGGACAATTTGATACAAAAAGTGATGAAGGCATATTTCTAGGCCATTCCAACAAGAGAAAAACATATAAATGTTTGAATCTTGCTACTCACAAGGTTATAGAAAGTGTACATATAAAAATTGATGAATTTTTAGAAAAGAGTGAAGAACAAAGTAGAAAGGTGTTGGAAATATTATGATAGGATATGTTACTGAGAGGGGAGGGGTGAATCAATAAATTGTAAAATTTAATCTTTAAATAGCAATTAATTCTTCATGTGTATTCTGATCTAGTTGCATGCATGAGAAACTAAAAAATATTAAAGCATACATAACAGTTTTAACACACAATATGGTGACCTAGAAACTTTCCAAATAGAAAGTAAAACTAGGGTGGGGATAATACCCAAAAGATTTAGTACTGTAGTATAAAGTTGGTTTGTTAAGGCTTACAATGATCACTTCTAATGATCTGCCCTATTAGGAGAAATAAGGACTGCTAGGTGCACCTTGCTAAAGAATTTAAAAACATGTGATGAATCATGCACTCGGTAAAGAGATTTACATAAGATTGTTAGATCGGCCTTGTTAAAGGATTTGATTGATCCACTTGTTAGGATGAAACAATAGCATGATCTTTGATCTGCGACTTGGTTTGCTAAATGAGATACCTTTGAGTGTACAATCACCTTGTTTTAATAGATAAACATTTTCTGCTCCTTATACCACTTGTGGCCTTATACTTCATTCTTCTACTTATTACATTACTTCTATACAATATTTTACATCTTGGATGTGATACAATACATTACCAATATATCAATCCAATTAATCAAATTACAAAGTTGGCCATAATATAAGTTTACACAAAATGCACAAAGTTAACCCATACCGTAGGAACTTGGGTTTTGAAGACTAACTTGGTGAGGTTCTAATACTCAACATCCACTATCAATGCTTAGCATCATCATGCACTTGGTAGATGCAAAATCTCGGTCCATACTAATCACTTCTAAGCACTCTTGAACTCGGTCTACACTAGTTACTCGGTGAATACTGTGAAACTCAGCATATAAACTAAATCACTTGGTTAACACTGAGTGGTTCGGTCAACACTAGATTCTTGCTTTCATAACTAGGAACTTGGTGGCAACTATAGAGCTCATTTTACACTAAGAGGCTTGGTGCAAACTAAAATTGTCCAAGGGACTCGGTAGCAATTGAAATGCTTGGTTAACACTATTAGATGCTTACAATCTAAATAAGTGTATGTCACTAATAAAAAACATGATTTTAATGTCAAAACAAGGAACCTAAAGACTATAAAAGTTTTGTTTATTTTGAGACTGATACTTTACCAAAGGTACAAACAAATGTCATTGGACAATGGTAGATATCATCACTCTAGCATTCAACACTCCCCAAATTACCTAAGTTGTAGTGTAATCTAAGTTGGAGATAGTTCAAATTGAGTTCCAAAAAGATGAACTAGAGTCACAAATTGTGGGAACTGAGTCTCAGATAGTGGGACCCAAGAAGATCTTAGATTTTTATAGAACCTTTAAGCATAATGAAACAAGTCTAGAATCTAGAAGAAAGGAACATGTACTTGCTAGATATGTCAGAATTCATCATGCACCTAAACAAATAATTGGAGATCAGACAAAAGGCACAATGACAAGGAAAAAACTAAAAGGTACACGTCTTCTTACTTAATTTGAACCTAGAACTCTTAAAGATGAATTCAATAATGAAGTTGGATAGAGACAATGAATGAAGAGATTGAGAAAATTGAAAGGAAGAATACCTAGACTCTTGTTACTAGACTAAAGGATAAAAATATAATTGCTACAAAGTGGATATTCATAAATAAATTTAATGAAAATGGTGAAGTATAAAGGAATAAGGAAAGGCTAGTGTATAAAGGATATGCTCAAGAAGAAGGTATAGACTATGGAGAAATATTTTCTCCTATTTCTAGACTTAAAGGGGTTAGAACATTGCTTGCATATGTTTCATTTAAAAGATTCAAAGTGTATCAAATGGATGTAAACTCAGATTTATTGAATGGAATTATAGAGGAAGAAGTTTGTATTAATCAACCTAAAGATTTCATTGATCTAAATAAAAGAGACATGGTTTTTAAGTTACACAAAGCTTTGTGTGGTATGAGAGGCTACATGGATATCTACTAAAGAATTGGAGTTTGTACATTAAATAAGGACCAAAAAATAAGTTATTGTTAGTAGAAATATTTGTGGATGATATACTATTTATAGGTCATGATGACTTATGCAAGTCATTCTCCGAAGAAATGAGGAAAGAATTTGAAATGTAAATGTTTGGAGAGATAAAATTGTTTTTTTGTTTGCAAATTAATCAAATTAAGGATGGCATTTACCTTGGTCTGTCAAAATATATCAAGGAGATACTAAAGGCCTTTGGAATGGAAGATTCCAAACCAGTTGGGACACTTGTGTCTACTAGACATAAACTATCCAAGAATGATGATTCAAAAGAGGTAAACTAGACTACCTATAGATCTATGATTGGGAAACTTCAATATGTTGTTCACATAAGACTTGATATTGCATTAGTAGTTGGTATAGTTGCAATGTTTTCTACAAATCCTAGAGAAAACCATATGATGGGAGTAAAAAGAATCATGAGATATCTAAAAGGCACTTAAGACTATGGTCTATGGTACAAGAAAGGAGGAAACCTTGAGTTAAAAGTCTTTACTAATGCAGATTTGGCTAGAATGATTGATGATAGAAAAAGCACCAGTGGAGGAGCATTATTTTTTGGAAAGATGCTAGTTTCATGGATTAGTAAGAAGTAGAATTGCATCTCTCAGTCTATAGAAAAGGAAAATTATGTTACTACAATAGTTAATTGTTCCAACACAGTCTAGATCAAGCAACTATTTTCAAGAATAAAGGAAGAAATCAAGGACCTAGTGGCTATCTAATATGATAACACAAGTGCAATCAACATATCCAAAAATCCAATGATGCACTCTATGTCAAAACACATTGCAATCAAGTATCATTTTATGAGAGAACTAGTTCATGAAAGAGGTTAGATTAGGATATGTGAACACAAAGGTGTAGGTTGTTGACATATTTACTAAACCATTACCTAAGAATGCATTTTTTTATCTTAGAAGAAAGCTAGGGGTCATTCCCCTATTTGATGCTCACTAGAGTATAGATTAGTGATGCATCAACCTAACTACATTGAATATCTATCAAGTCGATGCAAAGAAGTCAGAGCTCGTTACATATGAATTATTACATTAGGTACATTATAAAATTAGTGTATAAAGTCTTTGGAAATCAATGTCAAAAAGGGGAGATTGAATATGTCATGTTCATTAAGGGAGATTGATTTCATCAATCAGAGTACGAAATTTTTATACCATCAAGAGAGAGCACTTGATCTAAAGAACTCTGAAGATAAGATGGTAGAGGGAGAATCTTAAAGGGATCTCTCTTGGATGAAGAATCATAATGAAACTAAGGATATTATAAAATCTTATAAATAATTTTGATTGCTCTAAATTTAATTTTATTATGACATGTTGTATTGTCATGAATGCTAAAGTGGGAGATACTTGAAAATAATTATTCAATTGTATATTGTCATTGATGTTCAAAAAATGTTACATTCCAACAGAGCACTGTTAGTAGTAACCAAGCTCAAAAGACTCCAATATCAACCGAGAAAAAGTTTAGAATAACGAAAGTTCAATAATCAAGCATTAACTAAGCTAGGTTGGTCATTGAAGGATTCATGTGTTAACTGAGTCAAGTCAGTTACCAAAGGGGTTTAGTGTAAACTGAGTCAAGTTGGTTAACAAGGAACACAGTGGTAACTGAGTAACCTAGTTTCAGTGTCAACCAACCTACAAAAGAATCGCTTTATTTATTATTTTGTTTATCCAAGTCAACTTAGTAAATGTTAATTGTTTATTTGCAAGAGTATTCAAGCCAACTTGACATTGGGTTTCATATATATGAAAGGTCAATTTGTGGATTGAAATATGGAAGAAAGTGGATGACGATAAGATGAAAATAAAGAAGGGTATTTTATTAAGAGAAAAAAATCTAAGAAGCTACAAAGTATATTTTAATTAGGAAGGATCTAGAGGATAAGCTAGAACAATGATCTGATTCTGCAAATCAAATGCTTCTTTTATCAAGTCAATCATTGTTACTCTCTAACAAATGTAGCAATGAAGAAATCTCTTAATAGATTTGACTTAATATTCATTTGCGTAAATCCTCTAACAAAGTTGAATTTCTAGATTGAAGTGTCTTAAGAACTCTAACAAGGCCACTCCTAATAGGGTCACACCTAACAATGTGCTTTGTAACCTTTAATAGGGTTGGCTCCTAATAGGGCTCACTTCAGTAGAGTGAAAAGTTGTAACTAATTGCGCTAGTAGTTTTTTCAAATTAAGTTTCCACGTTAAATCTTGGTGTCTCATGTGTTTATTTTATTTTCTTACTGTTTTACCTTTTTGTAACTAAGTTACTAATGGTTAATACACATTAATATCTCAAGATTACTTTGTTAACCAAGTTACATTGAATATCTAGATCTACCAGAGCTATGTAAGGATTTGAGTTAATAAGAAGTTTGTATTGACATCTAAGGGATTTGAAATTTTTTTAGCGGTAACTAATTCACCTATTGGAAATCTAATTGAAAAGATCATTGATGAAGAAGATTGATTCAAAGAGGGAGATTGTTGTTAAAAGAATTTTTTCAATCATTGTTTTGTCATTGATGTCAAACCTACTATTTGTAGGAATGAAAATTGCTTATAAGATCCAAGTACTATCACTTAGTTGATTGATGAAGAGGACTTAATCAACAAGATGTAACAAGCGCACCTAAGGGAAATGTTGAGTTATGATTTTTGAATGAAGTGCAAGGATCAGTTAAGACATTGGTTAAATGATGTATTAATAACATACTCAAAAATATAGAGGTTGGCCATACTAAGAAACACTAGAAGTATAAGATGGAACAAGGTTGACTACAAAGCTTAAAATAAGTTCATCAGTGGGTGCTGAGCAAGCTAGTTTAAGTCAAGTAAATTTTCAGTTAGAGCTAAGCATATGAAAAATCTAGTGTGTGCCAAGTGAACTTCAAGTGCCAAGTGAAGTTCAAGTGTTGAGTGATACAGAAGATGCCGAGCATTAAAAAATCTTAGCAGATGTCAAGTGAATTCATAGTAGGTCTTGAGCATTAGTAAAACATAGTTGATGTCGAGTAACACAGTATGTGCTGAGCACCAAAATTTCAATACAAGTTGTTGCATTATTGGAAATGACAAAGATTCACCAAATCCAAGCTGAAATTTGTTACCTTGAATTTTATGAACCAGTTGGAGGATAAGGATGATGAGTTGGTGGCACAAAATTCTATGTAAACCATTTTTGAGTGAATTCAAGAGGATTCTTCATGATTTTTCTAGAAGAAACAAAATATTGGTTAGATTCAATGAATCCTACCTAATCCATGGGAATTAAAATTAAAGAAGGGAAGAATCGAGTAGGAAAAGAAATTCTAGATTTCTATTTAAGGAGTCACAAGCCAAGAAGCAAGAGCTACTGGTGTGCCAAATTATGAAGTGATTGAAAGGGTGTCAAAGAGAAGGCATCTAGGAGAAGGAAGAATAGAGTACAAAGACTCTACTTTGACAAGTGGTTAGAAAGAGAGGATTCCATTGGTAAATTGAGCATGGAGACTCAAGGATATCAAGCTTGAAAGGAGGGCAAGTAGTCAAGAGTTGCAAAGACTGAAAGCCAAGCAATGTTATGAGCTGGAAAGTGATCTGAAATTTGCAAGCTAAGTTTTATGTTGTAATCAGGTCAAACCCCTTATTGTTACTCTCTAGAAATTGTATTAGTTAGGGTTTAAGAAAATTCTATAGACTTAGGTTGGTTTAACAACCATTTGTAAATCCTTTAACAGGGTGGCATTCCAAGTGAATGTTCTGAAGTCCTCTAACCAGGCCCACTTCTATTATGGTGGTTAAATCTTTTAACCATGTCATATTTAACAGTGTGTTGTAGCCTTTAATAGGGCATCAATTCAGAAGAGTGAGAATTGAGTAGCATGTTACTGGTGGTTTTTTTGAAATTGAGTTTCCACATAAATCACTATATTATGTGTTGATCTTTTCATGTGTTACATTTGCATGCTGATTTATAGTAACTTGCTAAATAGGAATGTTTAAGCTTGGATGAATAAATAGTTTGATGGGCACACCTGATGAAAAAGTTAGAAGTTGGACATTTGGACCTTGAATAACTGATTCACCCTCTGTCTCAGTTATTTTAAAGCATTTCTAATAATTGGTATCAGAGCCATCTATTGATTTAGTTTCAAGGTACTATAAGTAGGAAGATCAAGATGTCCAAGAGAGAAGTTCCCAAGCTCAAAAAAGACAACTTCGTTGCATGGAAAAGTCTGATGAAATTGCATCTTGGATCAATAAGTGATTATGCAAAAACCTCAATTGGAATAGAACATGTAGACCTAGTTGGACCCCTCTCTGCAAATGATTTGAACAAAAGGAAGGAGCATAATCAAGCAATGTTGGAGATTGTCTTTGCACTAAGTTATGTTGAATTTGATGACATCAAAGGATGTGACACTACATTCAAGATGTGGAAAGCCTTGTCAAATATCTATGGAGGAGATCAGAATGTTTAGAGAGCAAAAAGAGAAAGCCTTAGAGGAAAGTTTGACAACATGAAGATGGAGGAAGGTGAAAATGTTGCTCAATATGCTACTAGAATGAAAGAAGTGGTAAGTGCAATAAGAAGCCTAGGTGGTCAATTGGAAGAAGAGACTATCAATAGAAAATACTTGAGAACCCTACTCCCTATCTATGCTATTAGATTTTTAGCCATCCAAGAACTAAGGTGTGTACAAGGAAACACACTAACTTTTCAAGGAATAGTGGGAAGACTTACTACATTTGAACTATCCAACTTTGAGAACTATAGACCTAAGAATATTGAATCTACTTTCAAGGCCAAGTTGACATTGAAAGACACTAAGGAAGTGAAATCAAATAAAAAGAGAAGGAAAGGAAAACATGCATCTAGTGATAGTAGCATAGATGAGGAAGATGTGGAATAGTTGGAAGCAATCCTAGCGAGAAGATTCCATAGAGACAAAGCTAAATTCAAAGGTAAATTGCCTATCATTTTTTTTAATTGCAATGAAGTAGGTCATATTGCTGCAAGGTGTACACATAAGAAGAACTACAAAGAAGAAAACAAGTACAAGAACAAAAGAGAAGATGATAGCAGAGATTACAAGGACAAAGGAAAAAGATGCTACAATGTTGAAGAAGATTCTAATGAGAATGATGATGAAGTATTCTATGTGGCTATGAAGGATTAATCAAATGAAGATGAAGCAACAACACTAGTAACCTATGTGAAAAAGAATGACAAGTGGATCATAGATAGTGGTTGCTCACATCATATGATAGGAGACAAAAGTAAGTTTATTACCTTTACTCAATATGATAGAAATAGTGTTAGATTTGGTAATGATGCCCCATGTCGAATCAAAGAAAAAGGTTCAATTAAATTTACAAAAAAAAATTAATGTGATGTGTTAACCTCATAATGGTTTTTGACACTTGAGTGCCAATAACACTTACCTACTCTATATTGGAGCCGAGCACACCATGCATGCCGAGCCACAACAAATACCGAGTGATCTTCATGTGCCAAGTAGTTTTTAGATGCCGAGTGAAGATCAGATACCGAGTGAAGTGTAAGTGTCGAGTAACATAAGGTGCTGAGTGTTAACAAGTGCCGAGCAACACAAGGTGTCGAGTGTTAACAAGTGCCGAGCAACATAAGGTGTCGAGTGTTAACAAGTGCCGAGCAACATAAGGTACTGAGTGTTAACAAGTGTCGAGTAACATAAGGTGCCAAGTGATAAAATTTTGTTTAGGTGCCGAGCTATCCAGGAAACAACATGTGCCGAGTATCAGCAATACTTCAGGAGTCGAGTAACTCAGAATATCAGCATAGGAGTTTGTAATTGCACAAACTATGATGCAAATAGTTTTTATAGCCGACATAGGGTAAATCTCGAAGGATTTAATGATGAGATCGAATCTTTTGTCTTTCCTATGCAATCTACATGCAGCCAATAAGAAAAATAATAAAGGCATGCAACCAATAGAAGAAATGTAAATAATAAGCAGAAAATAGAGATTGAATATGGATCGTAGATCCATACCTAACCCTAAATCCTCAAATGTCTTTATAAGGAAGACAAAATTTTATTGTAAAAGATATGAGTGGACATACAAGGGTGCACAAGGAAATCTATTTTTTTTTAGAAGCGAGGGTTATCAGATCACAAAAGGATCAAGATCAAAGAAAGCGGAATAGGTGCCTGCATTCAGCAATCAAGGATTGTAATCTATCAGGTTCATTATACCTAATACTTTATAGCAATTGTATTAGGATGAAAATCCTATGGTGATAGGTTAGCTTAATAGCTATTTCGAATATCTTTTAATTAGGTGATTAAATCCTTTAACAGGGTGACACTTCATGTAAAGTGTTTGTAAAGCCTCTAACCAGGTCACTATTAATACAGTGTAAAGCCTTTAACAGGGCAGACCATCATAAGTGGTTGAACAATATTGTTGTAGTAATTTTTGTGGGTATCATCCCCACCCCAGTTTTACCATCTTATTCTTGGAGGGTTTTTGGGTTACCAAATTCCAGTGTTATGAGTTGTTGATGCATGTCTTAGTTTCATGTTTACTTGATGTATTTACATGCATGCAATTTACTTTCGATTAAAAGTTTTATTGGTTAAAGTGTGATACTTATGATTCAACCACCCCCCCCCCCCCCCCCCTCTCCTAAGTATTCTTTCCATATTTGAATATTCCAACAATTGGTATCAAAGCATCCAGATTCTCACAAGGAAAATCCTAACAGCTTGGAGGAAAAGATCTAAAGATGGAAGCTTTCAAACTTGGAAAGATCATTGAAAATCAGGTGATAGATGTGCAACTTGCTCTGCATAGCTTGGAGGAATTTAGAAACAAGTTGAGAAACTCATTAAAAAAAAGGAAGGATCTAGCCATAGCTGAAAATGATATACACTACAAGGAGATTGATACCACCAACATAATTTCCAATGGAGATACTAAAGAGTTTGATGCAGCAATAGCAGAACTGATGGAGAAAAATAAAGTTCAAGCAGATGAGATAAGATCTCTCAAGATGGAACACGAGTCACAGGCCATAATGATATGTGAAATCACTAAACACAAGAAAAGAGTAGTTGAAGATAAAGTTATGATGAAAAATGACAAAAGAAATCTTGCAAACAGATTTGAAGAAAAATGTACTGAATTGACAAGAATCTCAAACATGCAGATGGATACACTTGCCCAAATGATGAACCTTCATCATGAACTCAATGTAAAAGATATTGAGATCTCTACTTTAAAGATGCACAATGAACAAATGCAAAATGAATTGAATAGAGAAAAAGAGGTAGCAGAGAATCTCAACAAGTCAAGTGAAGCCATCAAGTATTTTGAACAGTTGCTGAAATCCCCAAAATCTGCCCATGATACATCAAAACTAGGATACAATAGCACTAAAGTTGGGGAATCATCAAAGAGTGCTGAAAAAAGAAGTGACAAAGGTAAGAATTCAAAACCCACTTTTCATTACTGTAATAAGAAGGGGCATATAGCTAATGTGTGCAGGAGTAGAAGATTCAATCAATCAAACACACCCAAAAATAAGAGTTTCTGTCACAAGTGCAACATGCAAGGACATATGACACAAAATTGCAGATCCAATGTCACAAGGACTCAGAGATTTGATGGAGATTGTTATAATTGCAAAAATTATGGTCATAGGGAATTTGAGTGCAGGTCAAAACCTATGTGGACATCAAATCAACCAGCAAAAATAGAAGGGAATGAAAGTCATTATCATTGGGATTACAATACCAGGTATAGTTGTCATTATTGTCAAGAATATGGACATATACCACAAAAATGCATAAAAACACATTTCAGAGGGAACTACAAAAGATGGTTGAATCAAACTACATGTTTCAGTTGTTTGAAAATTGGTTATATCAGCAGAAACTATCCTACAAGATCAAAGGCACCCAAGACTGAAGAAAACAAGGAAAAAAAAAAGATTGATGTCGAAAAGATAAGGGGGCAAATAAATAAGACTTGGAAAAAGAAAGATGAGTGCAACACATCAAGCGAAGGGATCACTTCACTCAATGGGTCAAGTGATCACACCTCATCAAACTAAGCATAAGAAGTATACTGGACTAATATACAAAGCTATATCACACATCAGTCCCAAGACAAAGAAGCCATGTTAAGTATAAATCTGCATGAAACAAGATGTCAAGACAAAATCTAAATGTTTTTGCCAAAATATCTTTGGATGTTGAGTTAAACTCCAACACATGCCAAGCTCCTAACAGCGACCGATTTGATAACTGATGCTGAGTTGGTTAACTCTAATGGAAGATGAGAAAAGATAAAATATAGTACAAGTTGAGTTAGGTCAAGATTTCTTCAAAAGATGAGTTGGCAGTTGAGCATTTAATGCGATGGAAATAGGGTATATTATCGCGATTTCAATCATTTTTACTCATTGCGATCAAAGAGCAAAGAAGAAGAAAGAGAGCTGAGTGACTTCATAGCAAGAATCCAACGTTTCAAGCAATTTACAACCTCATTCAACATATTTTTCATCGATCTTAAGGTATTTTCATTTGTGTCGAGCTATGCAGTTTCGTATCTTTTTATTGTGAAAACTCTAGTTTGCATGAATGGCATCAAGGTCGAAGAAAATTGAGGATAAAGAAATGTTTGAAGTTTAGTTAGTTTCAAATGAGCTCAAGAAACCCGATTTTTGACCCATTCCCGAAGTTGCCTACAAAAATGACCCAGTCGGAGCTCTCTCCCAAATTCTCCCAAAAGTTGTAATGGTCCAAGACATGAGAAAATGTTACAACTGTAAGATAGGTGCCCTAGGAGACATGGAAATAAGACAAGCTTATGAAAAATTGTGCATAGATGGAGTCTTGAAAGATGAATTCAAAATTTTTGAAAGAAAGGGTTTAACCCGAGTTTTGAGCTTTCCCACCGTATTCAAAATAGAATGGGTTAGACTTGTGTTGAGCAGAATTCATGGTGGAAATTTTTGGTTAGAAGATACTCCCATCAAATTGATAAAAGAAATCATACATAGAGTAACAGGGTACCCAACCCTAGATCGGTTCAAAATTTTGAGAAGTGAATCAAAGGAGGTTATTGAAAAGAACATCGGTGCCCAGTGGAACAAAAGAGGAATGACAATTCACACCATACAGGATCCTCTAGTTGAGTTTGTTGTTAGAGTCATTGCCCATAAATTCTACCAATCCAGTAGACTCAATAGTGTACCATGTATTGCAGTAGATGTAGGCTAAAAATTGGTGAAAAAGGATCATACTTATGATCTTGCAGAACTACAACTACAATAGATCAATGAAAACCTAGCTGCCATAAGAAGAACAAAGGGCACTCAATGCAAATTTGGAGCAATCCTAGTTTGCATATTCTTTTATGTTCAGAATGAGTTTCCTTCTTTTGGAAAATGGCATGGAGGAATGATAGAACCATCATTGCCCAAATCAATGAATACATAGAACTAATGGGAGAAAATTTTGATACCTTGATGACAAGCTATTTTGAGGATTTCAAGAAATCTATGAAGTAAAGATCAACGATACCAGTTTCCTTAGTGGAAAAACATACTAATGATATATGTTTCTTAGTTGACATTGATTTTACCTATATTCAAGTAGTAATACCAAGGGTAAGATGGCTAAGGCCATTTGGATATGAAATTAATGTTGATGAGGCATCTGCAGCAATAACTGCATTATTGGCAGAAGAAACTGACAAAAGTGCTCCACATTTTGGCACTTATGATGTGGTAAGATCAAAGATAAACATGGAATTAAAAACTGCTTCCACATTGAAGAAGAAAGGCAAATTATTAAAAAAGATTAAGAAAAAATTTGGTAAAGAAATTGAGGCTGAAGTAGAAGGAGAAGAAGATGGTAGTGATGATGAAGATGAGCAAGAATAAGGGCCAATGGAATTAACTCAAGGTCTTGGAGAAGACAAGGAGGAAGGTGCAGAGGAAGAACAAGCTGAAGCACCAACTAAAGCTGAGCCAAATAAGAGAAAGGCAATAGAAAAGCCTCCAGCTAAGCCCAAATCAAAGAAAGTTGCCACACCATCACCTCAAAAGCCAACAACACAAGCAACAACAAGGGCCTCCACTCAAAAGGCAAAAGAGGAAGTTACAAAGAAGGAACAAATCAAGGAAACACAGAAAGAGCCAAGGAAAAGAAGAAGATATGTGGCTCAACCTGATACTGATGAAGAAGACCAATCTAAAAAGGTAAGCCATTCTTCAGTTGATACCTTATCTAAAAAGATTGGAAATGGTGACTTAAGTAATTTAAATAAAGTCAATTTCAATAAATTTACTAAAAAAGAAAATAATAAGATAGAAGAAATAGTTTATGGAATGATGCCATAGTTCAAGTACACTCCACTTGAACTAGATGGACAATTGCCAAAAGAACTATCAAAAATTGTAGAAGACAGATGGCATTTCTGTTTGAAAATGGAGAAGGAGATGAGGGAATCAACTCTAGCAAGTGTATTGCCAGATTTGACTAAGGAACAAGTAAAGAATGCAGTCAAAAGGCACAATAATAGGTTTACACCTAAATACAGGGCATTCTTCATACTCCAAAACAGGATGGAAGAGATTGTTCAAAGAACAATGAAATCATGGAAGAACTTGTACAAAAAGATTGAAGATTTTCTTGAAGAAGAATACAAGGAAGAAGCTGTTGTACCAATAGAGGAGAGGAGAAAAAGGAAAGAAGAAGAACAAAAGAAAAGAGAAGAAGAAAGGAAAGAAGAAGAACAAAAGAAAAGAGAAGAAGAGAAGAAGGATGAAGAAAAGAAAGATGGAGAGGAGGAAGAGACATAAAAATAGGATATAATGGGAATAGCTGAGCAAGAGCAACAACCAGATTAGAGTGTGCAAGACACACAATTGCCACCCCCTAGCCCTCCTCCAACATCCATTTCACCTGCAGACACTGTAACTATTACTGATGTTTCTGATACTTCTGGTCAGAATATCAATCCATTAACTATAGAAGATCTTAAAAGAATTCTTGACCAATCTACCCAACAAGCAATATTATGTGCAGATCTAGTATTGGTCAGTATGGATGAATTGCAAAAACTAGTAGAAAGTACAGTCAAAGATAAGGTGAATCCACAAGAACCACCTTCTATCATCTCTACAACTACTAGTAGTCAATTTCAAATGCCAACAAGCATAGTTGATGCTGCAAGACAGAAGCCAAGTGCAGCTGTAGAAAAAGGAACAGAACAAATAGGACAAACTATTACATCTGATCCTAAAACACAAACACAAGGTGCACTTCCACAAATTACAATAATTGATCATGGTAGACAGAAGGAGGAGGAAACAGTGAAAACCCCCAAAGAACAGGAGGCAATACAAACATTAATAGATTTTCCTATGTCGGGAACTCCTTCACATCAACCATTGCAAATAACAACTCCAGGATCTACCTCTACCAGAGTTGCAAGGGTACTTCACTATGGAGACCCTAAATTAGATGAGGAGATAGTCATACCAGGCTATGACTCAAAAACAATAACCATTGATCAAATCAATGAGGTGTAGGAAGCACTGAATAGGAGGAAAAGATAGGAGATACTCAAGAAGGAGTATAAACAAAAGCAAACACTATATGAAATTAAGGACATCTTTATGGATGCCTTCAATTTGCAAACACCAGATGAGTCAAAGCATATCACAGAGCAATTATCAGATATTATTAACCAAGTGACAAATGAAGACCTAGAAACAAATGCAAAACTTATGGAATGGTCAGAGAGAAAATTCCAACGAAAAGTAAATGAACAAATATCAATTCAAATTGCACTTTCACAGGTTGAATTAGCAAAGCTCGTTGACAAAGTGAAAAAGGTACTTGTAAATATATTCTCATTGTACAAAAAGTTGTGTGATTTTTCTTACTTCACACAAGAGACAAGCCAAAAAATACTGAGCCTGGAAAGAAATTTAAACATTTCAAGCATGCAACTACCAAATGATCTAGCTCAAAGTGAGAAGCATTTTTCTTAATGGCTTCACACTCACAAAGAAATAGTTGTATTAACAGAAGATGAGGCTAATATCAAGGCCAAACTAATATAGCTCTAGTCCTCCATTACCCCACATTTAGAAATACTCCATAAATAGCAAGTATATGTTGAAACTGTTCTCAAGAAAGACCCAAATCTTTCTACTTCAAAAGGACTTATTCATCTTGCTGCCGAGACTGCCATCTAGCACAAGTCACTAGAAATTGCTTTGAACAATTGAGATGCAGCTCTCAGGATGATTATGGAGGTAAACAACACATTTTTGGCTAAATATGGTCTTAACCCTTAAACATTCTTTGACATAAGTGTCAAAAAAAGGGGAGAAAACAAACATAATAGGGGGAGATATAGATATTATGAGATGAATTAATGGGGGAGAAAAGATACAAAGGAGGAGCTTGATATACAGATAAGGCACAATCAACTCTGGGGGAGTTACAAAATTTTTAAGGTATATATTGCAAGTTACAAATTTTGATAGATTAGTAAATGTACTCATAAGTTTAGTTAAGTGTTTTTGTCACTCATGTCAAAGGGGGAGATTGTTAACCTCATAATGGTTTTTGACACTTGAGTGCCAATAACACTTACCTACTCTATATTGGGGCCGAGTACACCATGCATGCCGAACCACAACAAATGTTGAGTGATCTTCATGTGTCGAGCAGTTTTCAAATGCCAAGTGAAGATAAGATATTGAGTGAAGTGTAAGTGCTGAGTAACATAAGGTGCCGAGTGTTAACAAGTGCCATGCAATATAAGGTGCCAAGTATTAACAAGTGTCGAACAACATAAGGTGCCAAGTGTTAACAAGTGTTGAGCAACATAAGGTGTCGAGTGTTAACAAGTGTTGAGTAACATAAGGTGTCGAGTGATATAGTCTTGTCTAGGTGTCGAGCTATCCAAGAAATAGCATGTGTCGAGTATCAGCAATACTTCAGGAGCTGAGTAACTTAGAATATCAACATAAGAGTTTGTAATTGCACAAACTATGATGCAAACAATTTTTGCAGCCGACATAAGGTAAATCTCGAAGGATTTAATGATGAGATCGAATCTTTTATCTTTCCTATGCAATCTACATGCAGCCAATAAGAAAAATGATAAAGGCATGCAACCAATAGAAGAAATGTAAATAATAAGCGGAAAATAGAGATTGAATATGGATCGTAGATCCATACCTAACCATAAATCCTCAAATGTCTTTATAAGGAAGACAAAATTTCATTGTAAAAGATATGAGTGGACATACAAGGGTGCACAAGGAAATCTATTTTTTTTCAGAAGCGAGGGTTATCAGATCACAAAAGGATCAAGATCAGAGAAAGCAAAATAGGTGCCTGCATTCAGCAATCAAGGATTGTAATCTATCAGGTTCATTATACCTAATACTTTCTAGAAATTGTATTAGAATGAAAATCCTATGGTGATAGGTTAGCTTAATAGCTATTTTGAAGATCCTTTAATTAGGTGATTAAATCCTTTAATAGGGTGACACTTCATGTAAAGTGTTTGTAAAGCCTCTAACTAGGTCACTATTAATACAGTGTAAAGCCTTTAACAGGGCAGGCCTTTAACAGGGCAGACCATCAGAAGTGGTTGAACAATATTGTTGCAGTAATTTTTGTGGGTATCATCCCCACCCCAGTTTTACCTTCTTATTCCTAGAGGGTTTCTAGGTTACCAAATTCTAGTGTTATGAGTTTTTGATGCATGTCTTAGTTTCATGTTTACTTGATATATTTACATGCATGGAATTTACTTTTAGTTAAAAGTTTTATTGGTTAAAGTGTGATACTTTTGATTCCCCCCCCCCCCCCCCCTCATAAGTATTCTTTCCATATTTGAATATTCCAACAGTGATGATGCATACTATGTTGAAGGATTGAACTACAATTTGTTGAGTGTATCAAATGTAGGTTGTAAAGTAGAATTTGGAAACAAAATTTCCAAAATCTATGACATTGATGGAAATCTGATAGGAAAAGTTGAACAAACTAAAAGTAATCTATTTTACCTAGATATGGAAGATGCAACCTATATTCTTGTTAAATTTGATGATGTGTGGTTATGGCATAAAAGGTTGTGTCATGTTAACTTTAAAAATTTGATTAGCATCAACAAAAAGAATAAAGTCAGAGGTTTTCCTGAACTTAAGAAGCCTGAAAATACAATGTGCAAACAATGTCAACTAAGGAAGATGACTAAGTCTAGTTTCAAAAGAAAAACATACACTTCTAAAGAAGTACTAGAGTTAGTCCATACAGACTTATGTGGTCCAATAGAAGTGCAAAGCTATCTAGGAGACATATACATAATGCTATTTGTAGATGACTATTCCAAGATGATGACTACTATGTTTTTAAATCAAAAATTTGATGCATTTCAAATGTTCAAGTGGTATTTGGCCAGAGTTGAGAAGGAAATAGGAGAAAGTCTGAAGTGCCTAACATCAGACAAAGGAGGAGAGTTTACATCAAAAGAATTTGAGATATTCTGCAATGAGAAAGGTATCAAAAGGTAGACATCAGCACCAAGAACTACACCATAGAATGGCCTTGTTGAAAGGAGGAATAGTTTTGTAATAGACTGTTCTAGAAGCTTGATGATGGAGAAAAATGTTGCTCTAAATTACTGGAGAGAAGCTATAAGTACTATTGTTTACACTCTAAATAGAGTCCAAGTCAAGAAAGGAACAACTGCAACACCTTTTGAATTGTGGTATGGTCACTCACCTAATGTAAAACATTTCAAAGTATTTGGTTGTAACTGCTATACTCTTAAGGACACTAGAAATGGCAAGTTTGATGCAAAAAGTGATGAAGGCATATTCCTTGGATATTCCACTAGAAGAAAAGCATATAAGTGTTTGAATACTAATACTAACAAGATTGTGGAGAGTGCAAATGTAAATTTTGATGACCATGCAGAAGTCCAAGTTTATGAGTCCAAGCAATCAAAAGATTATAGATCTTTTGTATACATCTATAAAGGAATGATTGTTGAAGATAATGTTGCTAATCAAGTCGGGAATCAACAAAGAATTTCAGTATCAGCTAAGTCACAACCAGTGAATGTTGAGCTACATTTAGAAGTTGAGTTGCAGAATGAAGAAAATACACATTCTGATTCTAAAAATAGTATACATGAAAGAAATGATGAATTACTAGATGGAGAAGAGCAAAATGAATTTGAAGCTGAAGGATCAAACATGGAAAGAAGGACAGAACCAAGGTTAGCAAGGTATGTGAGAAGACATCACCTTGCAGATCAAATTATTGGTGACAAGGATGCTAGACCAATGACAAGGAACATACTAAGAAATGAATCATGTCTAATGGGCAAGGTTGAGCCAAAACAATGAAAGATGCACTTTAAGATGATGATTGGTATAAAGCTATGGAAGAGGAGATAGACCATATTAAGAGGAACAAAACCTGGACCCTAGTTCCTAGACTAGCTGATAAGAATGTAATCGGTACCAAATGAGTATTTAGGAACAAACTTGATGAGAATGGTGAGATAACAAGAAACAAATCTAGACTGGTTTGCAAAGGCTATGCACAAGAAGAAGGACTAGATTATGGGAAAACATTTTCCCTTGTTGCAAGAATGGAAGGAGTAAGTACACTACTTGCATATGCTACATACAAAGGTTTCAAGGTCTACCGAATGGATGTGAAGTCTGCTTTTTTGAATGGTATACTAGAAGAGGAAGTCTACATAAAACAACTAGAGGGATTTTTTGATGACAACAATAAAGATATGTTTTGAAAATTGCATAAGGAACTCTATGGTCTAAAGCAAGCACCTAGAGCATGGTAGGAGAGACTGCACAAATATCTTGTGAAGATAGGATTTGAGATAACAAATTAGAACAACAACTTGTATATTAAGGCAAAAAAAGGTAAAGGTATTCTAATATTTGAAATCTGTGTTGATGATATAATATTTGAAGGAAAAGATATTTTATGCAAATATTTTGCTAATGAAATGAAACATGAGTTTGAAATGTCAATGTTTGGAGAAATCAAATTCTTTGTTGGATTGCAAGTACATCAATTGAAGCATGGCATATTTGTGACCCAATCAAAATACATCAAGGAGATACTCAAGAAATTTGGATTAGAAGACTTAAAATTAGTTAGCACACCAATGGTGACAGGACATAAGTTATTAAAGAATGATGAGTCAACTAAAGTGAATCAAACAATGTATAGATCAATGATTGGAAAGTTATAGTATGTTGTACATAGTAGACCAGATATTGCATTAGCTATTCGAATAGTGGCAAGATTTTATGCGAATCCAAGAGAAAATCATCTGATGGCAGTGAAGAGAATACTGAGGCACCTAAAATGAACTAATAACTTTGGTTTGTACTACAAGAGAAGTGAAAATTTTGAATTAAGAGCCTACACTAATGCAGACTAGAGAAGTAATATTGATGATACAAAAAGTACCAATGGAGGAGCACTTTTCTTGGGAAGAAGATTGATTACTTGGACTAGCAAAAAGAAAATTTGTACCTCACAATCCATAGTAGAAGCTGAATATGTTGTAGCTGCTATCAATTGCACCAATATTGTATGGATCAAATATTTGTTGCAAGGTATGAAGGAAGAAGAGAATGAGCCTGTGATACTTTATTGTGATAATACAAGTGCTATCAACATATCAAAGAACCTTGTAATGCATGCCAAAACCAAGTGCATTGCAATCAAGTATCACTATGTAAGAGAATTGGTGGAAGACAAACAAGTGAAGATGGAATATGTTAGTTCAAAGGAACAAATTGCTGACGTCTTCACAAAAGAACTACCTAAAGATGCTTTTGAGCATCTTAGAGGCAAGTTAGGGATGATACCCCTACCCAAGGCTACTTGAAGTAAAAGCAAGATTGCCCTACATCAAATGAATTGATTTTTGAAATCTTACACATTGATGCAAAGGATATTTACTTTAGGATTCATTCCTAAAGTAATTGAAGTGATGAAGTTCCAAATCAGTCACAAGAAAGGTGATAGAGGGAGAAATCAAAAGAACCTACAAATAATACACTTGTGTGTTAAGATGCTTAGATAATATGTCTTTGGCATTGTTGTCAAAGAGGGAGAAATATCAAAAAATGATCAACAGTTGAGGGAGAAGATGAAGAAGCTGATCAAAAAATATGGATAGAAAAAGAAATAGTAGAACATGAGAAATGCATACAAAGGGAGAGAATGTAAGAAAGGAAATAAAAAAGGATACAATAGCTAAGATGGAGAAGTAGAAATGAAGCAATGGGGATAGTAGATCAAAAGAGGGAGATGTGACAACTAATGGTGATACAATTTTCTTTTTCACATTTGACTTACTATTCTAACCTAGTTAACATGGTTGAATAGTTTGGTCTGATGGTTGATTAGTTTGGTTTGCCATCAATGCCAAAGAGGGAGATTGTTGGAAATCTAATTGAAAAGATCATTGATGAAGAAGATTGATTCAAAGAGGGAGATTGTTGTTAAAAGAAATGTTTTCAATCATTGTTTTGTCATTAATGTCAAACCTACTATTTGTAAGAATGAAAATTGCTTATAAGATCCAAGTACTATCACTTAGTTGATTGATGAAGAGGACTTAATCAACAAGATGTAATCAGAGTACCTAAGGGAAAGGTTGAGTTATGATTTTGTAATGAAGTGCAAGGATCAGTTAAGACATTGGTTAAATGATGTATTGATAACATACTCAAAGATATAGAGGTTTTCCAAACTAAGAAACACTAGAAGTATAAGATGGAATGAGGTAGACTGCAAAGCTTAAACTAAGTTCATTAGTGGATGCCAAGCAAGCTAGTTTAAGTCAAGCAAATTTTCAGTTAGAGTTGAGCAAATGAAAAATCTAGTGTGTGCCAAGTGAACTTTAGGTGTCGAGTGATACAGAAGATGTCAAGCATCAAAAAATCTTAGTAGATGCTGAGTGAATTTGTAGTAGGTGCCAAGCATCAGTAAAATGTAGTTGATGTCAAGTAACAGAGTATGTGTCGAGCATCAAAATTTCAATAGTGCCGAGCTACTGCATTATTAGAAATGACAAAGATTTGCCAAATCTAAGCCAACAAAGTTGTTACCTTGAATTTTGTGAACTAGTTGGAGGATAAGGATGATGAGCTGGTGGCACAGAATTCTATGTAAACCATTTTTGAGTGAATTCAAGAGGATTCTTCATGATGTTTCTAGAAGAAACAAAATGTGGGTTAGATTCAATGAATCCTACTTAATCCATATGAATTAAAATTAAAGGAGGGAAGAATCGAGCAGGAAAAGAAATTCTAAATTTCTATTTAAGGAGTCATAGGCCAAGAAGCAAGAGTTGTTGGTGTTCCAAATTGCAAAATGATTGAAAGGGTGTCAAAGAGAAGGCATCTAGGAGAAGGAAGAATAAGGTATAGAGACTCTACTTTGACAAGTGGTTAGAAAGAGAGGATTGAACTGGTACATTGAGCATGGAGACTCAAGGAAATCAAGCTTGAAAGGAGGGCAAGCAGTCAAGAGTTGCAAAAACTGAAAGCCAAGCAATGTTATGAGTTGGAAAGTGATCTGAAATTTGCAAGCCTAGTTGTATACTATAATTAGGTCAAACCCCTTATTGTTACTCTCTAGCAATTGTATCAGTTAGGGTAAAATAAAATCCTATGGACTTAGGTTGGTTTAACAACCATTTGTAAATCCTTTAACAGGGTGGCATTCCAAGTGAATGTTCTAAAGTCCTCTAACTAGGCCCACTTCTAACAGGGTGGTTAAATCCTTTAACTAGCTCACATTTAATAGTGTGTTGTAGCCTTTAACAAGGTAGGCCTTTCAAAGGGCATCACTTTAGAAGAGTTAGAATTGAGTAGCATGTTACTAGTGGTTTTTCCCAAATTAGATTTCCATGTAAATCATTGTGTTATGTGTTCATCTTTTCATGTGTTATGTTTGCATGTTGATTTACAATAACTTGTTGAATAGGAATGTTTAAGCTTGGATGAATAAATAGTTTGATGGGCACACTTTACTTGATGAAAAAGTTAGAAGCTGGACATTTGGACCTTGAATAAATGATTCACCCCCCCCTCAGTTATTCTAAAGAATTTCTAACATCACCCACCCCCCAACCTCTTAGTACTCCTATTATATTTCCAACAGTAAGAAGGTTCATTCCCAACCTTGCTACTATGGTTGAACCTCTTACAAGTGTGTTGAAAATTAATTATAGAATTTAGATGGACTGAGGAAGGAAAGACAAGGTTTGAAGATATTAAAACAACTATTTCATCTTTTTCTATTCTTGTAAGACCTAATTTTGATAAATATTTTTTCATTTATACTATTGGAGGAGAATCAAGCATATAAGTCATTTTGACACAATTAAGTGAAGAATATATAGAGAGCCACATTTTTTTATTCACTGAAGACCTCAAAGAATATGAAGGTAAACATGAATTTGTAGAAAGACAAGTTCTTTCTATCATGAGAGCTCTCAAAATATTCATACATTTATTGTCTAGTAATAAGATCTAACTCTTAGTGCCACATGTAAGTGGACAAGATTTTATTTTAAAAAACAATATCAATGAGAAAAGAGTTGGATTAATCACCAAGGGCATGGGATATGACATTTAAATTAAGATCACTAATCTTGTGAGGGGAAAAGACCTATGCGAAAAAATGACCTCATCTTTGGAGACATCCATATAGGTTGTCCTATTATTACAAGATGAGTAACCAAAAATAATTAAAAATCAAAATGATTGGTTGTATGATATGATTTCCTTTTTGACAAAAGGAAGATATCCAAAAGGTTTAGGCAACATGCTAAAAGGAGACAAATTAGACTATGGTTGATTCTATATGCATTAGTGAATGACATAGTATTCATAAAATATTCTAGTCATTTTCTACTAAGGTTAATTAATACAAATCATATTAATTGGTTGCTTGAAGAATTTCTTGATGGCCCTTGTTGCAATTGTGGTTGTTGTTACACCAAAAGATTAACCTATTGATGCCTCATACAACCACTAAATTTATAGTGACCACATGAGGCATTTAGTTCCTTGTCACAAATCTTGAAGGGAGTGCTAACCATTTTTTCAATGTAATCTCCCCCTTAGCAATACCTGACGGGATTCAAATCTATGACCAACCTTAGAGACAACTTGTTACAACTATTAGACCAAAAGATTGACCCATCAATGCCTGATACAACCACTAAACTTATAGATTCCACAAGAGGTATTTAGCCCTTGCCATGACTGTTGACGGGAGTGCTAACCATATTGCTAAAATCCATTTAGGTGGTCATTTTTTAGCAAGGGTCACAAGTATCAAGATAATGGGGGTTATCTAATACTTGGAAACTAATGCATTTGGAACCAACCATAAAATTCTTAAGTAACAACCTGGCCCTCAAGATCCTCTTCAATGAAGGAATGTCTAACAATAGTGTCTTCACTCCTACCAATGTGCTCAAACACCAATCACAAATGTTCAAAATAGAAGGTTAATTTTATCACAACCTTACTCCATATAAGGAAATCCAAATCACAAGGAAAACCTCTATCTATAAGGCAAATAATCATGAATTGTTTTACAAGCACAATTACAACTTTTGACACAAGACCCCAAAACATAAACTAGGACTAGGGGTGACTCTAGGATGAACTTCTGGTCAACTTAGGTCTATTAAAAGGTGGATTGATGGTTAAAATAACAATATGCAACATTTATCCAATAGTTGCTTCACAACTTCACACTTTTAGGCTTATAACCCTTAATTCTAAAAAATAGACATAACTTTGGCAAACTCCACATTACCCTAAAATATAATCATAGATTCAAATACCCTTTTGGGGCTTACAAAACATACTTAAGCACCTAGATCTAGAGGTAAAGACAAAGCATGTAATTCACACTTTTACTTCTAGATAATTTGCCCTATTAGGCCTACATTAACAAAGGAAGTGTGCTTTCCTTGAACTAAGACTGCAATCTGATTTTTGGAACTTGCAGGGGATACCACTAGAGGCTTGGGTTCAATATTTAATGCATAGGTACTTCATTTGGCTCAAGTTATGGAAGTTGTTGCATTCCAAGTAAGGTGTACACATAGGTCTTGCACACCTAGGGCATCAATTTGCTCCTTTCTCCCTACATGTAGTAATATGAAACAAAAATAATCCTAATGCACATAGGTGGGACTAGAATTTCACCAATGGCCATTAATTTTCCATGGTGAAGTGCATAGTTTGAGCCAAAAATGTTAGAAAACCATAGGTTACAACAAAATCCAAAGTAATAGTTAGAGAAAATCAAATATCTTGAGTTGTAGGTCAATTCAAGACTTCAAACAAATAAATTAGAAAGGTGAGTCACCATAGAATCCAAATACATATTGTTTGAACATCAATTTTACAAGGAGAATGTTGTATTTTTATTGATTCCAAATAAAAATTACACAATGTGTTCCACCACTTGCCTAAAATGGATTATGTAGGAATCCCCAATGGTCATTATAAATTTTCAAATCAAATTTAGCCATTGGAGAGTGAAAATTATGCAACATTTTGCTAAAATTTGCATGACAACTTTTTAGCAACTTTGCAAGTATTGTGCAACTTTTACAAATTTGATCAAAACCTGATCAAATCTTATCTAAATGATCCAACATGGATCTAAACATGAAAATAAGGAAATATGCTAAAACTAAGGCTTAACATGTTTAGATCCAACATGGATCTAAACATGTTAAAAACATGAAAATGAGGAAATATGCTAAAACTAAGGCTATTGGACTCATTTGACCAATAGTTGACCAAGGGCTTATAATGTGCCAATCTTGGAATTCGGTCTTACAATTGGGTCAAAATTAATAACCTTCATTCCTAACCTATCCTAATAGTTCCTAGGACCTTGAAGAAGTCCTTTAAGTGTATCAAGACACTTCATTTTCTAAGGGTGCTCCTACACCATACTCCCCTTGACTTTTTGAACTCAAGTTTCCACTTGATCTTAATTTCTCAACAAAGGTGCCATGTTGCTTTATTTGATCCTTTATCATCCAAGTTGCATCAATGTTGGGGAGGCATTTCCATTTCACTAAATGCTACATATATTTTTTGTTCCTTGTTTGCTTCAACATCTTTTTTTCAAGTATTGCCTCCAAGTCAACTAGTTTTCTTTGAGGGAGGTTGGTAACATAGTCTTCATCCACTTCATCATGTTGACCTTGTTAACTTGCTGATCCTATTATATCTTCATAGACAGTGAGGGCTACAAATATTGAGTATTGGAGAAATTTGCAAGGTAGGGGGAAGAGATATTTCATAGGAACTCTCACCCATTTTATTGGGGATTCAAGTACATGGTCCAACCTTCTTCATATTTAGTTTTGTATATCTACCCTTGTGTAGTCTATGTTTCCTCATGAATGTCCATACCTTGTCTCCAATCTTGAAATGGACTTCTCCCCTTCTCTTATTTGCCTACTCTTTATACTTCATGGTGGATTTTTGTAAGGCTTCCTTCATTTTTCACTTTGGTGATTAACTCTACTAGTTCTTCCCCTTGTGCATTGACTCTAAACTCTGATGGCAGTTCTACCAAATCCAAGGGACCTTCCATAGATAGTTTGAAAAAGTGTTTTGCTAGTTAATCTATTCATGGAGTTATTAAAAGAAAATTCCACTTGAGGCAAAATCATATTCCAACTTTGTGAATATTTTTTAGTAAGGAATCTCAGGAGGTTTTCTAGTGACCTATTTACCACTTCATTCTTCCCATTAGTTGTGGGTGACAGGCAGAACTATAGTTCAAGTAGCTTCTCTTCACCATATCTATTGTTTTGTCTATTCCAAAGTACCACCTAAGCCACCATAGTACTTTTCATTAATGATATTTGTTCTCATGGAGCATTTGGGTATCCATAACTAATCTCCCTTAAATAGGAGTCCATTTTGAATTGAACAATCAAAAAAAAAAGTATGATATTTGCCTACCATTTTGGTGCATACCTCAAAAGCCTCTCCAAATCCTAAATCACCTACATACAAGTGTTTTAGTTAGTCTATGCCAACACTCTGGAGTTGAACTTCTACGAATCCAATTCTTCTACTAAGGGTAATGGCACCTTGTTTTCCACTCCATTTTTGTACTTAATATTGAATGTATAGGCCTAAAGTTATTTCGTCCATTTAAGGTGCTTGACTGACAAATTTTCTAGATAATTGAGAAAATTTAAGGTATGGTTGTCAGTATAGACTACAAATTATTTAGGGACTAGGTAATGTCTCCATTTCTTTAGGGCCTACACCATGGCATATAATTCTAAGTCATATGTTGAGTACTTTTTCTTTGTCTCATTGAGTTTCTCTGAGAAAAATACCACAACTTTACCTTCTTAGATAAGGACAACACCTATTGCCAAATTTCTCTCTATTGTTTCAACATTAAACACCTTGTTGAAGTTAGGGAGTACCAAGATTGGGTATTGGGATACTCTATTCTTCAAGTATTGGAAGGAACCATCAACTTCTTTGGTTTAAGGAAATGTGTTCTTCCATCCTCCCTTGATAGTGTCTAGCATAGGAGCACATACATGATTGAAATTCTTTATGATTTTTTTTAATAAAAAGTGGCAAGACAATGGAAGCTCCTCACATCACCTTGGTTCTTTGGTGGAGGCCAGTTGACAATTGCTTCAACCTTCTCAAGGTCTATTTTAAGGGTGCATTGTGAGATACCAAACCCTAGGAACATAAGTTCCTTCTTCATAAATATGTACTTTTCCAAGTTGATCCCCAACTTGTGTTGATGAAGTCTCCTCAAAAAATTTTCCACATGATCAAGGTTTTCTTCCCTACTATGATTGAAAAATAGTATATCATCAAGGTATAAAACAAAAAAAATTCCAATGAAATCAATAAATATTTCATTAATGAGTCTCATGAATGTACTAGGTGCATCACTTAACTCAAATGGCATGACCAACCATTCAAAAAGGCCTTTACTTGTTTTGATAGTTGTCTTCCATTCATCTCCTAGCTTTATCCTGATTTGGTGATAGCCTAATTTTAGATCATTTTTTGTGAAGTAGTGAGCACCTCCTAATTGGTCAAGAAAATTATCTATCCTTGGCATAGGGAACTTATATCTTATAGTGATCTTGTTTACGGCTCTGCTATCAATACATAGTATCCATTTGCTATCCTTTTTAGGGGCAAGGGTTGATGGTACTACACATGAACTAAGACTCCATTTTATCAAAACTTTTTGAAGCAAGTCATTGAGTTGTTTTTCAATATTTGAATGCTAGGAAGGAGTCATTTTATATGGTTCTTTATTGGCCAAGGAAGAGCTAGAGATGAAGTCACTTTGATGATTGATGTCTATTAAGGGAGGGATTTTTGTGGGAAAATCACTGAAAATTACATCACTGTATTTGTTCAATGGATCCTTGATTTCAATAGGTATTGGTTCTTTATCATTAGAACTAATATTATCCTTTTGGTTTAGAAAAAAGTACAAACCCTTGGAAGTTAGTATCCTTCAAAGCTTTTAGCATTTCTTTCTCTCCTATGGTGACTACAATAGATTCTACCTTAGGATCAAGCAATGGATTCATTATGAAAGTTACCCCATTTTTTGTTATAGAATAGGTTTTCTTCCTACAATGATGTGTGGCATCCACATCAAATTGCCAAGGTCTACCAAGGAGAATATGGGAGGCATTCATCTCAACCACATCAGAAAAGACCTTGTTCTTAAAATCTTCTATAGAAAGCTCTACCCAATCTTGTTTAGTTACCAAGATTTTTTGTCCTTTTGTGAGCCAGTAGATATGCTAGGGAAAGGGGTGGGGCTTCTTAGGTAATTTTAGTTTTTCAACCATCTTAGAGGACACTAACTTTTCAATTGAACAAAAATCAATTAAAAGACTACATACCTTACCTTGGCATTTGATCTTTGTTATGAACAAATTCTTCATTTGGGGTGGTTCTTGGGCCTAAGGGATTTTCAAAAAAGCCTACCTCATCATCAAACATGTTCCTTTTTTAGGTTCTAGATCCCTATTATCATCATACTTGTCTTCTTCAATGAGTTGTGCTCTCCTCTCCCCTTGGTTATTGTTCCTCTTTTCATTTACTTGCCTGCATGGAGACCTAATTGGTTATAGTTGTAGTATTTTATGGGGTCATTGCCTCTTCCTCTCCCTCTATCGAAGGATTTTTCTCCTCTATAGTTCCCTTTGAAAATTGGCTCTCCCTGATCCTTATCTATTTGGTTTTGATTAGTAGCCTTGTTTCCATTATTCTACCCCTTACTCCACGAGTTATACTTTCCCTTGAAGTTCTTGTCAATTCCTTTACCTTTTCCTTGGTCTTGTTTTCTATTCCATTTCTCCTATAATTTGATTGTTAATTGGTAGCACTTGTTCATAGAAGTAGGGGTATGTAGGCTCAGTTCCTCTTGGATGGGTACCTTAAGACTATTCATGTATCTAACAAGTTTTTCATCCTAATCCTCCATAGTATTTTTTTCAATGCACAATTTTAGGAACTCTTATATATAGGAGCTTACATCTAAGTCATTTTGTTTAAGACTTTGTTTCCTTCTATGGAGTTGTACCCCATAGTCTTCATGCACATAGGTTTCTCTAACTAGTGCCACCATTCTATCCCAAGATGAGATCATACTTCTTTGTTTCTTCACCCTTTGAGTTTGGATGAAGTTCCACCAAGTTAAGGCTTCCCCCTTCAACTTGGATTTTACCATTTTTACTCTTTGTTTCTCCAGAATTTCTTCACATTCAAAGAAAATTGTCAAGGCCTCAATCCAATCTAAGGCCACATCTACATTCATTTTTCCATTAAAATTTGGTAGTTCCAACTTCTCTTCCATGGGTTTGAGAGCATTCAAGAAAGGTATTTTTTCTAAAGGCACTTCACCATCCTGATCAGGGCCTTTTGCCTCTTCATCACTATCATCTTCAGAATATACCTCTCTCTTTTTTCCAACTTGCTCTCAAGTTATTTTAACCTCTTTGCTAGTAAAACATTAGTTCCCTATGTTCACTCATGATATTTGCAAGTTAAACATTTATTACCCTTGTATATATTTCTTTATCTTTAGTAAGAGACGTGGCTCTAATAACACATGATGCAATGGAACCAACCATGAAATTCTTAAGTGACAAACTAGTCCTCAAGATCCTCTTTAATGAAGGAATGTCTAGCAATAGTGTCTTCACTCCTACTAGTGTGCTCAAACACCAATCACAAGTGTTCAAAATAGAAGGTTAAATTTATCACAACCTAACCCCATGAAATAAGGAAATCCAAATCACAAGGATACTTTTTCTCTACATGAAAACTAATCACAAATTACCTTACAAGTACAATGACAACTTTTGATAGAAGACCCCAAAACACAAACTAGGACTAGGGGTCACTCTAGGATGAACTTCTAGTCAATTTATGTCCATTAAAAGGTTGATTGGTGGCTAAAAGCATCTTATGCAACATTTAACCAATAGTTGCTTCACAACTTCACATTTTTAGACTTGCAGCCCTTAATTTTGAAAAATAGACATAACTTTGGCAAACTCCACATAACCCTAAAATCTAATCATAATTTAGATACCCTTTTGGGGCTTACAAAATATACTCAAGTACCTAGATCTAGAGGCAAAGACAAAGCATTCAATTCACACTTTTACTTCTGGCTAATTAGCCCTATTAGGCCTACTTTAACAAAGTAAGTATACTTTCCTTGAACCAAGACCCCAATCTGACATTTGGGACTTGAAGGGGAAACCATTAGAGGCTTTAAGTTTAAGATTACATGAATAGGTACTTTCACTGGTTTGAGTTATGGAAGTTTTTTCATTCCAAGTAAGGTGTACAAATAGGTCTTGCACACATAGGGCATCTATAGGAAATATGACCAATTAGTCAAATAAGATGAGATATGTGGTTGTCATTTATGGCAACATATGTTCTGTAGGATAATTGTGATTGTTTGCGAAGGAAAATTGTTTAAGTGTTGGACAATGTTACAACAACATGATGAGATTTATTGATAGCGAAATATTCCTTTGGAATATTCTCTTTCTTAGTTAACCATAGATGCATGACACATTCTAATGATGCATACCAATGTGCATGTATGTAGGAGCAACCAAGTTATGAAGGAAATACTGATGCAGATACTTCATAGTGCAGAATAGAGCAAGTCAACAGATTGAGTTGTACGACTTGAAGAATTATTTCAGTTATTAAATCTTTATGAGCCGATTCTAAGGATTATATGTGAGTGGACTAAGGAAAATTTTATTAATATGATTGAGATAGGTAAAGAACTACAAATACAAATTTAATGTGCTATGCAAAGTTATAATGTGTGATGCAAACTAATGTTATGTGATAAGATAATGCAAGATATGATGCAAATTGATATATGGGTAGTTACTCCTTGTATGAAGAACTAAAAATCAAAGGAATTGTGAAGTATAGCAAGTGATTCAATATTGTATGCATATCTATTCTTTTGAAGAACTTATTGTATAGTTGCATGTTAGGGCAGTGGGATCTTCTTGCACACATTTGTATATGATCCACCAACTCCTAATATGGTTGAAGTAACTGCTAATAGGGTTGAGGCTTCTAATAAGGCCTAGTCTCCTAATAGGAAATTGAGACACTATACATTCTTCATAGACTCCTAATAGGGTCAATATCCTTAACTAGATTCTTTATATAGTGAATCATCTTGTAGGTTTCATCCCCCACCCGAGTTTTCCCATGGCTAGGGTTCCCCTGGTTAACAAAATATGGTGTTATGAGCTCTCTTTATGTATGGTTTTTTATATTGTTCAGCATTATTGTTTTACTTTCTTATGCATGTGGCAAAGTAATTAATAATATCCATTTGTGGGAAAAAAGATTAAAAATATTGATTACACCCTCCCTCCCTCTGAATATTATTTATTTCTAACAATTAGTATTAGAGCTTGGTTATTTAGAAGAGGCTTAACAGATTAAATAAAATCCCCTTGGGTATAGAACAATTGAAGAAGAATCTTGAAGAAGCTCTTGAGAAAATTGATCTCTTTACTGATGAAAGAGATGGTCTAAAGGATAGATGAAGATGCAAAAGTTTATATTGGTAAACTAAAGGACAAGATGGATACCTTGAAGCAAAAAGGACATAGTGAGTAGAATAGTGATGATGATATTGAAGATCTAAAGAAAGAAAATGAGATTTTGAAACATGAATTAACAATAGTAGAACTTAAGCTAAGTCTTAAGAAAAATGGAGGAAAGAATGATTCTGAAATAAAAGCTGAAAATGCAGATCTAAGATCTCAGCTAAGAAAGGTAACATCTGAATTAGAATCTATCAAATTGAAATATGTGGAATTAGAAAAATAAAATACTATTGTGAAAGGTGAAATAGTGCAAACTAAACAACAACTTGAAAGGTTGTATACCAATAGTGAAAAGATTGATAAACAAATGTTAGTACAAAGACCTATTTATGATAAGACTGGACTTGGATTCTTTCTTGGACAATCAACAAAGAAGTCTATTGAGAGAAAAGAACCTGATCCTCATGAAGACAAGAAAGATTTAAACATGAGAAAATATGATGATATATCCAAAGTTAAAGAGAATTTTGTCTACTCTGGGAAATCTAAGGAATCTTATCAAGTTGGGAAAAGTAGAGAAACAAAGGAATCTCGTGTTGAAAGCTTTAAATGTGATGAATCTGAACATATTAGATATGATTGTAAAGGTAAAAAAAAAAATCTCATAGCAATGAAAGTGGAGAAAGAAGAAAAATTGTTTGTTATAGATACAATAATCTTGGACAAATTGCAAGGAATTGCAAAGCACCTGACGACCAACAAAATGAGCAAAGAAGGAATGTACCTATATGTTAATTATGTAATAACTTAGGACACACAACAAGGTTATGTAGAATGGATAGAAGAAACCTAAATATGAATTAGAATTATAGAAGGAATAATAGAAGAAATAATGACAGTCTAAAGGAATAAATGAAGGAGTAGATAGAAGAATTCAAGGAAACATTTGTAAAGGAAAAAGAACTTGGAAGTTCTGATATAGTTCTAGAAGAAGCACAACCTAATATACCTGATAAGATAGTAAAGTCACTTATTGTCTTTGACTCATCCTACCTTAATTAAGAATTCTCAGTAAAACAATGTGTCAGTTAATGAAAATTGATGTTAGAGAGAATATCACAAGTTGTGCAGTTAGTAGTATATACTAGACATTGAGAGGAGTCTACAATAAAGTGTACATTGCTTAATATGATTAGTATAAGGTTATGCAAGAAAAATAACCTTCTTGTTATATAGAGACAATAGTTTAAACTAGTGGAAGATACACATTTAATGTGAAGTACATATTGTAAAATATTTAAAAGATTCAAATTGATTTACGGGCATCATTTGCTTGTGTGAAATATTAAGTGCAATAGTAAGGTGTGATCTAATTATGCTAAAGAAACTTGTAGATATGCACGATTGTTGAACACCATAAAATGAAAAAATAAGGTATTTAAAAAAAAAATTTGAGCATATTTTAAGCAATGACAAGACAAGAAGTGTTTCATATTAGTGATAGACCTTGATATAACTTTAAGAAACACTCATTTGTTTCTCTACTTGATGAACCCATTAGAGCATTCTCGCAAGTACCAGAAAATGTTCTTCATGTCGAGTACATAAGAAGTTATATTCACTATAAAATAGAAAGCATAGGAGATACTAAGATTCATAAGGAATTGGAGAGAATGTGCAATAATGATTTGTCATTGAAACCAGAATATGCATACCTAGAACAACTTAACCTAGTTAAGCACATGTTCTATACAAACTTTGATAACCATGAATGCACAAGGATCATTTTGAGAAGAGTTCATGATGACCTGCTATCGTTGGGAGATCTAGTTATATGCATTGATAATGACCTAATTCACAAGATTACTAGTTTGAGTAATGAAGGATGCAATCCTATGAATATAAAGAATGTGTGCAGAATTCTTGAAACAAATCTCAACACACAAGATTGGATGGCAAAAACATGAAGATTAACACCATTCAAGATGATGGAGTAAGACTTATCAGTAAAATTTTGGGATATAAGTTCAACCATGGATCTATGATAGATTCATTCCTAGTTGGATTTCTTCACATAGCTTATGTGATGGCAATAAAGGGTGAAAAGGTCAATCTATGTGATATTATCCAAACTTAGTTGTTGGATAATATATTAGAGATCAAGAAGTCTAGGAGTTTAGTCTTTAGGTTTGAATCCCTATTGAATCACATATTTTTCTATGTAGCAAAGAAGTTTCTAGGTATATCAAATTGGGATGGAAGTGAGTGTGCATTGAAAACTATCACTCGAGTTTAAAAATCCACATCGAAAACAATTAGGGTCAACGAAATTGATAGAATGATAAAATCATTCCAAGCTGAAATGAAGTAGAGGTATAGGATACCACCTACATTGATAGAAAAATATAAAGATGAACTATGCTTCATGGTAGAAATAGATTTCACATGCATGGAGGTAGTAGTTCATCGAGTAAAGTTCATTGAACTTATGGGTTATGAAATTAGTGTTGAACTAATTGAAGGCTATGCATAGATAATTCTACACTCTAAAATAAATTATGGATGTCCTAAATGTGTTACATATACTGAAAAGATGAAAGAGGTCCAAAGAAATCCAATGGACAAAGACATCAAGAAGAAAGTAGACAAAGTAATTGATTCTATCTTAAAAGAACTAGGGATATCAAGAAAAGAATTTGAAGAGGTGAAAGGGATAGCTTTGGAGATGAAGGATAGCAGTCAAACTAAACTATTGACCCCTTACACCTATTGTAATGGCCAGACCAACTGAAGAGGTTGCAGTTACACAGACAAGTGTGCAAGCACCTACAGTTCCATATGTAGTAGTTGCACAGTAGAAACCTTTGAGAAATCCAAAGAAAATAGAGGAAGCATCAGCACCAAGAAATTCCACAAGGTTTGAGAAGAAGAGAAGAAGAACTTTGCAAATCAATTCCTTAGAATTTGAAGAAGAGATTGGTGATAGACCACTAGAGCTAGTAGATCAAGAAGCAAAGACTTCAATAGGAAGAAAAGCATGGAAGCCAAAGGTAGAAAATCTCAATATGAAAATTATTAATGAAAAAAACTTTGTGAAATTAAATAAGTATTGTGACTTGTACAATAATATGGATAGGAGACAACTAGAAAATGTTGTAGCTAGAAATATGATTCTGAAAGATAAAAGGTTTGATACCATAAAAGGTCAAATACTTGAAGATTTGTATAATAAACTAAGAAACAAAAAAAGTAGAGTAATTGAGGAGGATTAAAAAAAAAGGATGAATATGGTGAAAATGATATGTATAGTAAATAATAAGGAAGAGATTAAGGAAATTTTGAAAGGAATAGTACCATTGTTGAGGAATAAGAAGAGATCCATTCTTTATATGGGAGGAAATTATGAAGAAGTGACTATGAAAACTCAAAAGGAAATAGTTACATACATTTCCATTATGCCTAAGGAGACTAAGAAGAGTGCGCAGATAGAGGAGACAAGCCCTATTGTGGTAGCAGCGAGTCCTTCAAAGTTCTAAGAAACTAGTTGAAACTTCAAATCTAAGTGATTCACCACACATTACCATTGATAGTGAATCTATGGAAGTAGATAACACAAATGTAACAATGGATAGTGTAATAAATCAAAATTAGCATATTCCCATGCTAAACCAATTCTAGTCTATTTCAATCAATCATAAGTCCTATTTTACTAGGCAATTCTAATTCTAATAATCTCTACTTGACCCAAGTGTCAAATGCAAAAAATCATTAATTTTTATTAATCACTTACTTTAATTCATTCCTGAATATTCATTGAATTAGCTAAATTAACATTTTAATTGAATTAATTGAATTATAAGTCCTAGTACTTTAATTCAATTCAATTCACCCCTTTTAGCTAATATACATGAGGAATTAAATATATTTGATTTAATGAAATATTCTCATTCTAATTGTTGAATTTAATTATTCAATTTAGAATACTCAATTATGAGGTCATATTTAATTTCCTTAAATCAAATATCTTCTCCAATATTCTCTCTTTAGTTCACAAATGGAAACTCTCAATTGACTAAAATCATAAAAGGAATTAAATCAATTAACTTCTTATTCCAGTCAAAAGAAATCAATTAACTTCCTTTTCATAAGGAAACTTTGCATTCTAATTGAATCTCATTTCTAATCTTGATTGTCCATCCAAATTGATCTTGATTGTTGATCAATTCTTGGATTCTATCTAAGAAGCTCTCAATTCCTCATTTCAAAGAGGAAGGTTGGAATTTGAATTGTATCAAATTATTGTCAAATTGCATACTCAATATTATCATAGCTTTCTTACTTTCTAGCATTTTAAATATCATTTAGATTAAATGCATTCATCAAGTTTTATTTTATTTTATTTTTTATTTGATTAAATTGCATATCATTTCAATAAAATTCATTTTTATATAGTAGCATAAAATCCTTCATTCTATAATGTTTGGTTGCCTGCTTCTCAATCTAAGAGAAAATAGGCAAAACCCTTCTAGTTAGAAGGCAACGGGTCACTCTGTTTGACCTCTTGGATAAACAACTCAATGTCTATTCCAGGATGATTCCGTAGGTAAAGACCATGTTGAAGTGTGTGTGAGAATCAAGAGCCCACATTTCCACATATACATTTCTAGCGCCCACCGTGGGGCTTAGAAATCAACTTTTTGGCCTCATTTTTCTTGTTTTGCATTTTAATTTTTGTTTATATCTTCTTTTGTAGGTTTGAATTGTTATAGGTTTGGAGACACTTCAAGAAGACATCCAACAATTATGAGCAAATGATCATTTGAGAAACCTATTCCTCTTCTTTGTCTTAATCTTATTCTATTTCTCATCTTCTTCTTCTTCCTTCTCATGTTCTAAAGTTTAAAAAAATTGATCAAATTCTTTTTTTTTAATCCTTTTTATGATTTTTCATAAAATTATAAAAAGTAGACCAAATTGATGAATTTTGGTCTAAAACTTTTACTAAAGGTTCTAGACAATAAGGTGAAATCACATGCAAAATTTCATATTTTATGATAAAAGCTCTATTTTATATAATATTTTAATGATTTTATCATATGCAAATTATTTGAGCATGTAAAAAAACACATTTTGATTTGACTTTTCTTTTACAAGTTTGTGAAAATGGCTGGTGTGAACAATAAAAAGTATAGATTTTTTAGATCAAAATAGGATTTTTAGTAATTCTTTAATGGTGTTTTCATTAAAAAATTAATTTACCCTTCAAATCATCAAATTAAAATCTAAAATTTTTACTAAACATTTACGTTGATGTCAGGATACCCCAATAAAAATTTCATATTTTTCAGATTTAAAATATGTTTTTAATAATTCTTTTATGGTTTTCCATAAAAAAATTAATTTATGAGATAAATCTCAACATTTTGATCTAAAAATTTTATTGCCAATTTGGGACACTTTCAAGAGCTCACAATAAGAATTAAGATTTTTTCGATTATAAATTCATTTTATATCTTTTTTTAAAATGTTTTTTTTCATAAAAACATTAATTCATGATAAAAATCTTTGAGTTTTAATCAAACTTTTTTTATTACAAGTATGTGGAAAGTAACAATGAAGGACATGGGAGGATTTTAAGTTAGAAAGGAATGAACTTGAATGATTAATCATTTGTCTTTGAATGAATGTTGCAATTAAATTTAAAATCCAAACACACTCTTGAATGCTTTCAAATCTAAAACAATCAAATTCAATCTTGAATTTCTTAATAAATTGACAAATCTTTCATTTGAATGAATTCTCTAAAAAATCAATCTTGAATGTCATGGATTAAATCAACATATTTTTCATTGGAATGAATGCTAAAACACACTCTTGAGTTCCTTAAAGTGAACACAGTTTCATTGGAATGCATGTTAGTAACACACTCTTGAGTGCTCAAGGATTAAAGAACCATTATGATGATATATTTGGATTTTGGTACTTAAAATGAATACATTCAATATTGAATGCATAATGGAATTGGCTCTTTTCCCTATCAATTTCTTATGTTGATGATGCTCGATTTACTTTTGTTGATGAACTCTTAATTTATTATGTTGATGGCGATGTGAGTTGGAAAGAACCTTGCACGCTAAACACGAGTGTCTTCAAGAGTAGAATACAAAAACTATAGATTCATTGGGAAAGAACAAGTGTCTTTTAAACCCCAAGGCCACTTACATATTCACTCCTTTTGCACCTTTGGGTGATTTTAAGTGCACAAGAAATAAGTGGACTTATTTTATTTTTGTAGGAGGCCTGCTTGGGGATTTCATCACCCCTTGGGATGACCTCGACTCCTGTTTTCTCGCAGAGTATAAATATTAGGAGGTGAATCGAAAGACACCTCTCTTGGAAGTATAATCTTGTCACTCTTGGCTAAGCCCCAAAGAATTGTATACCTTTGGGAAGTGAAGGTGGAGATTTGGGTTACCATCTCCTCCCAGCTGTGTGGAATTATTTTCTTTCATCTATAGATTTGGGCCTCATATGCCTTGTGTATATCAAGGACATCTTATGGTTGATCTTTGTATACCCTAGTTGAAAGCCTTGATATAATATTGATGTGTTTGGCGTGCTTGAGTATTCAAAGTCCAAAATCTGCATCAACATCAAACAAGTCAAAACTCTTGAAATGGTGAGTTAAACATCTGATGAGAAATTGCTTGAAAATGATAACTCTACTATCTTCATGAATCATCACTGGTCTATGTTAAGAAACTCCATACACAACTCTATTTGCAACTATCAAAAACTAAACTATCTCGGCTGAACACTTGTGACCCACATCTGAACTAGTCTCTTTGCTCCACTATTCTACTTATTCTTCTATGTTGTTATCCATTATTGTCATGATAGTCAATCTCTCAGTTTTTCTAGCCACTTTTTCAACTATTCATATCTTGGAAACATCACCCTTGTTGTAACTTGCACCTACTTTGAGATGACATTTTAGGTATGGTCTTAGTCTAAACCTATCAAACCTTTTATGTGTGGTTGTTCACATAAACCTAGGACATCACAATGGATAACAACAAATGCTTTAAATCTAATAGTCCTAGTGAGGAATAAGAGATGCTTATTGCAAACATGAAGAAACAAATCCAATCAATGAGTGTTCAACTTCAAAGAATAAAGGAGGAAGATGACACATTATCAAAAAAATTCTCCTTGCAAGATTATTTACCTTCATATAATGTCAAGTCCAAGTCATCTCAAAACAATCTACAAACACCCAAGAAATCTAGAAATATCTTTGAAGAAAAAACTTGGGAACCTAAACCAAAGCATGATTTCACCCCTTTGGGAAAATCTTATGAATCAACTTTCTAAGAACTTCTTCAAAAGAAACTCATTATGTTACCTAAGGTCACTTTGGTGATAGTTTCTTTTATGAATAACTATTGTGCCTATCATTGACATAATTTACATAAAACTTCACATCTAAGGAGATGAAAACAAGATCCAAGATCTCATTGACAATGACACAATTCAAAAATCCAAGCTCTCATCTACTAGAGATTATACTCTTAAGAAGGATGAACATCATGAAACCATGTCTAAAAATGGTTCAAATGAAACTTCTACTTCTTCCAACATGCCATCACCTTCTAAAGCATCTAAGATTTCCAACATACCTCCACCAAAAAAAGCATTTAATTATTTTTCTATTGACTATGTGTACCTTCAAGGGCTACCTCTATAAGTAACCCAAGCTAATCTTGACTTAGCTGCAAATCTCTCCTATACTAGTCAAATTAAAGATCCAAAACCTTCATGTGTTGCTACTCCTATTATTCCCACTCCAACCAACCCTTCTCTATATCTTCAAGAGCCTACCATGCAAACTCCACATCCTACCTTGTCCTTAGAAGTGGATCCATGTCAAGAGGATCTAAAAAAATCTAAAGATCAAGATCAAGAACCCTCTCATATCCCTCAAGATTTTATCCCTCCATCTGATGAGTTGCATAGTCCTCCATCTCCCATATCATGCACCTCTACTAAGGAAGATAAATATATTCCTTCCACCATCCCTAAGGATATTATTAAATACCAAGAGAAGGATAGTTTTCCTATGATACCTAAAATTCCTTTTGAAGAGAAAAGTGTTCCCTCACCCTCTTGTTCTACCTCACTATATTCACTTCAAAACTATGCTCAAGCTTTAAATACTCCTGTCAAAGGTATTAATCCTATAACACTTACTCATAAATCTATTGATGGAATTGGTCATGTTGCTAACTCTTTAAAGATGTTGATATCCCTACTCATGGTCCATTCACATTTTCTAAATCTATCCTTGGTCCCTATCCATCTAAGCTAAAACCTTTAGACCTTCCATCCATATTGGGATCCTATGTTCCTTTATATCCTGCTTCCACTCTTAGCTGATTACACGTTCCTTCTACCCTACCCCAAGATCAAAAAAGATACACATACTTGAACTCTTCACATCCACCTTTCCATCTAAACCGGTCATATTGACCTCATTCATCCATAAGTCCCAAGTCCTTTGAAAGCAATTTGGATAATCAAATCAAGCACAAATACATGAATCCATCCTCAAAAGTTCACTATATATCCTCTAATCAACATGTGAATGTCAAGAAGGGAAATACACAAAAGAGACAGCAAAGGTCCACTATTCAAAGAGCTCAACCAAGGAAAGTATGGGTTCTTAAACCTATTATTGAAGAAATGCATTCCAAAGCATGTAATGAAAAATCAAAAGCTATATGGATTCCCAAGTCTCTTTTGAAGGAGTTGAATATTGAAAACAAATCAAAGTTGACATTCAAGTTTCCAAAGGCTTCCACTCCATCTTCTTCCCAACATCTTCCTAAAAAGGTTTGAAAGCTTTCTACTCCACCCCTCTCCAAAATGGCTTTTCTACCTCATATATCTAGGCCTCAATCTATTTCATCCATGATTTCCCCATCATTCCATCACCCTTCAAGGTGTGTGTCAATGTTGATCTTGCTTAATATCTCATCCACCTTCATGAAATCCTTTAAATATTATGCCTACTTGCTATCCTTTCTTATTTTAGTCTTCCAAAACCAACAACCTCATCCTCCATCTTCCTCTCATTTTCCTATCATTTCCCTTCCATTTCCTTATCAACATCTTTGAGTGTTCCTTGCTATGGCCTTAGCTTGTCATAACTTTTTTATCTTATACGAGTACTATTCAAAATGACAAAAGGCTTGAATTCTTTCCAAAAGATTTTAAAATCCAAAAAAAGAAGTTCCTTGGTGAAAACTTGGAAATAAGCACCTTGGTAGAAAAAGTAAAGAAAAATAAATCCATCCTATGATGAAAACCTGGTAAACAGATGTCATGTGTAATTCTTCCATCAATGAAACCCTATCATGATCTTGCTTATCCTTCAGATGTCCTCATTCCCAAAGTCATTCACTCATAACCTCCATAAAAAACTTTGCTATCCTATTCAATTAACCCTTTGGTATTGATCAACAAAAGAAAGAAGAAAACTCAGTTCTTAGCAATCTCTTGACATGGTCATTTTCTTTAATTAGTTACATGACACCCTTTATTACACCATGAGCTTATATTGTTATATCTTTTTCCCAAGCTTGGGTAATCTTGTGAAGACTTTCCTTGAGGGTAACATTCACCACTTCATACTCCTTTCCTATCTATCTCCACTTATCCACTAGCTTGCTACTACATCTCATCCTACACTTTGCTAGACACTGGAACAAAATCAAGGAAATCCTTCTTGAGAGCTAGTAATCTCCAAAAAAAGTTCTAAAATTTTGAAAATATCCCTAAAAAATCTAAAATTTGCAAAAGTCCTAAAAAAAAATCTATTTTCTTTGTGAAAACTTAGCAATAGGTGCCTTGGAAATGACAAAAAAAATTTGAAAATTCAAAAAATTCCAAAAAAATGGAAAAATTAAAAAGTACAAAAAATTGAAAAATAGGAAAAAGTATCATTCCTCTTGTAGAAGATCTCTTAAGCTTCAGTCACTTGTTTTTTTATTTGTGTCTATCTATTGTTGCTTACTTTTCTTTTGAGATTCCTCTCATGGAAGATCTCTCTCATGTTAGTCACCAGCTATCCTGTTTGTGTTTTTCTATTGTCACTCAATCTTACTCAAGTTCTTCTTACTAAAGTTTCCTCTTTGACTTTAGTCACCAATTGTTCTGACTATGTCTGTCTATTGTCATCACCCTACTGAAGAGATTTCTTTCAAACATGTTCTAAACATTGACACTTGACATTAATCCTATAACATAAAAACATTGAACTCAAAAATAATAAATTTGTTTGGGATATGCTGATCTTTTCTTTATTTGTTTCTCTTTTGTTTTATCATGTCTCTTTGAGCAACTTGATGATCTCCTTTTCGACTAGAGAAGAAAGGCCTAGGAGCATGACCTTTTCTTTTCTTTCTATTTGTGGTTTAGTTCCAAATAATCTGAAGCATCCATATAAGAGGGGTGTCCACTATAAGAGCCTCCATCTTGTATTAAATGATTGTGTCTACCTTGACTCCTTTTATATGGATAAATTAGTGAGATTGGTTCTTCTCCTTACTTATTGGAGTGAACTCTTCATGCTAAAGTAAATACTGATACTCATCCTACTAAGTGAATGTATGGGTCACTGTGAGTATATCTAGCACACTTTTGTCTTAGGTTACGAATGCAAGGGTCATTGTGGACAAAATACTTACTAATTACTTAGCATAAGAAGGATCTCTCATATGTCTAGTGTGTCTACATGAAAGAACCATTTTGGTCATCCTAACATTTATGTTATGATTCTTATGTTAACTTGCTACATTAAAAGGGACAAATTTTCTAGTCATGTTGGATTCTTGTGCCTTGAATGCTTACATTTGATCTCGACAAAACTAGAACAGATGTCCTATCCATATTACCATGATTGCAATGTCAGTGGGGATTGTATGACATCTAGGGTTTCTCTATACACTCAGTGATGATAATTGTTGAAGCTTGGTAACCAGACCTAGGGTTGTATCTAGTTTAAGGTTGCATCTAGCATAGGGTTGTATTGCGTAAGAACATGGTTTGATTGCAAATTTTCTTGCATCCTTTCTAATGAGGGATTGTCAACTTCTTCAAAGCATCATGTTCTTTATGACTACACAAATGATCAATTAATCACCCTCTTGGCTACTTTGGCTACTCTAAACCCATTTTTTAGGATCAAATTCAAAATTTGACACACTTTAATAGCTCAAAATTGCATTTTAAAATTTTGGGACCAACATGATCAAATGCTTATGTAGTGTAATTTTTATAATACTTTGTGAATCTTGGAATCTTTTCAAATCACAATTTCTTCAAATTTTCTAAAAATTCTAGAAAAAGTGAACTCTATCAACCTTTGGTCAAACTTGGTCTTCTAGACCTTGAAGTCACTTCAAATCGACTCTAATTTTCTTTTGATCATTATAATCTCTTCTACATTCTATTGAATCTTGAATTTCTTTTGTATCTCTTTATATACTACTTTACATTATATTTTTGGTGTGTCATCTTTTGATTTTTCTTCCAAGGGAGCAAGATGATTACATCATTGTATCTTTCAAAATTGGTTTCAAATCAATCTGAATCTTCATCACTTGGGGCGTCTTGTTCCCATCTTATGCCCTCATCACTCGAGGCATCTCATTACTAGATGTATCTTATTCCTTTCTATCTCACATTTATGTCATATGTCTCATCTTTTGATCAGTTAATCACATCTTATAACATTTATAGTTAGAGTTCAATGGACAAGTATTAGGATAGTCTAAACCCCGACTCCTAAGGATCAAGCCTCATTCTGGGGATGATTCTATGACTCCTGATCAGATCTTGTTATCTTTTATTCATCCCGATATCTAGGTGTTCTATCTAGATCCCTTAAGGTTAAGCTTGGTTTTGGAGATAATCTTTAAAAGCTTATTCATCTTAGGCATCTAGGTGTTCTATCTGGATCCCTTAAGGTTAAGCTCCATTCTAGAGATATTCTTTAAAAGCTTATTCATCTCGGTATCTAGGTGTTCTATTTGGATCCCTTAAGGTTAAGCTCTACTCTGGAGACAATCTTTAAAAGCCTTTTCATCTTAGGTATAGAGGTGTTCTATCTAGATCCCTTAAGGTTAAGCTCTATTCTAGAGATAATCTTTAAAATCTTGTCAATCTCGATATCTAGGTGTTCTATCTAGATCCATTAAGGTTAAGCTCTGTTTTGGAGATAATCTTTAAAAGCTTATTCATCTTAGGTATCTAGGTGTTCTATATAGATCCCTTAAGGTTAAGCTCCATTTTGGAGATAATCTTTAAAAGCTTATCAATCTTGGTATCTAGGCGTTCTATCTAAATCTCTTAAGGTTAAGCTCCATTCTGGAGATAATCTTTAAAAGGTTATTAATCTTGATGTCTAGGTGTTCTATCTAGATCCCTTAAGGTTAAGCTTCATTCTAGAGATAATATTTAAAATCCTATTCATCTTAGGTATCTAGGTGTTCTATCTAGATCCCTTAAGGTTAAGCTCCATTTTGAAGATGATCTTCAAAAGCTTATCAATCTCGATATCTAGGTGTTTTATCTGGATCCCTTAAGGTTAAGCTCCATTCTGGAGATAACCTTTAAAAGCTTATCAATTAGTCTCCATGTCATCAATTTTGAAACCAATCTTAGTATCTAGGTGTTCTATTTGGACCCCCTATCGTTAAGCTTCATTCTAGAGATAACCTTAAAATGCTTATCAATTGGTCTTTGTATCATCAATCTCAAACCAATCTCATTTCTTGATATGTGCATCATACTTTTTGATTTTCTTTGAATTGAACATGCTGCTCACACATTCATTCAAAGAGGGGAAAATGTAAGACCCCAAAATTGGCACATTGCCATACTAAACCAATTCTAGTCTATTTCAATCAATCCTAAGTCCTATTTTACTAGGCAATTCTAATTATGATAATCTCTACTCGATCTAAGTGTCAAATGAAGAAAATCATTAATATGTATTAATCACTTACTTTAATTAATTCTTGAATATTCATTGAATTAGCTAAATTGACCTTTTAATTGAATTAATTTAATTATAAGTCCTGGTACTTTAATTAAGTTAAATTCACCCCTTTTAGCTAATATACATGAGGAATTAAATATATTTGATTTAATTAAATATTCTCATTCTAATTGTTGAATTTGATTATTTGATTGGGAATACTCAATTATGAGGTCATATTTAATTTCCTTAAATAAAATATCTTCTCCAATATTCTCTCTTCATTTCAGAAATGGAAACTCTCAATTGACTGAAATCATAAAAGGAATTAAATCAATTAACTCCTTATTCCAGTCAAAAGAAATCAATTAACTTCCTTTTCATAAGGAAAATTTCCATTCTAATTGAATCTCATTTCTAATCTTTACCGTCCATCCAAATTGATCTTGATTGTTGATCAATTCTTGGATTCTATTTAAGAAGCTCTCAATTCCTCATTTCAAAGAGGATGGTTGGAATTTGAATTATATCGAATTACTATTGAATTGCATACTCAATATTATCATAGCTTTCTTACTTTCTAGCATTTTAAATATCATTTAGATTAAAATACATTCATCTAGTTTAATTTTCTTTTATTTCTCATTAGATTAAATTGCATATAATATAGATTAAATTCATTTTTATATAGCTACATAAAATCCTACATTCTATAAGGTCTGGTTGCCTACTTCTCAGTCTGAGAGAAAATAGGCAAAATCCTTCTAGTTAGAAGGCAATAGGTTGCTCTATTGGATCTCTTGAATAAACAACTCAATGCCTATTCTAGGATGATTCTATAGGTAAAGACCATGTTGAAGTGTGTGTGAGAATCAAAGACTCACATTTCTGCATATATAGATAGAACTGAAGACCCATTTAAATATTTTGGCTTTAGCATTGTTAGCAATATTGTTGATTATAATAGCTCATATGATGAGGAGAAAGAACATAAGCAAAAGAAAGAAGATGTACCTTTTGAGAAGAAATTTGAGTCTATGTCAACTGGCACTAAAGTATCTACTACAAGTGTACCTATGACTATAGTAACAATAAAATGATCTACACCACCTACACAAGTAGTAGTGGTCACTACAGTAATAGTACAGTCAGATGAAGCACAAAACCTTGTATATTCTTTGAGAAAATTCTTTGAAAAGAAGAAATCAGTTAAGTCTATTGAGAAGACTTTAACTTCAATCTTGGATAGGTTAGAGAAGATAGTAAGTTCTGTGGATACATCTACAAATATTCAACAGAGAGTAGTAATTGTGTGCAAAAATTTTGACAATGAGTTTTCAAGACTTACCAATGTTGCCACAATGAAAGCATAGACTAAGCATGATGCTAATCTTCTTAATAATATGTGTACAAATATAAGAAATGATATAGAAACATTAAATGTATGCATTAAGGTACTAAGATAGAGCATGGAGAAGGGAAACATAAATATGCTAAGTGCAACTTGGCATACCTTCAACTTCATAGTTTTGATGAGCAGATCAAAAAGAAGATAACTGAGCTTTAGACACTCACTAATAACTTTCTAAAACATAACTAGAAGTTAGAAAAATTTGAGCATATAATGCAATCAATTCATGATAGAATCTGGGATATACATGCAGGAAAGGAGAAAGCTCTAAAAAGATTTACTCTTTTGAGAGACCATTTATCCCCACAGATTACATTGTTACAAAATCAGTTGGAGGTATGCTTGATAGCTAAGACCTCATATGACAAGTTTGTGGCTACAAACTTGAATGTAGTAGAGTTACCTGCATATGCTCTATGTGTGCTAATAAGTGTGTCTAATGCACTGAAAGATAGTTGGAAGAAACACCTTACATAGTTGAGGATTACTTCAATGATTGTTTCTCCAAGTTTTGATACAACTTTTAGATTTTAACAAGATTTTTTTTCTTTATTGAGACCCTTTTCATTGATGATAAATGGGGGGAAATAAGAAAAAATGTAATTGTAAGTTATATATAGTTGTATTTTGAAGTATAGTCGTGAGCTTTGCTCCAAGCAAGCTTTGTAATCAGAGTAATAAGAGATGTAATGTTTTTGATGCAAGCTTTGTAATTGAAGTTATAAGAGATGTAATATTTTTGATATTGTTAATGTATATAATTAATTATTATTACACTTTACTTAAGTTTACTTAGGTTAAATGCATTTTTATATAGACACCTAAGAGTACGTGTAGTTATATGAGTTGTCTTGTTGACAACAAAGGAGTTTGCATATTCATCTGAGTTGTCATGTAGACAACAGAGTTGTTTGTACTCTAATTAAGCACATGGTGTCTGCAACATCTCTTTAAGAGATATACCTTGTCATAGCTATCCTTTCATCATCACACTAGCATCTATGCTCAATGGAGGATAATCCACCTCTAGTGCATGTGTGCTTAGTTGTGAGGCTTATCACTTTGCTAACTCCTAGTCATTCTAGAGGCCTTTATATAGAGGAATTTATAGTGTATGTGGACATATGATATTCTCATTATTGTTATTCTGATTATCCATTATTGGTCCATATTGTGCTAGTGTTTGAACCTCTTGATATTGGTTTTATTTTGATCCAAGGAAAATTCTTACATGGTATCAAAGCTAAGGGAATTTCTCTTCACATAGCCATTGGAGACCATTTTTGCTTCACCTCTCAGAGGACCCTGATTTAGATTCAATGTATCAGTAGCTATTGGGAGTGTCTAGAGCCAAAGTGGACCTCACCATTACATTGAAAGCATCAATTTGGTGAATTTTGACTATAAATTTTCCAACCCTAGGTTATAGTCAAATTTGAGGCAATTTTTTTTTTGTAAATTGGCACCTAAAGGCCCGATTTGCAGAATTGGTATAATCATTTCAGATCTCTGAATTTAATTTTTAGATCTGCATATTTTAATTTCTATCTCTACATTTTTCAGAATTTCTCTACAATTATTGTTTGGATTTGTATTATTTTTTTAAAATTATGCAGAATTTTTTTGGCCTATTAAGCCTATAGAGAAGATTTTTTTGTAGGCAACTGGGTGATCAAATCCTGGCACCTGCAAAATATTCTACCAACATATTCCTTCCAACTAGCATTTACAACACATCTCATAACTGACAAAATCATAGTAACCAGCCTAATCAAACTATTGACCAAATTGTAAGCAACCAAGTTTCACCACACAATTCTAGTGGCAACCACCACAACCCAACAAACCACTAACAAAAACCATGACAGGTATCAAATATCAAGTGGCTTTAGGTCATTTCAACATCTTGCAACCCTAGCCTTTTAAACTCCATTGCACTCTAAGTCGAGATTCATTTGGGACTAATCCCGCACCACCCACCAACTCGATTTCCTCCCTTCTACTTGTTTCCCTGTCAATTGAATTCAAAATCTCGTCGGTCAACAGCAAACACCTAGCATCAACTTCTCTGCCCCTATCCCGTGCTCCCACTAATGACATCATACTTTCCAATCTCTAGCACCATCCAACACAACCTGCTACATGGTGGCCCTGTGATACAGTTAGTGCTGATGTAACCTAGCCATGTCACCACCAAACAAATGCTAAGTTAGCCACCCATGGTGCCACATCAAATCTGCCAAGTCAGTATCATACCTGCCACATCATTGTACAACTCTGCTATGTAAGCTAGGCAGTCTTTTTTTGCTAACATCATCCAAAAATTATCTTAAATTTGATAGTCATTTGACCATCACTAGCAGGCCAAATTGCACTATCATGATGGTTGTTTGGACATCAATTTTAACCTCATAGTTTTCAGGGCAAACCCCTCTCCATATGTAGTTTTGATTTGACAGTTCAACTTTGAGAGGCCATATCTTAGTCATCCGGACTCCAAATTAGCTGCAATATTTTTTTTTATTTTTGGCTATAATTTTCTAATTTTTTTAGTGGTGCTATTATTTTCTAGTTTTGGTGCATGAATTTGTCATAAAATTCAGTTTTTGGTGACTATACCTATCCAATCCTACATTTTGCAACTTCAAATGCTTCGTACGGGCTCATCTAGACATATTTCTAGGTTCATTTTTTTTGAAAGTGCATAATTTTTTGTCTACTTTCTAAATCTACAATTAGATTATAGGTTTGTGTCGATAGAAATAACACTTTTAGAAATAGGCCCTTTTTGGCATTGTATTGCTTTGATTAAACTTCAAAATTTTTGTATATTTGAGCTATATTACTAAGTACCAAATTTGAACTCCAAGAGGAGTTTGTAAGCAAAAAAATTAGGAGTCCAATTTTGTCCATTTTGACAAGTGGCCTATTGTAAAACACACTGCATATAAAGTGCCAAAAGCATTCATTTGGGGGGGTTCTTTGATTAAGTGAAAAGGAGGGGTGTGTCTTGTGTTCTTATGTCTCCTTGATATTGTGCTCTTTCTTTTGCATTATGGTTTCTTTTTCTAAGTTAACTCCACATAATTATGCTACTTGGAAAGAAAAGATAAAGGAACCATTGGTTGAAAAAGGTTTACTATGCTATGTAACCAGTGCAACAAAGAAACTTGATGATGATACTAATGAGTCTTGTAAAGAAGATTGTGCATCAAAATGATAAATGGCTCTAGGAACCTTGTTAAAGAATATCCCAAATCTTATCAAATATCACATCAAAAACCTTGACAATCCAATAGAAGTCTGGGGTAAACTTGAAGCATTGTATGGGACAGAGATGAAGATATGGCCTATACCATTGATGACAATCTTCTCAAATTGGATCATAGGAATTTCAAGATTATCTTACCCAAGTAGACATGTATAGGGCACAACTTAAGGATTGTGGTGAACCCATCAAGGAAGGAAAGTTGATCAAACATGTGATGACTCATCTTCCTCCTGAATATGCAGCTTTTGATTCTAGTTATAATACTCACAAGTTAACAATGGGTAGTGTCTTCACTAAGCCTTCATTTGAGTCATTTTTAGGAATGTTGGTCTTAGAACATGAAAAGTTAGTGAGTATGGGAATTCTCTAGTCTTCCAAGACCAAAGCCTTGGTAGCTAATGAAGGGAATCCAAGTGGTAAAAATTCCAACAAGAAGAAAAAGCAGTGGAAGGCTAAGCCACAAGATGACACACAAAAATCTTCCTCTAAACAACAATCTTCCTCGCATCAATATTCCTCCACACAACAATATTCCTCACAACAAGGCAAGTCTTTTTCCAAAAATAATTAGAAGGGGAACAACTTCAACAAAAGGGAGAAGAAAACTTGTGACTATTGTAAGAAGAATGGTCATGACGAACATGAGTGTAAGGATAAGAAGATTGATTAGCTGCTAAACATTGTGAGGAAACATAAAATTGATGTACCAAATGCCTATAAGGATAAGAGATCTTCAACCACTTCAAAAGGTAAGGGACAAGCTTTGGTAGCAAGTACAAACAATTCTGAGGAATGGGTTCTTGATTCAAGAACTAGACATCATATGGGTGCTTCAAGGGAGCATTTTTCCTCTTTGAAACCATCACTTGCACCTTACATCTATGTGAGAAATTATGCAAAAGTGGAAGTTGAAGGAAAAGGGAATGCTGAGTTGGAAAATGGATTCTTCGAGGATGTTCTTCATGTTCCCAATCTTAGCACCAACCTTCTTTCAATCTATCAAATAACTCACTGTGGATGTGGCAACAAAGTAGAGTTCCTTCTTGATTTAGTTGTGGTGAAAAACCTCAAGGATGATTCTATGGTGGCAATTGGAAAGGCTAATCATGAGACAAGACTTTATTCTTTTTCTCATTTTGTGCCTAAGTCTACTTCTCTTGCATTGTTGACCCACTCAAATTCACAAAGTAAGCTATGGCATGAGAGGTTTGGACATCTCAATTACTACTATCTTCAACAACTTAGCAACAAGTATATGGTCATAGGTCTACCTCAAGTCAAGTATTCAAAGGGTGTATGTTTAGGTTGTGAAGTAGCAAGAATCCTGAAGACAAGTTTGATAAGGGAAAGTCTTGGAGAGCTACTGTTGTTCTTGAATTGGTTCATAGTGATGTAGCTGACCCATTTCCAATACCATCATTTGGAAAGGCTCACTATGTTCTCACCTTCATTGATGACTTTTCACACTACACTTGGGTCTTCTTTCTTGCTCATAAGAGTGAAGTGTTTGATAAGTTTATCACCTTCAAAACTCAAGTTGAGAAGCAATCAGGGAAAGCCATCAAGATTCTACAAATAGATAATGGAAGGGAATATGTGAATTCTAGGCTTATAGACTTTTGTACTCATGAGGGTATCAATCTTCAACATTCAATTGCATACACTCCACAATAAAATGGTGTTTCCAAATAGAAAAATAGAACCCTTAAGAAGATGACCACTTGTATGCTACAAACATATGTCTCCACATTAAGTTTTTTGGGTAGAAGCCATGTGTTGTGCCAATTACATCCAAAACAGAAGTCCCCATAAAGCCTTAGATGGAATTACACCTTTTGAGGCTTGGTGTGGAAGAAAACCAAGTGTAAAGCACTTTAAAGTTTCTGGTTGTCTAGCATGGGCAAGGATACCTCCACAAAAATGAAATGCATTGGAACCTCAAAGAAAACCTTGTATATTTTTTGGATATCTTGACCACATTAAGGCACACAAACTCATGGATCCAAAGACACGTGAAATATTTTTTGAGAGGAGTTTTCACTTTGAAGAGACTTGTCCAAGTTTGGCTTCTTCAACTCCTCCTTCTTCCTCCTTCATGGAAAGTGATGATAGTGATGATAGTGACTTGGAAGATGATATTCCTCCAACTTTGACTCATAGGAAACCACCTTCGTAGGGTCCACAAATAGTTGAGGATATTCCCTCTTCTTCTTCCACTAGACCTTGTTGGGCACAATAAACACTTGATTCTATAGGTTCATTGGTGGGGAATCCTTTAGATACTAGGAGGACAAGGTCACAACACAAATCATTTCCACATGCATAGATTTCCATTTCTTCTTATCCACAATCATTTAAGGAATCATTAGGGGTTCCTAAGTGGGACAAGGTCATGGAGGAAGAAATAACTCCTTGATGAAAATCAAAATTTGGGACTTAGTTCCTCTTCCTAAGGGAAGAAAGTTGGTTCGGTGTAAGTGGATCCATCAGACAAAGTTTGTAGCAAATAGAAGTGTGGATAAGCTTAAGGCTAGACTTGTTGCCAAAGGTTTCTCACAAGTTCCTCGTATTGACTATACTGAGACCTTTGCACCGGTAGCTAAGATGAACTCCATTCATTTGACACTAGCTATTGCTACAGCTCATGGTTGGGTGGTTCATTAGATGGATGTGAAGAGTGCATTCTTGAATGGTGATCTTCATTAGGAGATTTATATGGAGCAGCCACAGGGGTTCATATAGGATTCTACTTTGGTTTGTAGATTTAAGAAGTCTATCTATGGTCTTAAGCAGGCTCCTCAGGCTTGGTATGCCAAGATGGATTCCTTTCTACTCTCAGCAAGATTCACTTGGTGTTATTCAAATTCGAATGTCTACATTCTTCAGATGGATGGCTCACATTTGATACTCATGCTTTATCTAGATGACTTGATCATAATAGGAAGTACTTCATCCATCATTGCCAGTATCAAGACTTCTTTGAAAGACATATTTGCTATGATAGACTTGGGTTTACTTCATTATTTCCTTGGTGTTGAGATCACAAAGTCTTCAGCTGGGATCAAACTTTCTCAACCCAAGTATGCTCTTGATTTGATTTCTTGATTTCACATGAGTGACTGCAAGCCTACACCTGCTCCCTTTCTTTCAAATGTCAAGTTAGAGGCCAAGTGTTCCACTCCACTTATTGATGCTACATTGTATAGACATTTGGTTGGGAGTCTCATCTACTTGAAACATACACACCCTGACATAGCTTTTGCAGTTGGCATGGTTTCTTGCTTCATGCAAGAGCAACATGAGCTTCATTCAAAGGTTTCCAAACGCATCTTGTACTATATACAGGCTACACATACACATGGGATACACTATGCAATAGGTACTAGACTTTAGTTGATTAGATATATAGGCTCAGACTATGTAGAAGATCTTGATTCTCACAAGCCTACTTTAGGATACATGTTTCATCTTGGTTTCAGCCCCATTTGTTGGTAGAGTAAGAAGCAAAATACTTCTTCAACTGAGGCTGAGTATCGAGGAGCTATCATTACAGCTACAAAAGCTATTTGTTTACAACATATTTTGAAGGAGTTTGGATTTGACATACCTAAACCCACAGTCATACATTATGATAATCAGAGTGCTATTGAGATCTCAAAACACCCAGTTCAACATCAGCAAATTGAACACATTGAGTTTCATATGCACTACATCAGAGAGTTGATAGATGAGTAGGTCATTGCATTGCAGTATTGTCCTATAGTAGAGCAAGTTACATATATCTTCACCAAACCCTTCACTGAGGTCAAGTATCTTCATTTGCGAGATCTCTTAGGGGTGTAGGATGTTTCAGAAAGGGGAGTCCCTTGCATTCTCTCTTCTTTCTTCTAGGAGGGATCTTTTCCTTACATAAGGTCTTCTTCGCTCTCATCTTCTTTATTGTACTTATCTCTTTTTTTGGTGGAGGTTTTTTCCCATGAGGTTTCCCCTCTTTCTCCATTTTCAGAGAGATTATATTGCATTGCATGTAGAGAATTGCATTTGTACATGGGTACCTAACATGACCTAGTAGTCGAGACCCATCATACATTTTCATCCTATCTTTTGTGAGCTTAAGTGCATTCCCCTAGGTTGCACTTAAGGGGGGTGTTAGTGTAAATAATTAATTATTATTACACTTTACTTAAGTTTACTTAGGTTAAATGCATTTTCATATAGACACCTAGGAGTATGCGTAGTTATATGAGTTGTCTTGTTGACAACATAGGAGTTTGCATATTCATCTAACTTGTCATATAGACAACACAGTTTTTTGTACTCTAATTAAGCACATGGTGTCTACAACATCTCTATATGAGATACATCTTGTCATACTTATCCTCTCATCATCGTACTAACTTTTGTGCTCAATGGAGGATAATCCACCTTTGGTAGATGTGTGCTTAGTTGTGAGGTTTATCACTTTGCTAACTCCTAGTCATTCTAGAGGCCTTTATATACAGACACTTCTAGTGTGTATGGACATATGATATTCTCATTATTTTTATTCTAATAATCCATTATTGGTCCATATTGTGCTAGTGTTTGAGCCTCTTGATCTTGGTGTTATTTTTCCCTAAGGAAAATTCTTACAGATATAATATAAGACATATTGTGTTGTGTTGTGTATGTTTATTTACTTTGATTGGTGTGACAACATCTTTTTTGGGGAACTTAGCCAATTTTCCCAAAAAATTTCCATCAATGCCAAAGGGGGAGATTTTTAGCAATATGACTAATCAATCAAATAAGATGAGATATGTGGTTGTCATTTATGGCAACATATGTTTTGCAGTATAGTTATGATTGTTGTGAAGGAAAATTATCTAAGTATTGAACAATGTTACAATAACATGAGAAGATTTATTGATAGTGGAATATTTCTTTGGAATATTCTCTTGCATAGTTAACCATAGATGCATGATGTCATTCTGATGATGCATACCAGTGCGCATGTCCAGACACGCAACCAAGTTTAAGTTATGAAGGAAATACTGATGTAGATACTTCACAATGCAAAACAGACCAAGTCAGTAGATCACATTGTAAGACTTGAAGAATTGTTTCAATTATTAAATCTTGATGAGCCAACTCTAAGGATGATATGTGAGCCAACTAAAGAATAATTTACTAATATGAATGATATAAGTAAAGAAATTCAAATGTGAAGTTAGTGTTCAATGTGAAGTTATGATGTGTGATTTGAAGTAATGTTATGTGATATGATAATGCGAGATATGATACAAATTGATATATGTGCAGTTACTCCTTGTATGAAGAACTAAAAAACAAAGGAATTGTGAAGTACAACAAGTGATCCATTATTGTATGTATATCTATTCTCTTGAAGAACTTATTATATAATTTCATGTTAGGGCAATGGGCTCTTCTTGCACACATTTGTATATGATCCATCAACTTCTAACAGGGTTGAAGCAACTCCTAACAGGGTTGAGGCTTCTAACAAGGCCTAGTCTCCTAATAGGGACTTGAAACACTATACATTCTTCATAGACTCCTAACAGGGTCAATATCCTTAACCGAATTCTTTATATAGTGAATCATCTTGTGGGTTTCATCCCCACCGAGATTTTCCCTTGGCCAAGGTTTCCCTAGTTAACAAAATATGGTGTTATGAGCTCTCTTTATATATGTTTGTTTATATTGTTCAACATTATTGGTTTACTTTATTATGCATTTGGTAAAGTAATTAATAATATCTAGTTGTGGGCAAAATGATTGAAAATACTAATTCACCCACCCCCCATCCTTCTTAGTATTATCTATTTCTAACAGCATCAATTTGCTCCTTGCTCCCTACATGTATTAATCTAAAACTAAAAGAATCCTAATGTACATAGATGGGACTAGCATTTCACCAATGGTCATTAATTTTCCATGGTGAAATGCAGAGTCAGAGCCAAAAATGTGAGAAAACCCTAAGTTATTGCAAAATTTGGAGTAGTAGTTAGAGAAAATCAAATATCTTGAGTTGTAGGTCAATTCAAGACCTCAAACAAAATGCATTAGAAATGTAATTCACTAGAGAATCCAAATATGTCACCCTCTTAGACCAATCTATCTATATATGTTTGTACACATTTTTTGAACATCAGTTTTGTAGGGAGAACGTTGTATTTTTATTGATTCCAAAGAAAAATTGCAAAGTGTGTCCTACCACCTACTTGAAAGGGCTTATGTAGGCATTCCCAATGGTCATAACAAATTTTCAAACCAAAATTTTCCATTGGAGAGTGAAAATACAAATTATGCAACTTTTTGCTAAAAGTTGCTTGACAATTTTTTAGCAACATTGCAAGAATTGTGCAACTTTTAAAATATTTGATCAAATCATGGTCAAAGCTTATCTAAATGATCCAACATGGATCTAAACATGTTAAAAACATGAAAATAAGGAAATATGCTAAAACTAAGGCTATTTGACTCCTTTGAACAATAGTTGACAAAGGGCTTATAATGTGTCAATCTTGGAACTAGGTCTTACAATTGTGTCAAAATGAATAACCTTCATTCCTAACCTATCCTAATAGTTCCTAGGACCTTGAAGAAGTCCTTGAAGTGTATCAAGACACTTCATTTGTTGAGGGTGCTCCTGCACCAGAAACCTTGTTCAAAGACTCTCATAAATGGGCGACAAAGTGAAAAAAAATGTACAGGTTCTTTTCAAGCAAGAAGAGATTGGCTTCCCTTCCCCTTCATCCTATTCAAGTGGATCAATTTTTTACTCAATAGGGTTTGGATTTCTTTGGTACACCATCTAGTTTTGGTCACAAATGGGTCTTGGCAACCATAGATTATTTCACAAGATGGATAGAGGAAGTAGCCTTGAAGGACATTACATAGGCTTCAATTGTTGAATTCCTTGATGGAATTGTAACCAGGTTTGGTGCCTCTTCAACTATCATATCAGATAATTGTAAGTCCTTTTCTATATCTAACATTGGCTCTTGGGTAGTAGAACATAGCATATATTTGAAAACTTCTTCAAATTATTATTCTCAAGGTAATTGCCTAGCTAAGTCCAACAAGAAAGTCATCTAAATCATCAAGAGAACAATTGAAGATAATTAGAGAGCATGGCATACTAAACTGAGGACCTCTATGTGGGTTGATAGAATTGCACCTAAGAGAGTCATTGACCATTCACCTTTTATGTCATTTTATGGTAGAGAGGCAAGAGTTCCTCCTTCACTTGAGTTTACCTCTTGAATAAACACATTAGTTAGAACTAGCCAACAATGATGCCACGATAGTAAAATTAGCAGAATTAATAGGTCTTGAAGAGGTCGGAAATTAGTCCATGGGGACACTTGGAGCACACCAACAATAAGTCAAATAGAATTATGATAGTAATACTACTTTTAGAGCCCTAGATTGACCTTGTCCTCAAATGAGATGCAGACAAAGGTGAACTAAAGTAGACATTTGAAGCTTGATTTCATGTAGAGTCGCCCTTGTATCATAATAATTGTTTGCAAAGAGGCCAATACTTTTTTTTTTAAAGCTATCAAGGGCTGATGGTCAAATTCTTCCCATTCCAGTCAATAGGACTCACCTTGAACTTTGGTTTTAATGAAGCTTTAGGTCATGTGCACAACATGTCAGATTTCTAATTTTCCAAGAAGTACATGAACACGGCTGTTCTCCCAAAGTGGAAGGTTTTTTTGATTGGTTGCAGAGAGGAAGTTGTAAGTTATATAAAGTTTGACTTCATGCTCAATAGTTTAAAATGATTCATCATCATCGATAACTTGCCACTTTACTGATTAAGCAACGAAGCAATCGATTACTGACGAGATGGGCATTCATTTGAGTGATTTTACGTTTAATCGATGTGATTTCTCCCATCAATTCCTTTTATTTCATCGATAAATGATTTCGATGAGCCTTTGCGTTCATCCAAGAGTCTTTGTGTTCCGTCGACGGAGCTTTCATCGATAAGCAATAGGAGGTGAAGGGCCAATCAGTGGAAAAAATGTGGAAAGGCTTAGTTGAAGGAACACTGGTAGGGCCCATGATTAAAAAACACAAAGAACAAATTTGTGGTCTGCAATACAAATGGCGACGATGAATGAAAGGGGCACACACCTCTACTTGGCCTGAAGCGTCTACCCAGCCGAGAGAATGGCTGTTTAATAGACATTTATTTACTATTTAATATTAAATTAAAATTACAATTCTATTGTATTATAAGTTCTAAAATATTAATAAATTAATATACACGGTCATTTTATCTTTTGGATAGTCATTTCGTACTTGGCCCACTGTTGTCTATGGAGATTAGTTTTCGCTTGCGTACATTTTTCTTCTATCATTGATTTGTCTGGAAAAACATCTCATACCTATCAATTCATGAATTTCAAGGGACTTTCTAATGAATGGCTCATAAGGCACAATACTTGGTGAAGGTTTTACAAATGGGGTTGCAAGTGTAGATGATTTAATCATGGAACAAATTATGTAGTTAAGTACACTCGAGGTGGAGTAGTACTGGGATGAGTGATTTCCCGAGAAATCCCGACGCTTCAACTCTATGAGCATCACCTAGATCCAATGAGTGCTAAGCGTTCCATTCATTCTCATGAGAGATGGGTTCATGGGAACCACTACTCATGAAACATCAATGATACCCCAACCTTTGAAATGACATCAACTACTTCCTTGTCATCTCTAGTCACATAAACTCCTTAGATAAACCTAGCAAAGATTTGATCCTTCAAATATGTTTGTCTAGGTTTTAGACATGTGACTTCCCTTTGGTAATATTATTAATTATGACTAATAAATCTTCTCCAAGATTGAATTTACAAACTTTTAGATCTAATTTTATTTTAAATGCTACAAGGGTTGTCTTGACCTTAGTCTCATTATTGGTTCCTTTCACTCATTTTTTTGCTCCCAACATCAAAATATTGCCTTTCTAGCCTCTCACCACATGTTCAACACTTAAAGACCCCCTAGATTGCTCTTTGAGAGCCTATCGAAGTTGTTTTTTATCCATCTTGTATCAAAAGTGATCAAAGACACCTCTTCTACCTACTTGAAAGGAGGATTAGACCTCAAAGATCCAATAGATCCCACCATATTAAAATAATTAAATATTAAGATTTATTTAAATAAATTTCTTAAATTATTCTTTTAGTATACTCTAATATTGAAGATTTATCTATTACAATTCATTGTAATGTATATGGGGTGTGGACAATTAATAGGACTCAAACTTCTTATATGAAATATTAATGAACCAATTCTTTAAACATTTTCACTATAATATTAGACCTAAGATCACTTTCACTATTAAAGATCCTAAAAAATAAAGATTTCTTCTTGTACCAATTTCTTAAAATTGTATTTAAGATTGTATTTATGTTTGCATATGAATGCAAAGAAAAATATAATATATATTACAATATAATATTAAAACATTCCATCAAAATCAATATTAATGTACAACTTTCACTATTAAACTTAATTTTTTTAATCCTTCCTGTCCAAGTACATAGTGGGAAGAAGCAAGAAAATCCACATCATATATTCTTTCCGCACTACGTGTACTAGGCCAAAGCAAAAACACAGTCACTGGGCGGTGGAACGTCCATCAGGTCTTCAATCCGTGCCAGTCTTTTTGTCTTTTCAGAATAAAATTTCTGCATACGTCCAACAGGGCCGGTGGAAAGTTTCTTCAAGTTTTCCAAAGAGAAAATGATGGGCACTTTGATGTTTTTCAAGATTTGTCCTTATCTAAAGCCACTTTTAGTACACAGATGAATTCGTATTTGTAATGCTAGATGCAGTGAGGGGAGATTCAATGAATCCTCTGATGATTAAATTGTCTTATTATTGTTAATATGAAATTGTGTTGCTCTCAGTTTTTTTCCATTATGATTAAAAACTAATTCAGATACTATGTATGTCGGAATGAGATCCCCTGTCTATGATCTCATGGATTCATATATTCATGGCCCCTTAAAAATGTTTCATTTGATTGATTCTTATTGCCGAGTAGTACTTACGCTGGAGCGAGATCTAAATAATGTTTGATGAATCCAAGAATTAATCGATAGTTTTCCTTTTCCCCTTTCACTATGGAGTTATTGACAGCAATGACTTCATTAATGGCGATTATGGCCTTGAGGCAGACAGTAGTGCATGGACTGATGCAAGCATATGCAAGCCTCCCTCTTGAGATCCGAGTTGCTTTCAACAGATTCATTCATCGCATTCTCAGTTGGTTCTCAGCCTACAGCCACTTTGAAATCATGGATGTAGATGGTGTCAACACAAATGAGCTTTACAGCGATGTACAACTTCACCTCACCAACTCTCCATCCATCTCTGCAACTAGAATCAGCAGGGCAAGGAATTCAAGCTCTTTTTCCTTCAGTCTTGCTGACAATGGCAAGTTTGATGACAAATACAATGGTGTTTCCATCTGGTGGGAGCACAGAGTGACCCAGAGGCAGAGCAACTCATTTTCATGGAGGCCACTGCCAGAGGAAAAGAGGGCATTTGTTCTATGGATTCCCAGGAAGAACACTGAGACTATCTTGACACCATATTTGGAACACATTGTAGAGCATGCTTCAGAGATCAGAAGAAAGAAGAGAGACCGTTTGTACAAGTGTATGGATACTTACCCCATACTTGCATGTGTATGGTGTGTGTGTTTTCTTATTGTATGGCATTTCTGATGTGTTTAAGGAAGGGAGTCGTAGTCACCTGCTTAGTCAGGATCTACACGATGCAACACTTCTTGCCATTGCTTGTTTAGTTTAGCATTATATATATTGTATGTACATGCATGGTTTTTCTGCAGGTTGTAGGTACCGGGTATCGACTTCCCTGAATTGCCAGGATGAGCATACCCTATTATACTATCTCAATGATAAGAGAAGGGAGATAAGTTCTCAAGTCCAAATCCCAAACCCTAAAACCATTTGTCCTAGTGAGTTAGGACAAGTATCAGAGTTGAGCACCCACTGAATGTGTCGGATGACATATTTTGTGATTTTTAATCCTTTAGACTGATTTTGTATGAATTGTCATATGATGGGTTTTCATATTTTATCATGAAGGCCTATGGTGAATTTTCTGTTAATTAAATTTTAACAAATAGATTTAATTAATAAATTAATTATTTGAGAAGATTAAATATCATGATTTTGATATTTTGATTATAATTAATTCAAGGAAAATTAATTGAGAGAAAAGAATTAAATAAAAAGAAAATTAGAAAATTAAAATAAATAATAATTATAAAATACTTATAAATTAATAAACAAATAATAATAATAAAAGTTATTAAATTAAAATGGGAGTTATAAATATTTAAATGGAAATTAATTAAAAAGTAATTGGAGTTATAAGTTTGCTTGGAAATTAACGTATTTCTCCATTTTTTTCATGTGTCAACAACACGGGGGTTAGTGCATCAATTGAGCACATGGTGTCTACAACCCTAGGGCTTATCAAAAAGGTTGGAAAAGGCCCATGCTTAGTTGGTGACACTTTCTAGCTAGTTCTAGAAGCATTCTAGAGGTTTCTTGAGAGCTCTTTATATATTCGGGCATCCCTTAGAAGCTGGGATATAGTGTGGATAGTGTGGATAGCGTGGATAGTGTGGATAGCATGGAGAACAAGTGAAGCATTGGAGGATTTGAGAAATTCTGAAGAAGGGGAGCTTGCTCTGCGGGTTATCTGAGGAAGAGCGAGTTAGCATCATAATTCAGGTAGATTCTTGTGATTTCACTTATGTTATTTCCGCATCTTGCTTTCCCCTGTCTTCTTCGTGTTTTCCATATGTCTTCATTATGCATTTTCAATTTGGGTAATTAAAATTTATTTGAGGATTTTATATGCTTAGATCTAAAAATGACACGGGCTAGGGTTGCAATTCATGGACAAACCCATTAGAATTAGTTATCAAAATTTTTTAAAATAAACAAGTTTCATAGAGAGATTCTGAAAATGAAAGCTTGTATTTATAAATTATCATTTTTATAAATATATTGTGATTCTGTATATTATTTATATATATACATACATACATACATACATACATACATACATACATACATATATATATATATATATATATACATACATATGTATATATATAATCTATTCATATGAATTAAAAGTCGGATACCTGACTATGGGCGGAAACATTTTAATAAACGTATTTCGCAATTATAAAATTGCACTGCGATTATTTGTTTTGAAAAAATATATATTTATGCACATTTGGGTGGGGGCAGAATCGCACCCCGTACCCGTGCTCAGAGTGGTCGCGCAGTACCTGCTATGCAGCATACCCGCAACAGTAATAGTCGCAGGGTACCCACGGCAGGTGTCACTTCGGTGACAGCCGACGGCTAAGGCAATTAGGCTTGTTAAAAGAAAATTTGTTATTCGATTTTTATTATTATGTGATATGAATTGAAATTAATAATATTCAGTTTTTTTTATAAAATGTGAAAATAATATTATATATTATATATGTATAAATGTATATATGTATATATTTAAATATAAATATATATATATGTGTGTATATGTAATATGTAAATATGTTATTAAAAGTTTTAAAATTGTTGATAAAAGATTTAAGAATTCATCTTTTATAATGATGAATAGTTTTGTAATTTTATAATTTTAACTATTAAGTATTAATTAATAGTTTTAGATTATAAAATATGTAAGTATAAGAAAATTTAGTGGGGAAACGTTTTTAAAATAATATAATTGGAAATCGAAGTTTAGAGGGAACTTTTAATCTATTCAAAAATAGTACATGGGAAAAAACGTATATAAGGGTTCTTTAAATTCTTTCTCTAAACTTGGAAACATAAACTGAAATTTGGCATTTGAATTTAAATTTGAACACTTAGCAAAACCAAAACATGTGTTTACATTGTGTATTCCTTATGCCAATGTTTTGGGTTTTGGGTTGACTAGTGTTGACTAGTATAGGACGTCTACTAGAGGCTTGGGGGTTATGTGATTGTGATGTCATGATGATGTTTTATTTCTCGATCTTTATAAACCCAACCATGATTATGTGATGGAATGCTCTATGTATTGGTTGTGTTTACTGATTGTTAAAGTTGAGAATCTTATGTTTGAGACCCTTGACTTAACCATTATTTTTGGTCATCAATCAGTTATCCTTGGTTATATTCTAGTCACCATGATGGGACTAATATGTGGATTTATTCTTGATGATGTCATGTTGTGACATGTATGACTCAACCATTTTGGAGTCTTCGATCAGTATGTTTTTGAGATATTCTTGGTTGCCTGTTGAGAACCAATGGATATGATGATCTATTTTGAGATATATTCTGGTTATTAAGAACCAATGGATACTTTGATTATCAGTGATACTTCAGTTGCCAATAGAGAGTTGTTGTAGTCATGATTTTCTATGGATGTTTCTCATGGAGATTTGATGCTTTTATGCATATTCGATGATTTTTTCATGGATACTTGATGATTCTTATTATGGATATTTGATGATTTTATGGACTTTCTTTATGATTATGATACCATGAGCATTAGGGTAGGATATCTGCATGTAGTGTCGGGAAGTGGCTTGCAATGGGGGCTAGGGCCCTAAGAGGCTGCCAGGGTAACTCATTGTAAGTTGGATTAATAAGTGATAACATTCACACTTAATACTAACTGAATGAACCTAAAAAGATAAGAGTTTTGGTTCTCGCCCATGCCTTGAGTGCTTGTATAGGCTAGGATGGGAGTAGAGAGAATGCATGGTTGCGACCTTGCATTCCATAGTATGCCTTGTCAGTATGAAAGGATACTAGTGGCCGCATGAGATCTGTATGGACCCGTGGAGTTTAGCTAACTGCCAAGGTAACTTGTACGAGATAAATGCGATGACACTTTCTCACTTGCATAGTAGGTTCGTACATGTCAATGTGTGCCTTTGGGAAGTAGATGTTTGTTTTGTGATTGGAACCTTTGAGTTAGTATACCTGGACTTTAGAGACTTGTGCTATGTGATTTTTGATAGCCTGTTTGGGACTTGAGATTATCTCCTCAGGACGGTGGGAGTGGACCACTTAGGTACCACGTGGTCGGGTGGTAGTGTATTTTCTACTCTTATCATTTGAGATTCATTGAGACATCGTGGTTGATGCGTCTTTCCTGATGGTGGATATGTATCCTTTCATTGATGATTAGCATATGTTAGATGATGTTATCTTATGCTTATATTTGCATGTTAGATTAATTTCTACATATGATGTTGTATTTATTAGGAGTGACATTCCTACTATGTTAATACCAATGATCTCTTCGGTGATTTGGGATGTTACGCACAGAGGGATGGCTAGGGCCCACGATGGTCTAATGATGCTATTAACGGTTGGGAGGAACCGTGCACTTAGTTTATTTTATTTGATCTTTATGATGGATTTAAATGACTTTATGATGATGTATCATTAGTATCATGTGATTATCTTTACTTTGATGTATCATGGATTAGAATAGGATGATGTACCTTATTCTACATATGTATCTTCTTTTAAGCCTTCATACCCTGTGGCATGTGTAGAGGATGAATGAGCATTTGGATATGTAATAATTGAACATTGGACTTATCACTACTATTTTATGTGGATGTCATACTAGATGGATTCATGTATGTAATCCAATGTTAAGGGATCTTAAAGAATGCAACCTATTGTGCATATTATGTTTACTCTCTAGATGGACATTGCTATTGCTTCCGTTATTGTGGATAAGTTATATGTGGTATTTACTTTCATGTAATTAAAAAAAAAAAAAAAAAATTTACCAAACTTAGTGAAATTCTAGGTTAATTCTTTGGATCCCTTGGCGGGGCATTACATCAAGAGCCTACCATGCAAACTCCACATCCTACCTTGTCCTTAGAAGTGGATCCATGTCAAGAGGATCTAAAAAAATATAAAGATCAAGATCAAGAACCCTCTCATATCCCTCAAGATTTCATCCCTCCATCTGATGAGTTGCATAGTCCTCCATCTCCCATATCATGCACCTCTACTAAGCAAGATAAATATATTCCTTCCACCATCCCTAAGGAGATTATTAAATACCAAGAGAAGGATAGTTTTCCTATGATACCTAAAATTCCTTTTGAAGAGAAATTTTTCCCCTCACCCTCTTGTTCTACCTCACTATATTCACTTTAAAACTATACTCAAGCTTTAGATACTCCTGTCAAAGGTATTAATCCTATAACACTTACTCATAAATCTATTGATGGAATTGGTCATGTTGCTAACTCTTTAAAGATGTTGATATCCCTACTCATGGTGCATTCACATTTTCTAAATCTATCCTTGGTCCCTATCTATCTAAGATAAAACCTTTTGACCTTCCATCCATATTGGGACCCTATGTTCCTTTATCTCCTACTTCCACTCTTAGCTGATTACACGTTCCTCCTACCCTACCCCAAGATCAAAAAAGATACACATACTTGAACTCTTCACATCCACCTTTCCATCTAAACTAGTCATATTGACCTCATTCATCCATAAGTCCCAAGTCCTTTGAAAGAAATTTGGATAATCGAATCAAGCACAAATACATGAATCCATCCTCAAAAGTTCACTATGTATCCTCTAATAGACATGTGAATGTCAAGAAGGGAAATACACAAAAGAGACAAAAAAGGTTCACTATTCAAAGAGCTCAACCAAGGAAAGTATGGGTTCTTAAACCTATTATTGAAGAAATGCATTCCAAAGCATGTAATGAAAAATCAAAAGCTATATGGATTCCCAAGTCTCTTTTGAAGGATTTGAATATTGAAAACAAATCAAAGTTGACATTCAAGTTTCCAAAGGATTCCACTCCATCTTCTTCCCAACATCTTCCTAAAAAGGTTTGAAAGCTTTCTACTCCACCCCTCTCCAAAATGGCTTTGCTACCTCATATATCTAGGCCTCAATCTATTTCATCCATGATTTCCCCATCATTCCATCACCCTTCAAGGTGTGTGTCAATGTTGATCTTGCTTAATATCTCATCCACCTTCATGAAATCCTTTAAATATTATGCCTACTTGCTATCCTTTCTTATTTTAGTCTTCCAAAACCAACAACCTCATCCTCCATCTTCCTCTCATTTTCCTATCATTTCCCTTCCATTACCTTATCAACATCTTTGAGTGTTCCTTGCTATGGCCTTGGCTTGTCATAACTTTTTAATCTTATAGGAGTACTATTCAAAATGAAAAAAGGCTTGAATTCTTTCCAAAAGATTTTAAAATCCAAAAAAAGAAGTTCCTTGGTGAAAACTTGGAAATAAGCACCTTGGTAGAAAAATTAAAGAAAAATAAATCCATCCTATGATGAAAACCTAGCAAACAGATGTCATGTGTAATTCTTCCATCAATGAAACCCTATCATGATCTTGCTTATCCTTCAGATGTCCTCATTCCCAAAGTCATTCACTCATAACCTCCATAAAAAACTTTTCTATCCTATTCAATTAACCCTTTGGTATTGATCAACGAAAGAAAGAAGAAAACTCAGTTCTTAGCAATCTCTTGACATGGTCATTTTCTTTAATTAGTTACACGACACCCTTTATTACACCATGAGCTTATATTGTTATATCTTTTTCCCAAGCTTGGGTAATCTTGTGAAGACTTTCCTTGAGGGTAAAATTCACCACTTCATACTCCTTTCCTATCTATCTCCACTTATCCACCAGCTTGCTACTACATCTCATCCTAGACCTTGCTAGACACTGGAACAAAATCAAGGTAATCCTTCTTGAGAGCTAGTAATCTCCAAAAAAAGTTCTAAAAATTTGAAAATATCCCTAAAAAATCTAAAATTTGCAAAAGTCCTAAAAAAAAAATCTATTTTCTTTGTGAAAACTTAGCAATAGGTGCCTTGGAAATGACAAAAAAAAAATTGAAAATTCAAAAAATTCCAAAAAAATGGAAAAATACAAAAATACAAAAAATTGAAAAATAAGAAAAAGTATCATTCCTCTTGCAGAAGATCTCTTAAGCTTCAGTCACTTGTTGTTCTATTTGTGTCTATCTATTGTTTCTTACTTTTCTTTTGAGATTCCTCTCATGGAATATCTCTCTCACGTTAGTCACCAGTTGTCCTATTTGTGTTTGTCTATTGTCACTCAATCTTACTCAAGTTCTTCTTACTAAAGTTTCCTCTTTGACTTTAGTCACCAATTGTTCTGACTATGTCTGTCTATTGTCATCACCCTACTGAAGAGATTTCTTTCAAACATGTTCTAAACATTGACACTTGACATTAATCCTATTACATAAAAACATTGAACTCAAAAATAATAAATTTGTTTGAGATATGCTGATCTTTTCTTTGTTTGTTTCTCTTTTGTTTTATCATGTCTCTTTGAGCAACTTGATGATCTCCTTTTCGACTAGAGAAGAAAGGCCTAGGGGCATGACCTTTTCTTTTCTTTCTATTTGTGGTTTAGTTCCAAATAATCTGAAGCATCCATATAAGAGGGGTGTCCACTATAAGAGCCTCCATATTGTATTAAATGATCGTGTCTACCTCGACTCCTTTTATATCGATAAATTAGTGAGATTGGTTCTTCTCCTTGCTTATTGGAGTGAACTCTTCATGCTAAAGTAAATATTGATACTCATCCTACTAAGCGAATGTATGGGTCACTGCGAGTATATCTAGCACACTTTTGTCTTAGGTTATGAATGCAAGGGTCATTGTGGACAAAATACTTACTAATTACTTAGCATAAGAAGGATCTCTCGTATGTCTGGTGTGTCTACATGAAAGAACCATTTTGGTCATCATAACATTTATGTTATGATGCTTATGTTAACTTGCTACATTAAAAGGGACAAATTTTCTAGTCATGTTGGATTCTTGCACCTCGAATGCTTACATTTAATCTCGACAAAACTAGAACAGATGTCCTATCCATATTACTATGATTGCAATGTCAGTGGGGATTGTATGACATCTAGGGTTTCTCTATACACTCAGTGATGATAATTGTTGAAGCTTGGTAACCAGACCTAGGGTTGTATCTAGTTTAAGGTTGCATCTAGCATAGGGTTGCATTGCGTAAGCACATGGTTTGATTGCAAATTTTCTTGCATCCTTTCTAATGAGGGATTGTCAACTTCTTCAAAGCATCATGTTCTTTATGACTACACAAATGATCAATTAATCACCCTCTTGGCTACTTTGGCTACTCTAAACTCATTTTTCAGTATCAAATTCAAAATTTGACACACTTTGATAGCTCAAAATTGCATTTTAAAATTTTGGGACTAACATGATCAAATTCTTGTGCAGTCTAATTTTTATGATACTTTGTGAATCTTGGAATCTTTTCAAACCACAATTTCTTCAAATTTTCTAAAAATTCTAGAAAAAGTGAACTCTATCAACCTTTGGTCAAACTTGGTCTTCTAGACCTTGAAGTCACTTCAAATCGACTCTAATTTTCTTTTGATCATTATAATCTCTTCTACATTCTACTGAATCTTGAATTTCTTTTGTATCTCTTTATATACTACTTTACGTTATATTTTTGGCATGTCATCTTTCAATTTTGCTCCCAAGGGGGCAGGATGATTACATCATTGTATCTTTCAAAATTGGTTTCAAATCAATCTGAATCTTCATCACTTGGGGCATCTTTTTCCCATCTTATGCCCTCATTAGTCAGGGCATCTCATTACTCAAGGTATCTTATTCCTTTCGATCTCACATTTATGTCATATGTCGCATCTTTTGATCAGTTAATCACATCTTATAACATTTATAGTTAGAGTTCAATGGCTAAGTATTAGGATAGTCTAAACCCTGACTCATGAGGATCAAGCCTCATTCTGGGGATGATTCTATGACTCCTGATTAGATCTTGTTATCTTTTATTCATCCTGATATCTAGGTGTTCTATCTAGATCCCTTAAGGTTAAGCTTGGTTTTGGAGGTTAAGCTTGGTTTTGGAGATAATCTTTAAAAGCTTATTCATCTTAGGCATCTAGGTGTTCTATCTGGATCCCTTAAGGTTAAGCTCCATTCTAGAGATATTCTTTAAAAGCTTATTCATCTCGGTATCTAGGTGTTCTATTTGGATCCCTTAAGGTTAAGCTCTACTCTGGAGACAATCTTTAAAAGCCTTTTCATCTTAGGTACAGAGGTGTTCTATCTAGATCCCTTAAGGTTAAGCTATGTTCTAGAGATAATCTTTAAAAGCTTGTCAATCTCGATATCTAGGTGTTCTATCTAGATCCATTAAGGTTAAGCTCTGTTTTGGAGATAATCTTTAAAAGCTTATTCATATTAGGTATCTAGGTGTTTTATATAGATCCCTTAAGGTTAAGCTCCATTCTGGAGATAATCTTTAAAATCTTATCAATCTTGGTATCTAGGTGTTCTAGATCTAAATCCCTTAAGGTTAAGCTCCATTTTGGAGATAATCTTTAAAAGGTTATTAATCTCGATATCTAGGTGTTCTATCTAGATCCCTTAAGGTTAAGCTTCGTTCTAGAGATAATAATTAAAATCCTATTCATCTTAGGTATCTAGGTGTTCTATCTAGATCGCTTAAGGTTAAGCTCCATTTTGAAGATGATCTTCAAAAGCTTATCAATCTCGATATCTAGGTGTTTTATATGGATCCCTTAAGGTTAAGCTCCATTCTGGAGATAACCTTTAAAAGCTTATCAATTAGTCTCCATGTCATCAATTTTGAAACCAATCTTAGTATCTAGGTGTTCTATTTGGACCCCCTATGGTTAAGCTTCATTCTAGAGATAATCTTAAAATGCTTATCAATTGATCTTTGTATCATCAATCTCGAACCAATCTCATTTCTTGATATGTGCATCATACTTTTTGATTTTCTTTGAATTGAACATGCTGCTCACACATTCATTCAAAGAGGGGAAAATGTAAGACCCCAAAATTGGCACATTGCAATACTAAACCAATTCTAGTCTATTTCAATCAATCCTAAGTCCTATTTTACTAGGCAATTTTGATTCTGATAATCTCTACTTGACCTAAGTGTCAAATGAAGAAAATCATTAATATGTATTAATCACTTACTTTAATTAATTCTTGAATATTCGTTGAATTAGCTAAATTGACCTTTTAATTGAATTAATTTAATTATAAGTCCTAGTACTTTAATTAAGTTAAATTCACCCCATTTAGCTAATATACATGAGGAATTAAATATATTTTATTTAATTAAATATTCTCATTCTAATTGTTGAATTTAATTATTTAATTGGGAATACTCAATTATAAGGTCATATTTAATTTTCTTAAATCAAATATCTTCTCCAATATTCTCTTTTCAGTTCAGAAATGGAAACTCTCAATTGACTGAAATCATAAAAGGAATTAAATCAATTAACTCCTTATTCCAATCAAAAGAAATCAATTAACTTCCTTTTCATAAGGAAACTTTCCATTCTAATTGAATCTCATTTCTAATCTTGACTGTCCATCCAAATTGATCTTGATTGTTGATCAATTCTTGGATTCTATTTAAGAAGCTCTCAATTCCTCATTTCAAAGAGGATGGTTGGAATTTGAATTATATTGAATTACTATTGAATTTCATACTCAATATTATCATAGCTTTCTTACTTTCTAGCATTTTAAATATCATTTAGATTAAAATACATTCATCTAGTTTAATTTTCTTTTATTTTTCATTAGATTAAATTGCACATCATATAGATTAAATTCATTTTTATATAGGTACATAAAATCCTTCATTCTATAAGGTTTGGTTGCCTGCTTCTTAGTCTGAGAGAAAATAGGCAAAATCTTTCTAGTTAGAAGGCAACAGGTTACTCTATTGGACCTCTTGGATAAACAACTCAATGCCTATTCTAGGATGATTCTATAGGTAAAGACCATGTTGAAGTGTGTGTGAGAATCAAAGGCTCACATTTTTGCATATATAGATAGAACTGAAGACCCATTTAAATATTTTGGTTTTAGCATTGTTAGCAATATTGTTGATTATAATAGCTCATATAATGAGGAGAAAGAACATAAGAAAAAGAAAGAAGATGTACCTTTTGAGAAGAAATTTGAGTCTATGTCAACTAGCACTAAAGTATCTACTACAAGTGCACCTATAGCTATAGTAACAATAAAATGATCTACACCACCTACACAAGTAGTAGTGGTCACTACAGTAATAGTACAGTCAGATGAAGCACAAAACCTTGTATCTTCTTTGAGAAAATTCCTTGAAAATAAGAAATTAGTTAAGTCTATTGAGAAGACTTTAACTTCAATATTGGATAGGTTAGAGAAGATAGTAAGTTTTGTGGATACATCTACAGATATTCAACAGAGAGTAGTAATTGTGTGCAAAATTTTTGACAATGAGTTTTCAACACTTATCAATGTTGCTACAATGAAAGCATAGACTGAGCATGATGCTAATCTTCTTAATAATATGTGTACAAATATAAGAAATGATATAGAAACATTAAATGTATGCATTAAGGTACTAAGATAGAGCATGGAAGAAGGGAAATAGATATATGCTAAGTGCAACTTGGCATACCTTCATCTTCATAGTTTTGATGAGCAGATCAAAAAGAAGATAACTGAGCTTTAGACACTCACTAATAACTTTCTAAAACATAACTAGAAGTTAGAAAATTTTGAGCATATAATGCAATCAATTCATGATAGCATCTGGGATATACATGCAGGAAAGGAGAAAGCTCTAAAAAGATTTACTCTTTTGAGAGACCATTTATCCCCACAGATTACATTGTTACAAAATCAGTTGGAGGGATGCTTGATAGCTAAGACCTCATATGACAAGTTTGTGGCTACAAACTTGAATGTAGAAAAGTTACCTGCATATGCTCTATGTGTACTAATAAGTGTGTCTAATGCACTGAAAGATAGTTGGAAGAAACACCTTACGTAGTTGAAGACTTACTTCAATGATTGTTTCTCCAAGTTTTGATACAACTTTTAGATTTTAACAAGATTTCTTTTCTTTATTGAGACCTTTTTCATTGATGCTAAATGGGAGGAAATAAGAAAAAATGTAATTGTAAGTTATATATAGTTGTATTTTGAAGTATAGTAGTAAGCTTTGCTCCAAGCAAGCTTTGTAATTAGAGTAATAAGAGATGTAATGCTTTTGATGCAAGCTTTTTAATTGAAGTTATAAGGGATGTAATATTTTTGATATTGTTAGTGTATATAATTAATTATTATTACACTTTACTTAAGTTTACTTAGGTTAAATGCATTTTTATATAGACACCTAAGAGTACGTGTAGTTATATGAGTTGTCTTGTTGACAACATAGGAGTTTGCATATTCATTTGAGTTGTCATGTAGACAACAGAGTTGTTTGTACTCTAATTAAGCACATGGTGTCTACAACATCTCTTTAAGAGATACACCTTGTCATAGCTATCCTCTCATCATCACACTAGCATCTATGCTCAATGGAGGATAATCCACCTCTAGTGGATGTGTGCTTAGTTGTGAGGCTTATCACTTTGCTAACTCCTAGTCATTCTAGAGGCCTTTATCTAGAGGAATTTATAGTGTGTGTGGACATATGATATTCTCATTATTGTTATTCTAATTATCCATTATTGGTCCATATTGTGCTAGTGTTTGAACCTCTTGATATTGGTTTTATTTTGATCCAAGGAAAATTCTTACATGGTATCAAAGCTAAGGGAATTTCTCTTCACATAGCCATTGGAGACCATTTTTGCTTCACCTCTCAGAGGACCCTGACTTAGATTCAATGTATCAGTAGCTATTGGGAGTGTTTAGAGCCAAAGTGGACCTCACCATTACATTAAAAGCATCAATTTGGTGAATTTTGACTATAAATTTGCCTACCCTAGGTTATAGTCAAATTTGAGGCAATTTTTTTTTGTAAATTGGCACCTAAAGGCCCGATTTGCAGAATTGGTATGATCATTTCAGATCTCCGAATTTAATTTTTAGATCTGCATATTTTAATTTCTATCTCTACATTTTTCAAAATTTCTCTACAATTAGTTTTTGGATTTGTATTATTTTTCTGAAATTATGCAGAATTTTTTTGGCCTATTAAGCCTATAGAGAAGTTTTTTTGTAGGCAACTGGGTGATCAAATCCTGGCACCTGCAAAATATTCTACCAACATATTCCTTCCAACTAGAATTTACAACACATCTCATAATTGACAAAATCATAGTAACCGGCCTAATTGAACTATTGGCCAAATTGTAAGCAACCAAGTTTCACCACACAATTCTAGTGGCAACCACCACAACCCAATAAACCACTAACAGAAACCATGACAGGTATCAAATATCAAGTGGCTTTAGGTCATTTCAACATCTTGCAACCCTAGCCTTTTAAACTCCATTGCACTCTAAATTGAGATTCATGTGGGACTAATCCCACACCACCCACCAACTCGATTTCCTCCCTCCTACTTGTTTCCCTATCAACTGAATTCAAAATCTCGTCGGTCAATAGCAAAACTTCTCTGCCCCTGTCCTGTGCTCCCACTAATGACATCAGACTTTCCAATCTCTAGTGACATCCAACACAACCTGCTACATGGTGGCCCTGTGATATAGTTAGTGCTGATGTAACCTAGCCATGTCACCACCAAGCAGATGCTAAGTTAGCCACCCATGGTGCCACATCAAATTTGCCAAGTCAATATCATACCTGCCACATCATTGTACGACTCTTCTATGTAAGCTAGGCAGTCTTTTTTGGCTAACGTCATCCAAAAATTGTCTTAAATTTGACAGTCATTTGACCATCACTAGTAGGCCAAATCGTACTATCATGACGGTTGTTTGGACATCAATTTTAACCTCATAGTTTTCAAGACAAACCCCTCTCCATATGTAGTTTTGATTTGATAGTTCAACTTCGAGAGGCCATATCTTATTCATCCGGACTCCAAATTAGTTGCAATATTTTTTTTATTTTGGCTATAATTTCCTGATTTTTTTAGTGGTGCTATTATTTTCTAGTTTTGGTGCATGAATTTGTCATAAAATTCAATTTTTGATGACTATACCTGTCCAATCCTAGATTTTGCAACTTCAAATGCTTCGTACGGGCTCATCTAGACATATTTCTAGGTTCATTTTTTTTGAAAGTGCATAATTTTTTGTCTACTTCCCAAATCTACAATTAGATTATAGGTTTGTGTTGATAGAAATAACACTTTTAGAAATAGGCCCTTTTTGGCATTGTATTGCTTTGATTAAACTTCAAAATTGTTGTATATCTAAGCTACATTACTAAGTACCAAATTTGAACTCCAAGAGGAGGTTGTAAACAAAAAAATTAGAAGTTCAATTTTGTCCATTTTGACAAGTGGCCTATTGTAAAACACACTGCATATAAAGTGCCAAAAGAATTCATTTGGGGGGGTTCTTTGATTAAGTGAAAAGGAGGGGTGTGTCTTGTGTTCTTATGTCTCCTTGATATTGTGCTCTTTCTTTTGCATTATGGTTTCTTTTTCTAAGTTAACTCCACATAATTATGCTACTTGGAAAGAAAAGATAAAGGAACCATTGGTTGAAAAAGGTTTAATATGCTATGTAACTAGTGCAACACAGAAACTTGATGATGATGCTAATGAGTCTTGTAAAGAAGATTGGGCATCAAAATGATAAATGGCTCTAGGAACCTTGTTAAAGAATATCTCAAATCCTATCAAATATCACATCAAGAACCTTGACAATCCAATAGAAGTTTGGGGTAAACTTGAAGCATTGTATAGGACAGAGATGAAGATATGGCCTATACCATTGATGACAATCTTCTCAAATTGGATCATATGAATTTCAAGATTACCTTACCCAAGTAGACATGTATAGGGCACAACTTAAGGATTGTGGTGAACCCATCAAGGAAGGAAAGTTGATCAAAAATGTGATGACTCATCTTCCTCCTAAATATGCAGCTTTTGATTCTAGTTATAATACTCACAAGTTAACAATGGGTAGTGTCTTCACTAAGCCTTCATTTGAGTCATTTTTAGGAATGTTGGTCTTAGAACATGAAAAGTTAGTCAGTATGGGAATTCTCTAGTCTTCCAAGACCAAAGCCTTGGTAGCTAATGAAGGGAATCCAAGTGGTAAAAATTCCAACAAGAAGAAAAAGCAGTGGAAGGCTAAGCCACAAGATGACACACAAAAATATTCCTCTAAACAACAATCTTCCTCACATCAATCTTCCTCCACACAACAATCTTCCTCACAACAAGGCAAGTCTTTTTCCAAAAATAATTAGAAGGGGAACAACTTCAACAAAAGGGAGAAGAAAACTTGTGACTATTGTAAGAAGAATGGTCATGATGAACATGAGTGTAAGGATAAGAAGATTGATTAGCTACTAAACATTATGAGGAAACATAAAATTGATGTACCAAATGCCTATAAGGATAAGAGATCTTCAACCACTTCAAAAGGTAAGGGACAAGCTTTGGTAGCAAGTACAAACAATTTTGAGGAATGGGTTCTTGATTCAAGAACTACACATCATATGGGTGCTTCAAGGGAGCATTTTTCCTCTTTGAAACCATCACTTGCACCTTACATCTATGTGAGAAATTACACAAAAGTGGAAGTTGAAGGAAAAGGGAATGTTGAGATGGAAAATGGAGTCTTCAAGGATGTTCTTCATGTTCCCAATCTTAGCACCAACCTTCTTTCAATCTATCAAATAACTCACTATGGATGTGGCAACAAAGTAGAGTTCCTTCTTGATTTAGTTGTGGTGAAAAACCTCAAGGATGATTCTATGGTGGCAATTGGAAAGGCTAATCATGAGACAAGACTTTATTCTTTTTCTCATTTTGTGCCTAAGTCTACTTCTCTTGCATTGTTGACCCGCTCAAATTCACAAAGTAAGCTATGGCATGAGAGGTTTGGACATCTCAATTACTACTATCTTCAACAACTTAGCAACAAGTATATGGTCATAGGTCTACCTCAAGTCAAGTATTCAAAGGGTGTATGTTTAGGTTGTGAAGTAGCAAGAATCCTGAAGACAAGTTTGATAAGGGAAAGTCTTGGAGAGCTACTATTGTTCTTGAATTGGTTCATAGTGATGTAGCTGACCCATTTCCAATACCATCATTTGGAAAGGCTCACTATGTTCTCACCTTCATTGATGACTTTTCACACTACACTTGGGTCTTCTTTCTTGCTCATAAGAGTGAAGTGTTTGATAAGTTTATCACCTTCAAAACTCAAGTTGAGAAGCAATCAGGGAAAGCCATCAAGATTCCACAAATAGATAATGGAAGGGAATATGTGAATTCTAGGCTTATAGACTTTTGTACTCATGAGGGTATCGATCTTCAACATTCAATTGCATACACTCCACAATAAAATGGTGTTACCAAATAGAAAAATAGAACCCTTAAGAAGATGACCACTTGTATGCTACAAACATATGTCTCCACATTAAGTTTTTTGGGTAGAAGCCATGTGTTGTGCCAATTACATCCAAAACAGAAGTCCCCATAAAGCCTTAGATGGAATTACACCTTTTGAGGCTTGGTGTGGAAGAAAACCAAGTGTAAAGAACTTTAAAGTTTCTGGTTGTCTAGCATGGGCAAGGATACCTCCACAAAAATGAAATGCATTGGAACCTCAAAGAAAACCTTGTATATTTTTTGGATATCTTGACCACATTAAGGCACACAAACTCATGGATCCAAAGACACGTGAAATATTTTTTGAGAGGAGTTCTCACTTTGAAGAGACTTGTCCAAATTTGGCTTCTTCAACTCCTCCTTCTTCCTCCTTCATGGAAAGTGATGATAGTGATGATAGTGACTTGGAAGATGATATTCCTCCAACTTTGACTCATAGGACACCACCTTCCTAGGGTCCACAAATAGTTGAGGATATTCCCTCTTCTTCTTCCACTAGACCTTGTTGGGCACAAAAAACACTTGATTCTATAGGTTCATTGGTGGGGAATCCTTTAGATACTAGGAGGACAAGGTCACAACACAAATCATTTCCACATGCATAGATTTCCATTTCTTCTTATCCACAATCATTTAAGGAATCATTAGGGGTTCCTAAGTGGGACAAGGCCATGGAGGAAGAAATAACTCCTTGATGAAAATCAAAATTTGGGACTTAGTTCCTCTTCCTAAGGGAAGAAAGTTGGTTTGGTGTAAGTGGATCCATCAAACCAAGTTTGTAGCAGATAGAAGTGTGAATAAGCTTAAGGCTAGACTTGTTGCCAAAGGTTTCTCACAAGTTCCTGGTATTGACTATACTGATACCTTTGCACCGGTAGCTAAGATGAACTCCATTCATTTGACACTAGCTATTGTTGTAGCTCATGGTTGGGTTGTTCATTAGATGGATGTGAAGAGTGCATTCTTGAATGGTGATCTTCATTAGGAGATTTATATGGAGCAGCCATAGGGGTTCATATAGGATTCTACTTTGGTTTGTAGGTTCAGGAAGTCTATCTATGGTCTTAAGCAGGCTCCTCAGGCTTGGTATGCCAAGATGGATTCCTTCCTACTCTCAGCAGGATTCACTTGGTGTTATTCAAATTCGAATGTCTACATTCTTCAGAGGGATGGCTCACATTTGATACTCATGCTTTATCTAGATGACTTGATCATTATAGGAAGTACTTCATCCATCATTGCCAGTATCAAGACTTCTTTGCAAGACATATTTTCTATGATAGACTTGGGTTTACTTCATTATTTCCTTGGTATTGAGATCAAAAAGTCTTCAGATGGGATCAAACTTTCTCAACCCAAGTATGCTCTTGATTTGATTTCTCGATTTCACATGAGTGACTGCAAGCCTACACCTACTCCCTTTCTGTCAAATGTCAAGTTAGAGGCCAAGTGTTCCACTCCACTTATTGATGCTACATTGTACAAACATTTAGTTGGGAGTCTCATCTACTTGAAACATACACACCCTGACATAGCTTTCGCAGTTGGCATGGTTTCTTGCTTCATGCAAGAGCCACATGAGCTTCATTCAAAGGTTTCCAAACGCATCTTGTACTATATACAGGGTACACATACATATGGGATACACTATGCAATAGGTACTAGATTTCAATTGATTGGATATATAGGCTCAAACTATGTAGAAGATCTTGATTCTCGCAAGCCTACTTTAGGATACATGTTTCATCTTGGTTTCAGCCCCATTTGTTGGCAGAGTAAGAAGCAAAATACTATTGCTCTTTCTTCAACTGAGGCTGAGTATCGAGGAGCTATCACTACAGCTACAAAAGCTATTTGTTTACAACATATTTTGAAGGAGTTTGGATTTGACATACCTAAACCCACAATCATACATTATGATAATCAGAGTGCTATTGAGATCTCAAAACACCCAGTTCAACATCAGCAAACTGAACACATTGAGTTTCATATGCACTACATCAGAGAGTTGATAGATGAGTAGGTCATTGCATTGCAGTATTGTCCTATAGCAGAGCAAGTTGCATATATCTTCACCAAACCCTTCACTGAGGTCAAGTATCTTCATTTGTGAGATCTCTTAGGGGTGTAGGATGTTTTAGAAAGGGGAGTCCCTTGCATTCTCTCTTCTTTCTTCTTGGAGGGATCTTGTCCTTACATAAGGTCTTCTTCTCTCTCATCTTCTTTATTGTACTTATCTCTTTTTTTGGGGGAGGTTTTTTCCCATGAGGTTTCCCCTCTTTCTCCATTTTCAGAGAGATTATATTGCATTTCATGTAGAGAATTGCATTTGTACATGGGTACCTAACATGACCAAGTAGCCGAGACCCATCATACATTTTCATCCTATCTTTTGTGAGCTTAAGTGCATTCCCCCAGGTTGCACTTAAGGGGGGTGTTAGTGTAAATAATTAATTATTATTACACTTTACTTAAGTTTACTTAGGTTAAATGCATTTTCATATAGACACCTAGGAGTATGCGTAGTTATATGAGTTGTCTTGTTGACAACATAGGAGTTTGCATATTCATCTAAGTTGTCATATAGACAACACAGTTGTTTGTACTCTAATTAAGCACATGGTGTCTACAACATCTCTATATGAGATACACCTTGTCATACTTATCCTCTCATCATCGTACTAACTTTTGTGCTCAATGGAGGATAATCCACCTTTGGTAGATGTGTGCTTAGTTGTGAGGCTTATCACTTTGCTAACTCCTAGTCATTTGAGAGGCCTTTATATACAGACACTTCTAGTGTGTATGGACATATGATATTCTCATTATTTTTATTCTAATCATCCATTATGGGTCCATATTGTGCTAGTGTTTGAGCCTCTTGATCTTGGTGTTATTTTTCCCTAAGGCAAATTCTTACAGATATAATATAAGACATATTGTGTTGTGTCGTGTATGTTTATTTACTTTGATTGGTGTGACAACATCTTTTTTGGGGAACTTAGCCAATTTTCCCAAAAATTTTCCATCAATGCCAAAGGGGGAGATTGTTAGCAATATGACTAATCAATCAAATAAGATGAGATATGTGGTTGTCATTTATGGCAACATATGTTTTGCAGTATAGTTATGATTGTTGTGAAGGAAAATTATATAAGTATTGGACAATGTTACAATAACATGAGAAGATTTATTGATAGTGGAATATTCCTTTGGAATATTCTCTTGCATAGTTAACCATATATGCATGACGTCATTCTGATGATACATACCAGTGCACATGTCCATACGCGCAACCAAGTTTAAGTTATGAAGGAAATACTGATGTAGATACTTCACAATGCAAAACAGACCAAGTCAGTAGATCACATTGTATGACTTGAAGAATTGTTTCAATTATTAAATCTTGATGAGCCAACTCTAAGGATGATATGTGAGCCAACTAAAGAATAATTTACTAATATGAATGATATAAGTAAAGAAATTCAAATGTGAAGTTAGTGTTCAATGTAAAGTTATGATGTGTGATGTGAAGTAATGTTATGTGATATGATAATGCGAGATATGATACAAATTGATATATGTGCAGTTACTCCTTTTATGAAGAACTAAAAATCAAAGGAATTGTGAAGTACAACAAGTGATCCATTATTGTATGTATATCTATTCTCTTGAAGAACTTATTGTATAATTTCATGTTAGGGCAATGGGCTCTTCTTGCACACATTTGTATATGATCCATCAACTTCTAACAGGGTTGAAGCAACTCCTAACAGGGTTGAGGCTTCTAACAAGGCCTAGTCTCCTAATAGGGACTTGAAACACTATACATTCTTCATAGACTCCTAACAGGGTCAATATCCTTAACCGAATTCTTTATATAGTGAATCATCTTGTGGGTTTCATCCCCACCGAGATTTTCCCTTGGCCAAGGTTTCCTTAGTTAACAAAATATGGTGTTATGAGCTCTCTTTATATATGGTTGTTTATATTGTTCAACATTATTGGTTTACTTTCTTATGCATTTGGTAAAGTAATTAATAATATCTAGTTGTGGGCAAAATGATTGAAAATACTAATTCACCCACCCCCCATCCTTCTCAGTATTATCTATTTCTAACAGCATCAATTTGCTCCTTTCTCCCTACATGTATTAATCTAAAACTAAAAGAATCCTAATGTACATAGATGGGACTAGAATTTCACCAATGGTCATTAATTTTCCATGGTGAAATGCAGAGTGAGAGCCAAAAATGTGAGAAAACCCTAAGTTATTGCAAAATTTGGAGTAGTAGTTAGAGAAAATCAAATATCTTGAGTTGTAGGTCAATTCAAGACCTCAAACAAAATGCATTAGAAATGTAATTCACTAGAGAATCCAAATATGTCACCCTCTTAGACCAATCTATCTATATATGTTTGTACACATTTTTTGAACATCAGTTTTGGAGGGAGAACGTTGTATTTTTATTGATTCCAAAGAAAAATTGCAAAGTGTGTCCTACCACCTACTTGAAAGGGCTTATGTAGGCATTCCCAATGGTCATAACAACTTTTCAAACCAAAATTTTCCATTGGAGAGTGAAAATACAAATTATGCAACTTTTTGCTAAAAGTTGCTTGACAATTTTTTAGCAACATTGCAAGAATTGTGCAACTTTTAAAATATTTGATCAAATCATGGTCAAAGCTTATATAAGTGATCCAACATGGATCTAAACATGTTAAAAACATGAAAATAAGGAAATATACTAAAACTAAGGCTATTTGACTCCTTTGAACAATAGTTGACAAAGGGCTTATAATGTGTCAATCTTGGAACTAGGTCTTACAATTGTGTCAAAATGAATAACCTTCATTCCTAACCTATCCTAATAGTTCCTAGGACCTTGAAGAAGTTCTTGAAGTGTATCAAGACACTTCATTTGTTGAGGGTGCTCCTGCACCAGAAACCTTGTTCAAAGACTCTCATAAATGGGTGACAAAGTGAAAAAAAATGTACAGGTTCTTTTCAAGCAAGAAGAGTTTGGCTTCCCTTCCCCTTCATCCTATTCAAGTGGATCAATTTTTTACTCAATAGGGTTTGGATTTCTTTGGTACACCATGTAATTTTGGTTACAAATGGATCTTGGCAACCGTAGATTATTTCACAAGATGGATAGAGGAAGTAGCCTTGAAGGACATTACATAGGCTTCAATTGTTGAATTCCTTGATGGAATTGTAACCAGGTTTGGTGCCTCTTCAACTATCATATCAGATAATTGTAAGTCCTTTTCTATATCTAACATTGGCTCTTGGGTAGTAGAACATAGCATATATTTGAAAACTTCTTCAAATTATTATTCTCAAGGTAATTGCCTAGCTAAGTCCAACAAGAAAGCCATTAGAATAATCAAGAGAACAGTTGAAGATAATTAGAGAGCATGGCATACTAAACTGAGGACCTCTATGTGGGTTGATAGAATTGCACCTAAGAGAGTCATTGACCATTCACCTTTTATGTCATTTTATGGTAGAGAGACAAGAGTTCCTCTTTCACTTGAGTTTCCCTCTTGAATAAACACATTAGTTAGAATTAGCCAACAATGATGCCACGATAGTAAAATTAGCAGAATTAATAGTGCTTAAGAGGTCGGAAATTAGTCCATGGAGACACTTGGAGCACACCAACAATAAGTCAAATAGAATTCTGATAGTAAAACTACTTTTAGAGCCCTAGATTGACCTTGTCCTCAAATGAGATGCAGACAAAGGTGAACTAAAGTAGACATTTGAAGCTTGATTTCATGTAGAGTCGCCCTTGTATCATAATAATTGTTTGCAAAGAGGCCAATACTTTTTTTTTTAAAGCTATCAAGGGCTGATGGTCAAATTCTTCCCATTCCAGTCAATAGGACTCACCTTGAACTTTGGTTTTAATGAAGCTTTAGGTCATGTACACAACATGTCAGATTTCTAATTTTCCAAGAAGTACATGAACACGGCTGTTCTCCCAAAGTGGAAGGTTTTTTTGATTGGTTGCAGAGAGGAAGTTGTAAGTTATATAAAGTTTGACTTCATGCTCAATAGTTTAAAATGATTCATCATCATCGATAACTTGCCACTTTACTGATTAAGCAACGAAGCAATCGATTACTGACGAGATGGGCATTCATTTGAGTGATTTTACGTTTAATCGATGTGATTTCTCCCATCAATTCCTTTTATTTCATCGATAAATGATTTCGATGAGCCTTTGCGTTCATCCAAGAGTCTTTGTGTTCCGTCGACGGAGCTTTCATCGATAAGCAATAGGAGGTGAAGGGCCAATCAGTGGAAAAAATGTGGAAAGGCTTAGTTGAAGGAACACTGGTAGGGCCCATGATTAAAAAACACAAAGAACAAATTTGTGGTCTGCAATACAAATGGCGACGATGAATGAAAGGGGCACACACCTCTACTTGGCCTGAAGCGTCTACCCAGCCGAGAGAATGGCTGTTTAATAGACATTTATTTACTATTTAATATTAAATTAAAATTACAATTCTATTGTATTATAAGTTCTAAAATATTAATAAATTAATATACACGGTCATTTTATCTTTTGGATAGTCATTTCGTACTTGGCCCACTGTTGTCTATGGAGATTAGTTTTCGCTTGCGTACATTTTTCTTCTATCATTGATTTGTCTGGAAAAACATCTCATACCTATCAATTCATGAATTTCAAGGGACTTTCTAATGAATGGCTCATAAGGCACAATACTTGGTGAAGGTTTTACAAATGGGGTTGCAAGTGTAGATGATTTAATCATGGAACAAATTATGTAGTTAAGTACACTCGAGGTGGAGTAGTACTGGGATGAGTGATTTCCCGAGAAATCCCGACGCTTCAACTCTATGAGCATCACCTAGATCCAATGAGTGCTAAGCGTTCCATTCATTCTCATGAGAGATGGGTTCATGGGAACCACTACTCATGAAACATCAATGATACCCCAACCTTTGAAATGACATCAACTACTTCCTTGTCATCTCTAGTCACATAAACTCCTTAGATAAACCTAGCAAAGATTTGATCCTTCAAATATGTTTGTCTAGGTTTTAGACATGTGACTTCCCTTTGGTAATATTATTAATTATGACTAATAAATCTTCTCCAAGATTGAATTTACAAACTTTTAGATCTAATTTTATTTTAAATGCTACAAGGGTTGTCTTGACCTTAGTCTCATTATTGGTTCCTTTCACTCATTTTTTTGCTCCCAACATCAAAATATTGCCTTTCTAGCCTCTCACCAAATGTTCAACACTCAAAGACCCCCTAGATTGCTCTTTGAGAGCCTATCGAAGTTGTTTTTTATCCATCTTGTATCAAAAGTGATCAAAGACACCTCTTCTACATACTTGAAAGGAGGATTAGACCTCAAAGATCCAATAGATCCCACCACATTAAAATAATTAAATATTAAGATTTATTTAAATAAATTTCTTAAATTATTCTTTTAGTATACTCTAATATTGAAGATTTATCTATTACAATTCATTGTAATGTGTATGGGGTGTTTTATATGAAATATTAATGAACCAATTCTTTAAACATTTTCACTATAATATTAGACCTAAGATCACTTTCACTATTAAAGATCCTAAAAAATAAAGATTTCTTCTTGTGCCAATTTCTTAAAATTGTATTTAAAATTGTATTTATGTTTGCATATGAATGCAAAGAAAAATATACTATATATTACAATATAATATTAAAACATTCCATCAAAAATCAATATTAATGTACTACTTTCACTATTAAACTTAATTTTTTTAATCCTTCCTGTCCAAGTACATAGTGGGAAGAAGCAAGAAAATCCACATCATATATTCTTTCCGCACTACGTGTACTAGGCCAAAGCAAAAACAGTCACTGGGCGGTGGAACGTCCATCAGGTCTTCAGTCCGTGCCAGTCTTTTTGTCTTTTCAGAATAAAATTTCTGCATACGTCCAACAGGGCCGGTGGAAAGTTTCTTCAAGTTTTCCAAAGAGAAAATGATGGGCACTTTGATGTTTTTCAAGATTTGTCCTTATCTAAAGCCACTTTTAGTACACAGATGAATTCGTATTTGTAATGCTAGATGCAATGAGGGGAGATTCAATGAATCCTTTGATGATTAAATTGTCTTATTATTGTTAATATGAAATTGTGTTGCTCTCAGTTTTTTTCCATTATGATTAAAAACTAATTCAGATACTATGTATGTCGGAATGAGATCCCCTGTTTATGATCTCATGAATTCATATATTCATGGCCCCTTAAAAATGTTTCGTTTGATTGCTTCTTGTTACCGAGTACTACTTATACTGGAGCGAGATCTAAATAATGTTTGATGAATCTGAGAATTAATTGATAGTTTTCCTTTTCCCCTTTCACTATGGAGTTATTGACAGCAATGACTTCATTAATGGCGATTATGGCCTTGAGGCAGACAGTAGTGCATGGACTGATGCAAGCATATGCAAGCCTCCCTCTTGAGATCCGAGTTGCTTTCAACAGATTCATTCATCGCATTCTCAGTTGGTTCTCAGCCTACAGCCACTTTGAAATCATGGATGTAGATGGTGTCAACACAAATGAGCTTTACAGCGATGTACAACTTCACCTCACCAACTCTCCATCCATCTCTGCAACTAGAATCAGCAGAGCAAAGAATTCAAGCTCTTTTTCCTTCAGTCTTGCTGACAATGGCAAGTTTGATGACAAATACAATGGTGTTTCCATCTGGTGGGAGCACAGAGTGACCCAGAGGCAGAGCAACTCATTTTCATGGAGGCCACTGCCAGAGGAAAAGAGGGCATTTGTTCTATGGATTCCCAGGAAGAACACTGAGACTATCTTGACACCATATTTGGAACACATTGTGGAGCATGCTTCAGAGATCAGAAGAAAGAAGAGAGACCGTTTGTTGTACACAAATTCAAAGGGAGGCATGGATAGCAGAGGTCAGCCATGGGATTCAGTGCCATTCAAGCATCCAAGCACCTTTGATACACTTGCACTGGACCCAGTGAGGAAATCAAAGATCATAGCTGATCTGGATGCTTTTGTGAAAGGGAAGGAATTTTATCAAAACACTGGAAGGGCGTGGAAAAGAGGGTATTTGCTTCATGGGCGCCCAGGGACAGGTAAGTCTAGTATGATTGCTGCCATGGCTAATCACTTGTGCTTTGATGTCTATGACCTTGAACTTACAGAGGCCAGGACAAATGCTGAGCTGAGGAAACTGCTGATCAAGACTACTAACAAGTCGATCATTGTTATTGAGGATATTGATTGCTCCCTCAATCTCTCTGAGAGGGCCAAAAGGCCTTGTAGGGCAGATCATAAATCAGAGCCCCCCATTGATATTAAATCTGAAGATAACAGCAAGGCAATTACACTCTCTGGATTGCTGAATTTCACTGATGGGCTGTGGTCATGTTGTGGTAGTGAGAGGATATTTGTCTTCACCACTAATCATATAGAGAAGCTGGACCCTGCATTGCTGAGGCCTGGTAGGATGGATATGCACATCTTAATGTCTTCTTGCACTTTCCCTGCCTTGAAAATTCTTGTGAAGAATCATCTTGGCATTGAAAAGCATGAATTGTTCCCGGAACTTGAGGAGATTATTGAGGATGCCCAGATGACACCTGCTGATGTCAGTGAAATCCTCATAAAGTATCGTCTCAATCCAACAAGAGCATTGGAAAAGGTGTTCGAAGCATTCAAGGCTGCAAAGGAGAGGGGTCTTAACAAGGAAGAAGACCCAATTGAGGGGGGGAATGAGGCGCAAGAAAGGAGAGATGTGGACATCCACAAGAAGATTGAAAGAGATGATGAACCCATGGATTTTGGTAAAATGTTGCCTATATAAAGATGGGGAGTAATTAGGAAAGAGTAATTTGTCTTTCTCAAGAGAAGAGGAGTACAGGTATAAAATGTGTAAATCTAATTTTAATTAGATGTTATAATCAATTAATAAGGATATAAAGACGATGGTATGCCTTTAATTATACTGTTTTTAAGTTCAGAATTTTCAGATATACAATGTATACTCTGTCTTCATCATACTATGATTTGTTTTAGTACATATATTCATATTTATCTTAGAGAGTTGGTTTAAAGAGATATGTTTTCATTGGGGAAGAAAATCTAATTGAAGATGAAAATGAAAAGCAATAAAATAGATCCCTAGACACTCACAAGAAGATTGGCAAAGAGGAACCTTTAGATTCAGGTATGTACTTTCTTTAATATGTAAATGCTACAAAATGAGTCAAATTGTTAAAGATACATGTGCAGTGAAATTAGGAGAGAGTAATTATGTTTTTAAATGAATTTATTGACAACGATGTTGGTATGTTCTTTTATTATATATATGATTTTTTATTTTTTATAGTATCTATCAAAATCTATAATTTCAGAAATAAAAATGTATATTACTCTGTCATTATGTTATAATCTGATTTATATTAAATGATCAATATAAATTTTCATATCTCTATAATACATTTATTTTTATTTAAAAATGGTATAAAAATGTAAAATAGAAACATTCTCTAACCTTTTTATGCAAGAACACTTGAGAAGAAAATGAGCAAGAAAGGATACTTGTTGAGAAATGTGTTTTGACCTTGCAAGTTTTTTCAAGAAAATTTCAAAATTTGTTTGTGGTAGTTTTCCACATGTTTATGTATTGGAAATAGGTGTATGAGTTGTTAAAAATGTGCCTTGTCAATAGTAGAATATAGAAGGGCTATTTTTAGATAATTGGTGACTCATATATGAATTTTATGGAGGTCTAAACTAGGGGACAAAATTATGGACGGGATTACTATTTTAACTTGGTTGCTTTTCCATCTAGAAAATGTATATGTCAAAAATGGGCAACATGTGGCATGGTGGTTAAGTCCATGTTTTTGTAAAACCACAAGTAGTTTTTGGGTTGTAAAATCACTATATAAGGAGGGCTTGGGGAGGAGTTTGGATCATTGAGTTTTGTTTACAAGGCTAGGTGCTAGAAGGTGCCTCTCCGAGTTAGAGTTGTGGCGATGCACTCTTGTAAGAGCTTGCATTGCAAGTGTATTGTAATCATCTTGGTTTGATAATACATTGTGTGGGTTTGGAGGGTGGGGCTTTTCTCTTGGAAGAATTTCTCCATGGTAATCAATGTGTTATGTGTTTATTGTGATGTTTCATTTATGCACTTTTATTTGTTCATTGAAATCTCTATGATACTTAAAAATTGCATAGTTGTCCTCTCAAGATTAGCATAGGAGGTGTTTCCACAGACCTTTTCTTCCTTACAAGTGGTATTAGAGTTTAGACAATTTTGGTTCTATTTGTTGGGTATATGGTTTTTTTGAGCTAATCAAGGTTTGAGTGGGAGCTTGTGCAAAGGTTTTCATTTTTGTATTGCAGGATTGTAAAGATGGAAAGCATGCCGAGGAGGATTGATGCACAAAAGTTTTCTAGTGCAAACTTTGAGATGAGGAAGCTAAAGATGGAAGATCCATTGATTGATCGGGATCTATGGGATGTGATCGATGAGAATAAGTACAGACCCGCAGATTCGACTTTAGCTGCACAATATGATGTGATAAATAGAAAAACTAAAGGTCTCATTAGATTGTGTCTTGCAGACTCAATTCTGATAATTGTCCATGAAGATTCTACTATGAAGAAACTGTAGAAGAAGCTAAGTGAGATTTATTAAGAAAAATCACTTGTAAACAAGATTTTCTTGAGGAGGAAACTATATTCCTTGAGAATGGAAGAAGGTGATGAATTTATGAGCATATGGAAAGCTTTAATATGTTTGTGACTCAATTAACCTTAGTTGGGGTGCCAATTGATGAAGAAGAAAGGTGCCAAATATTGCTATGTTTGTTGCTAGACTCATGGGACAACCTTGTGATGGCTATAGGGAGCATTGCAGTCGTCTCGAAGATGGAGGACATTGTTGGTTGTCTACTTTTGAGGAGATGAGAAGGAAGGTCTCTCAAAATGCAAAAGAAGCTTTGAGTGTTCGAGGAAGACCTAAAGAAAGAGGCAAGAATGAAAAACAACATGGTCATTCAAAGTCTAAGAATAAGGGGGGATCAAAATCTCCTACTAAGTCCAAGCAATCTACTGGAATGGTGGAAAAGATGGACACTTTCAAAAGGATTGCAAAGAGGAGAAGAAGAAGACGAAGCAATATTTTGATTCTGAGTCCAAGAAGGAAGATGGAGATGCTTTCATCACAACCTTGGCCACTCATGTAGGTGACAATGCATGGTTGATAGACTAAGGTGCATCTTTCCACATGTAGTGCCTCTTGTGTTTGCAGTCTATACTATGTCTATTTTTTATTTGAGAGATACTTGATACTCTTATTATTTGTACTTTGAGATGACCTAAGGATTAGATGTTATACTTTGATTCAATATCATAGATGCTACACCACTATGATGTTTAGTTTATCATATTTGCATGTTGATGCCATTTTGAGATGACAGTAGATCTATGATGCTATTTGATTATCTGGTATTGGACATATTTTTTGATTATGTTATGCGATGAATTTTATGCTATGGTTATTTACTTCATTCTTGTCTCTTTATGCTTTATGCGAATGTGAGTGATGTAAATGGATTAATTAGTTATTTAATACATTTTTCTTAGGCTATTATATTATATGCAATCACACTTGATTGTGTGTTTTAGTGTATAGGATTTATATCCCTGGTAGTGACACATGGAGTTAGTGATTCAACTATTCATATTTTACCAATGTTGTCCATGTATGGTCTACATATCCTTATTTTAATTGTTTAATTAAACCTTTCGGTGATTATTAATGTCATGTCCCCTTTTCAAATAATTTAAAAAAAAGAAAATCTTTGCTAAGGCAGGCAGGCCCAAGAAAGTGAAGTTTCGGAAAAAGGGAGTTAATCTTTGGAAACCGTTGGACTAATAAATGATAATTATTATTAAAATATGTTTCATTAACCTCTCTTGGATGTGAGTTACAGTTATGCGCTTTTTAAAGAGGTTTGGAGGCATTTTGGGGGGATTCCAGACTTGATTTTCGCTCATTCTTTGTTATTCTTCAGAGGCTGCCAAACCTGTGGAGAAGGAGACCCAAGAACGGGAGTTTGCAGGTTTCCAGGGAGACCCAAGAACGGGAGTTTGCAGGTTTCCAGGAAGGCTAAGGACGGGAGTTTGAAGCCATTCCATGTGCATGCTCATACAGAGTTTGCCTTTGTGCTGAACAGTGCAGATTTGTGAGTTTCCGGGTGTATTTTTGTAAGAGTTTGGTGTTTCCGGTTGAGTATTTCATATCAGTTTTGGTTGCTGCTGTATTTTAGACTTTAAGCTATTAAAATAGATCTGAATATATATATTGGGACGTGATTAAACTTCTGAGATAGATTATTAGTGTTCTTGTGGTGTTTCCGGGCATATTTTGTGCTATTTCGGGAGCCCGATGAGCATAGTTTTGGTCCTACATTTTTGAGCTGTTGTGTAAAGGCTATACGGATCTGGAAATGTCAATTTGTAGGCTGTTATGCTGCTGAAAGTTCTGTAAAAATTTCCATTTTCAGATTTATTAGTAATTGGTGAAGCTGTGAAGCTTTTGGCACAATTTCTGGCATACCCGATTTGGGGTTTCTTGAGAAATTTGGAGGATCTTTGTGATATTAGTTGTTTGATCTTAAAGATCTGATTAAAGGTTGGAAATATCATGTAAAATCAGAAAAGGGACATTTCAATTAAATCCAAACTCATCTGCATTATGTGATTACACCAATAAGTGTGTATGTGCATTTAGAGATTCACATTGTCACGAAAGTGGTTAAATGATTTTGGCTTTTCAAGCTTTAAATCTTTTTGTATTTATTTTTTGGCAGCTTTGTCTTAGGTGAATTCCCTTTATGAGGAATAACCTATTTTCATTTGGGTTGATTCGGAGTCTAGCTAGTCTAACTGGCTATTTGCCCTAATTGACTATTCACTCAAAAAGTGAATAAGTATTTTAAAAGGGATTTGTTTTCTCACTTTTCAATTTTGCAATTTAAAAATTGGAGAACATTTTTTAAATCCTCTTTCTGAAGGATTGAATTTTTGTTCATTTTGAGAGTTGTGAGCATGAGATTTTTGCAAGATCGGTCTCGTTGGATCAGGCTCAAGTAGACCTTGTTTTGTTGTGATTTTAGATAGATTCAATAAACAATTTATTTTATTGAGCTGATTTCAGTTTCTGCCCCTTTTGCTATTAGGTAGGGGTTTCCAATTTTCTTTTTTACTCTTTGTTTCAATGTCTGTTTCTAGTAGTAATTTGTTAGGAGGTTGAGAACTAGTGTTCCACTCTATTTCCATTTGCTAGTCCTACCTAGTTGGCCGGGTATAAACATTTTCCCTATTTTTGGGATAGGGGTTTGAGGTTTCACACCATTATGTTAGTCATTTTTGCATACAGTGTTCGAACCCAAATATTATTGGATTTTCAAAGTTTTTGTGCCCAAAGACCAAATGGGTTTTAATTTCAAAGTTTTCCAATTTTTTGGGTTTTTACCTCATTTTGTGTGTCACTCTGTTTTCTCAAGTTTTCTTAGCATGAGTTTGGTCATGGACCTAGATCATGTATTTGGATGTTGGTCAGACCTTTGTTGCACTTTTATGTTGCATTGGGATGCATGTTGCATCCATCAGGTCCCAAGTCTTTTTTTGGTTGAGTGACTTTTTGCTTTGTGTTCTCATTCAGTCCTTGTGTTATGATCTTCATGATGGTGGTGCACCACACACGAGTACATGCACATACATTTGTCGAGTGACTTCCAAAAGTTATGATCATTGGGGTTGGGTTGGGAATTTGCATGCCTACAAGCACTCATTGTTGGATGAGCATGGATAGGGTATGGTAGCATATGGAGGGGGCTTCTATCTTGCAGCCTAGCGATCATGGCACCATAGGTTGGTAGAGGGAGCTTTAACTAAGTGATAACTAAAGAAATACTAGGTGGTAATAAAACTTAAGATAATGAAAAATGTTTTGTGCTTGAGCCTTCCATTGAGGGAGTTGAATTTGCATGATCCAAGCTTGGGCTTGTCGATGCCAAGCGACTCTCCATGATGTCATCCCCTACTTAGTAGCCCATTGGGTGTCTGAACAGGACCTGTAGTTTATGCATTGTTGTATCTTGGATTCAGTCGTCATACTATGTAGCATGTGTGTTAGCCATGGACATTTTCTTTTTGTGTGTTTGTGGTTGGATCATTATCTCTATTAGCACGACAGGAGTGGGCCTATGGGTTCCATGTGGTTGGGAGGCATAAGCTACCTATACCACTACTAGGAACTAGTGTATAGAGATGATCTCTTGTCCTAGTGTGACCGTTGTTGGATGTTTTCACTTGGTACTTCAAATTCCAAAGTATATTTTCTTGTGATTTATGCTTTCATTAGAATGCTTGTATATCATGTTTAGATGGTGTTATTTATTGATGCATTTCCCTATTACAATGATTAGCATATGATAGATGATGTTATTTGTACCTTCTCAGTAGCACATCCAAATGTAGTGATCAAGAATGGGAAAGTGTGTTCTACCTCCAAGGTCCTCTAGTAAGTTGTCTTAGTCCTAAGCTCAACAATCTTACCCTTCCACCCCCACTAATTCTAGAGCACGTACATGAGTTGATAAGCCCTACCCATAGAATAGACTTGCATGCAGGGGCCCACCTACCATAGAATAGTAGGGTCCCTAGGCTTTCTTGAGTGGACACCTGGCCGAATGCTTATGCATTCAGATAAGGTGTAGGATTATTTTATGCTTTACTTCTAACATGTTATATTTTCTCATGTTTATGTTGTAGCATGTTTTAGTAGGGACATCCTTATATACTAGTACTGACGATTTGATCAATAGCTTGGGATGTTATGCACAGGGGATGACTAGGGCCCACGATGGTCTTATAATGCTATTATGGTTGGGAGGAACCTTGTACTTAATTTGGTCGTTCGATTCATCGTGATGTTATTTCAGTTATTGTGATGTTGTTTTAGTACATTGCAATGTTTCCTTCTATACTTTCCCTTCATTGATTGTTAGATGGTTAGATTGTGTTTTCATCTTTTAGTATTGTGTTCAAGTGCTTACGCCTCGAATTGTGGATCTGGTACTCCCCAATGTGGAGATTCTGAACTTTGGTTTTCTCTTTAGTTCATCTTTAGAGTTTGTTTCTTACAAACCTAGACAACCATGTGTTAGCATGGGGCGATACAATATAGTGTCACATGCCCAATAGAGATCTTTCATGCAATCCCTAATTGTATCACTCGTCTCTTAATGAAATGTCATGCGATACTAGAAAGTATCGCACACCCTTTGAAGAAGTGTTGTATGATATTGATAAAGTATCACACGCCTTCTTGAGGAGTGTCACCCAAACCCTGAAAGTGTTGCACCCCTTATTGGGAAAGGCCATAAAATACTAGAAAGTATCACCCAGTGTTGATTTAAAGTATTGCTTGGTATTTGTGAAAAACCTATCTGAGAAAACAATGGGCAATTTTTGGTTTGACTTGAACTTTTCGAGAAGTGTTTTGGCTACCCTCTTAGGTGTTCTTCAATCTTTTGGTGTTGCATTTAAATGAATTCAGGATGTTTTGAATCATATTCAATTTTGTGTCTTCCATTTTCCATCATTTTGGTTAGTAGTGACGTTTGGAGATCCGTTGGTGTCAGGATGTTTGGTTAGTCTTCAGTTGCGATCTTTGTGATTCTCATATGTTGTATGCCATGTGCATTCATGCTTGTTCAATTTTTTAATTTTTATTTTTATCTTGGCTTATGTTTATCCTTGTTTCCAAGGATCTCTGGGCAGGGTATTACACCACGTGACTCCTAATAGAAACTAGTTTAGTAAGTATGAAAATTTTGGTGGTGGTAAGGTGTATTTGGGTGATAATTCAGTTCTTGATATTGTTGGTCATGAAAATATTCGTATGAAATATTTTGATGGTAGAATTAGAAGATTTGGTGGTGTCTTGCATATCCTAGGACTATCAAGAATTTTTTTATTTGTTAGCAAACTAATAGATGTGGTGTGCATGTACAATTTTCTAAAGTGGGTGTGAGAATGGTGAGAGGTACTATGGTAATAACAAGAGGAAGCATATTGGGTACATTATACCAGCTTGATCCATGCATGATTGAATGCAATAGTACTTCTGATAAGTTTGTGAAATGAATAATTTGTTAGAGAAGGAGAGGGTTTCTCTTTCAATAGATGGTCATGGTTTTTGGGTACCCAAGGGTGATCTATCTACCAAACCAAAGTTGTCTGTGGAGAAGACTATGTTATGGCACCAGAGACTTGACCACATAGGTGAGAAGGGTCTACACACCTTGACAAATAAAAACCTTGTTGATGGGTTGAATGATTGCAATCTTAAGTTTGATTTTTGTGAGCATTATATCTATGGTAAACAAAATCACATTCGATTTTAGCCTTTGTCTAACTTGATAACAATTTTTGTTTATAATTATTATTAGTACTCACAAGGGCAGGTGTTAATTCATCTTTTCACAATGGCCACCTAAAACAACTATCCTAATAGAGCATAACATACTATGAACCCATCGGCATAGTTTTCTCAGTTATAACATCTCGAGTCTTTATTCCATACAGTCTTAGCTCACCAACCTGATAACATTTTGAGTTCCCATAAGTCCTCATGTATTTTGGATCTAATACATTCAGATGTATTTGGTTTGGTCGATGTTCCTTCTATTGGTAGATTAGTTTACTATGTTTCTTTCATTGATGATTTCATTAGAAGAACATGCGTTTAATTTCTTAAGATTAAAGTTGAAGTTTTTAGTTGTTTCAAATAATTTAAAGCACTAGTTGAGTTATAGTCTGGAAAGAAAATAAAATGTTTGAGAACTAATATTGGTGATGAATTTTGCTCCAATGATTTTGACACATTTTGTAAAGATTGTAGTATTAAAAGAGAGAAAACAACTCCATATTCTGTATAACAGAATGAAGTTGCAAAAAGAATGAACGAGACCTTAATGGAGAAGGCTAAAAGTATGTTGAGTGGAGTTGGTCTGGAACAATATTTATGGGTTGAAGCTATAGCCACTGTCTGCTACCTGATAAATAGGTCTCCTATATCATCTCTTATTGATAAGACACTAATGGAAGCATGGTTAGGAAACAAGCCTTCTCTTAGACATATGAGATTTTTTGGTTGTGAGGCATATACTCATCTACCAAAGGAGAAGTGGACAAAATTGGATAAAAAAGTTGTCAAATGTATCTTCATTGGATATAACTATTGTGTGAAAGGATACGAACTTTGAAAACCTATTGCACAAAAGGTATTTTATTCTAGAAGTGTTATTTTTAAAGAAAGTAAGCCTTCTTTTGTTATAGTTTAACCAAAACAAATAATAGAAAAATATGTGATTCAACTTCCTGCTAGATCAGAGAAAGTTGAATCGAGCCCCTTAGAAAGACAAGACATTGAGGAGAGCTCTATGAGTTTAGAATCATTAGAGGAAGAGGGAGAACCTAAACCTGAACCTAAACTAGATCTTATACGAAGGTGTAATAGACATAGGAAAGCACTAGAGAGGTATCCAGATATTCTCTTGATGATTGGGTTTCAATTTACTATTGCTTCTCTCATTGTAGACGTAATGAATGCTTGATTGATATTTATATCAAATTTCAAAACCAAGGGAAATGGATTTAAACAATAGATGAGGTAGATGGCAAAAAAATCATGTCTTGGTCTTTTATAAGGGGTTTCTTGTGCACAAAATTAGTGTTTCACATTGCAGTGACATTAATGACTTAACTATTTATATTTATAGTTTGGACAACTTGTAACAAACTGAGTTGCATTGTGTTTTTCTTGTGTGTGGTTATGGTTTTTTGTAGTTAGATTTAAAGGAGAGAATTTTTTATTTAAATGAAACAAAACAATCTTGGTGCAAGTTTTATTAGAGGAAATTATATTTGCACTATCTAATAATGCTAAAGTATATTTTGTTTTATTTTTAAAAAAATGCTTAATATTGATTTTAATATAAATCTTAAAATGTTATAATGGATGGATAAAATAACAAATGAAAGTTATCTATATCTTGAATGCTGTTACATTTGGGTTTTAATACTAAAGTTATCAATATCTTTTATTTTATTTTAATTTTATTAAAAGATTATAAAAATATATTAATTTGACAGTTAAAATTATAGATGGGATATTAAGTTGAATATATGTTATAATCACAGAAGAACCCCTTTTATTAGAGAGGAAACTTTAGAAAAAAATTATTTAACCTTATTATCTTGAATTAGACTTTAAGACTTACCAAATGCAATTAAGAAATTATTGCATTTTAAAGTTTATATTTAAATATTTAAATTTATTTAGTGCAATCTTCAAGGTTGTTAGTGAAGTATTAAAAGGGGGTTAAATTATAGATGGTAATTAACCCCGTGAATATTAATAAATTTAATAAATTATTATTTAGTGACTAGGATATGAGTGTGGTAATGTCCCAGTTTAACTGAATACACATGTAAAAATAATAGAACTGAGAAACTTTATCCAATACTACTTCAAGTAAAAATCATGTTAGTATATCGTATACATGCAATTGCATTCTCCTCACACTATGTCAAGGAAATAGAATCATTTTCTATATATATAAGACATGTTAGTACTTAATTCTCACATCTTGCCAAAGATGTATTAGCCTCGGTTTTGGCTCTCCCATCATTTCTAAGTATAAGTATTCGTCTCCTACACCTTACAAGGTAATTGTTTGTGTACATTTCATAAACTTGAATTGTCTAATTTGTATTATGTAGGATTGCATTAAATGAATATTGCAATTGGTCGTCTTCATATTTTCTAGGATCCCAATGAATAAATTTGATAATTAAAGCAAAGGTTGAGACCATTACATATTAGTTGAACATAATATTATGCTCTTTTGAAATAAAATTCTTATGGTTTATATGTAATGATGAAATATACATTTCATTATCTATCTGAATTATATGTTAAAGAACTATTTGACCAGAATTATCTCTTTCTCAGTCAGACATGCCCATCAAAGAAGAAGACAAGCAATCTCAATTAAGTGTCTTGTAAGATGAAGAAAAAAATGAGGAGGACAACCAAGAATAAATAAAGGCTCAATATAATGGATTGCATATAAGAATGGTGCGAATGTGATCAGATGAAATTTTTTCTTTTTAGAGCCCTAGCAGATCAACTTGAAGGTGACCAAGAGAAACACTCAAAGTATCGTAATATGATAGTGGAATACATTATGGAGCATTGTTTTGAATTTGAGCCTTTCTTTTCTCAAAAATATGACATGAATTTTAAACAATACTATAAAAAAAGTCAAAAGATGGAACTTGGGTAGACCATTGCAAGATTTATGCAACCTCCATGGTGACTCAAACTAAAATTCACGTGCACCATTTGAAGGGCCAAGTATTCTAAATCCATATTTTTGATAGCTCATAAACACCCACACTCCATGTCTCATATCATGATGGAAACCACTACAATAGTTTGTACTTCATTAATAACAATGTCAATGCTCTTGTAGCGCCCATGATTCTAGAGGAAAATAATAAAAGTACAAGCCATAATGAACAAGAGCCTATAAAGTTAATTACAGATGAAAAAGGGTGCAAAGACACTAACAAAAGTTGTGAAGAAGATAAATTATTGAAAAGATAGGGTATACCTCAATGAAAGAAAAGTTTAACATGGTGTATTGCATGGGTACCAAGGAAGAGAAAATCATAAAGATTTGAAATATATCTTACCAATGTTTTACCATGTGTAAAAAATATCATATTCTCTTTATGTGCCAACATTACAGTGACATCATTTGATATATATAAATCTATCGACGTAACCCTTCCGCCCTTCAAAGGTGCAAGTGCTAGTTATAGTTCTTCAAGAGAGCTACATTTACTTCAATGCCTTTTAGAGTGAATAGTTTGATGCTCTGTATTTCATCTCTTTAATGGTTCCATGGAAAATACAAACTACAAGCACACGTATTTCAAATGCTTTGGTTGATAAGGAACAACATGTTACTAATAATGCCCTCATAGTTCTTTATTGTATCCAACTACATGATAATTAAAACTATTTTGGTAATTCTTGACAATAGAATCCAATCTTGCCATGCTTTATATTTTTCACAATTTGTCTATCTAGTAGAACTTAATTTGTCCAAAATTTATTGTTCTCTTGGATTTATAAGCTTTCCTTGATGTTTTGTGACTCTCTTCTCTTTTCTTATTTTAGAGATTTTCGAGTGTTTTACTGCCAAAATTCTAATTTGGCTTGCATTAATATGGTTGGATCTTCATTTATACTCATTCTTCTAGGAATTAGATGTGTTTCAAAAATTAGTAGACTTTGTCATTGACCTTTTTACCTATGCTCAAATGGAGGCTTCAAAAATGGTGTTTGTGAGGCAATTTCTTTTAGATTTTATAATTGGAAATGCTTTGGTATGACAATTATCTAGATTTCTAAAAAAAGTCAAGATGAAGTGTTCACATTATAGTGTATTTTAAAAGTATATTGGCTTCCATCACCACATCTATAACAATACTTTTCATATTTGAAAGAAACTTCATTAATTTTCACAACTTTACAAAATTTCACAGTATACAAAATAACTCTTATTTCCTCACTTTATTTCCTACCCATCAAGAAATGTAAGACAATTTTTTATTGAAGGTCTTTGTGTGATGAAATACTAGGATACACATGGAGTTTAGCGAGTTTCTTTGCTTCTCCATGTATTTCAAAGTCGTTTATAAATATGCTTGTTTGTCAATGCATTTTGTATTCAAAACTAATGTTTAAACTATATTACATATATAGGTTACATTTCATTAAATGCTGATGGAGGACAAATTTCAATCCAAATCTCAATATATAATGAATGTTCTAGATTAATACTTTATGTACAAGTATTTTTATTATTTTTTATTCTCTTTCAATACTTCTTAATGCACTTTCTTCTATTTCTTTAGGACCACTTGTTATTATTATTATTTATAATACTATTGTGTAGCTTTAATATTTTATTTTTCTTAGAATCATTTTATAAATAGTCTTTTCTCTATTAAATAAAATATTAAAGTTACATATTCTCAAAAAAAGAGCCTAGGAAACAAGGGGCCAGGATACAAAATCATCCTCCTAACAACTAAAAAAAACACCGCCCTCGTACAACCAAACCGCCCTCGTACAACCAAAGCAGCGCTAACTGAAGGAGAAAGATTCATGCTGGGGAACAGAAGCAGGCAGACAAGAGTCACAGCTCTTTGGCCCGCCACTCGCAGACGCCTCGTTCCCAAGCCTGATGATGCGACCAGGATGTTTAGTGCGGCTCTCCTTCTCCTCGGTGTGGTGGTCCCCGGTTGCTTGAAATTTGAATTTGAATTTGATCTTGTGCAGCACAAGTTTTGTTTCTCCACTGAAGATCCCAGCTTCGACTAGCTTTGTCTCTTCTGCAAGGACGATTCCATCTTTGACCAACTTTTCTAAAAGTACTTTAACCTTTTTCAAGCTTCTCTTCATCTGAACCCTGTGCCCATAGCTTTGTGTATTTTAGTAACATGTCAGAAGCTTCTAACAGACATGAAGCAATGAAATTGTTTCTGAGAACGACTCTTTTGCAACAATAAAATTGCTTGCATCGCACGAATTTACTAGCCTCATGTGTACATTGTTTTTGACACCCTTTGTTAATCCTTGATAACTTCACATTTCTCTTTAATGACTTCAAATAAATTTCTAGACAGTTTCTTAAGATGAAAGCAAAGAAAACTCGGATTTCTACAAACTTTGGTTTAGCCAAATCAAGGTTTTGCATATCTTCATTCTGATTTTTGGGATTTTACTGAAACTGTTTGTTTCATTCGAAAGATGAGTGTGAAGTGCGTAAGCTTGGAGTTGAAGGCAAATTTCAAAAAGTAGGCCAATCTATTGTTTTTACACTCCTTAAAAAACAAAACCAGGTTCTGATTTTGAATTCCTGCCTGCTAGTAGGAATTTGGAACCCTTGGTTTTGAGGAAAAATTGGAAGTCGCGTATGCTAATTCCATTTTGCAAATTTTGAAACAAACTCACAAATTTTCAAATCCGAGTTTTGAAAAAGCCAATTCCTATCATCTTCCATGAACCAAACAGACCCAGTTAAATGTTGTCATACCCGTGGGCTCGGATAAAAATTGAAGTCTTCACGTTTATATAGAGGCATGTTTACTTTATTCTTCCCTCGTTAAAAAGGAAGATCTTCTTATGTATAACTAGCTATCCAAAGTAATGCAAACAGTTCTTGTGTTCTACAAAGGACTGTCTCATTATTCTCTACTGGTCCAATATACGAGCAATGATTTTGGCATTTAATGCTACATACTTCAAATGTGGGCTGCAAAGTTCTTGATACTTTGGTCATGCCGCATTCCAAGGCAATTTGCACATGATTTCCATGTGAGGCAATCAATTTCTTACGTAGTTTGGAAAGAAAAATAACATTTAGCTTTATTTATGTAAATCTATGAATAAGAGAATAAACTAACTCAATTAATCATTATGAAGGAGAATGCTATAAATTATTTATAGATGTTTAATGTAATGTATTATTATGATTATGATTATTTCTATGATTATTATCTTTATCTTTATGATTATTATTATTATTAATTCATTGATTTTTTTTCAAGAGATATAAATGAGTTCTACTAAGGTTTTTTAAGTTTGCCTAGTCTTTCAAGTCAATCTTGCATCTATCCTTTGTTATAGCGTATTTATTGCGAGACTTTTTAGGTCTATATTGTGGCTCTCACAAATAATATAGATTGAATTACAATGATATAAGTCTACCCTCTGTTAATCTAACACTAATTTGTAGACTAAATTACAAGGAAAAGAAACTAGAGTGGAAATGGGGATTGAACAAGTGACACCAAATAGAAAAATGTAAAACAATCACCCGCTGAATAAATTATTGGAAGTATGAACAAATGGGTAATGACAAGAAATAAGGTTAGTGAAGAATTGTGTTTACTATTTTCAAGTTGAACCTAAGAATGCTACTGAAGCTTGTAAAGATGACTATTGGAAAAAAACTACAAAATAATAATTAGAGTAGATTGAAAAGAACAAGACTTGAGACTTGGTTTCTAAACCTAAAGAGAAGAATTTTATTGGTACTAAATGGGTATTTAGAAACAAGGTGAGGTTTTGAGAGATAAAGAAAGACTAGTGTGTAAAGGATATTCACAACAAGAAGGAATTGATTTTGAAAAAACTTTTGCACATGTTGCTAGATTAGAAGCAACAAGAATGTTTTTGGCATATATGACTAACAAGAACTTCAAAGTATATCAAATGGATGTTAAATTGGCTTTTCTGAATGGAGAACTTGATCTTAAAGAGGTATACATTGAAAAAATTGATGGTTTTCCTTTGAAAGATGAAAATGATTTGGTTCACAGATTGAAGAATGCATTATATGGACCGAAACAAGCCCCTAGACCTTGGTATGCAAGATTGGATTTAAACACTTGATAAATTTGGAATTTGTGAAAGGTACCGATGAAAGTAATTTGTACCTATGAAAGAATACATCTGACTTGTTAATTGATGTTGTATTTGAGGATGACATTATTTTTGTAGCTAATGATGAAGTTAGCAAGCCTCAAGATGAGTATGATGGGAGAGATGAAATATTTCTTGCGGTTGTAGATCGTGTAGAACAAAGATGAAAATTTTATATCACAAGATAAGTATCTTAAAGATTTGTTGAAAAAAATTGGAAAGTTGTAAACCTGTTGGAATATCTATGGTAATTGTATGTAATTCATCTAACAAAGATGAATCCCCTAGTACAAAATAAATAAAGTACCAGTCTATAATTAGTGGATTGTCGTATTTGACTCATACAAGACCTAATATAGCTAATATAATTGGAATTGTGACAAGATTTTAGGTAGGCCCTAAAGAGACACACCTTGTAGAAGTAAATTTTTTTTTAAAGGTATTTGAAAGGAACACCTAATTATGGTTTATGGTATGATAGATCACATGATTTCAAATTGTGTGCATATATTGATGCTAATTGGGAAGGAAGTGTAGATGAAAAAAGAAGCATTAGTGGTGGAGCATTCTTCTTGGGATGAATATTTTTTTATTGGTTGAGCAAGAAACAAGACCACATTTCACAAAAAACGGCATAAGAAAAATATTTAGTAGAAACAAATAATTGTAATCAAACTGTTTGGATAAAGAAAGTGTTGAATGATATTGGAATTGAGTTTATTGAGCCTATTATTGAATATACTATGATAACACAAGTATAGTATGTTAAAAGAATCCATTTTTTTCATTAAAATACAAAGCATATATCAATTAAGTATCACTTTTAGAGAGAAAGGATAGAAGAACAAGAGATCAAATTTGGAATATATTAGCACAAAGGAGTAGATGGAAAATATATTCACAAAACCTTTGGCTAAGAATGCATTTGAGTATTTGGAAGGTATACTTTCAGGTGTCAATCCAACATGGTCAAATCATTATATTTTTATCTAGATTGGATGCTTGATGCTTCTCCTACGGGCCTCACTATCTATGTTTAATATAAGTCATTAAGGACTCTTGGTACTAGTATTCAAATAGTGTTTTGGATACTTTGTTGTGATATTTTATAGGCTATTTTGGAAAAAAATCAAACTTCAAGAATTGGCATAATGCTTCCTTTGTCATTGATGTCACTAGGGGAGATATTTAATACATGAAATTTTTTATTCTTCATGGTAGAGATTAGTACATTTTGGATGGGGGAGATAGAGGATATTCCTTATGGGAAAGAAAGTATTGGTGTATGTGGTAGATTAACACCTTCTTTGTACTAGTTTTTTAATTTTACTATATGGTTGTGATTTTAACATGAAAAGCTCTTTACAACCTATCTAAGACTGCATCAAGATGTATGTTGTCATTCATGGGTAGTAGAAATGGAGGAGTAAAAGAAGATGAGGAAGAAGAAAAAATGATATTCATGGTACTTAGAAGTTTTTCATATATGTTGCTATCAATGAAAATAGAGGAGATTGTTAGCATGAATGTTGATGGTATTTCTATGGGAGAGTATCATAGCATTGCTAGAGACACGATTCAAATCTAATGTATTGCATTCATGAGAGTAGTTTTTTTTAGTTTCTACAAAACTTTATATTTATAATATATCATAATATAATTAATGTCATTTTTATCATGAATTTATTTGTCATTCATGTCAACTTATACCTTATTCAGGAAAGATTTCTAGAGTTGTAGAGGAAGAATCATTTGACACAATCAATGGTTTATCATTTGGTTATGCACAGTTGGAAATAAAGTTAGTGATCCATGAAGATTCTATAGTTATGTGCACATAAATAATTATAAAGATATGACAAAGTTATGCTATATTTTTTGGAGATAGCTTTCAGAGATAATTTCTACAAAGTGGGTATTGGTAAATTGACTATATATTTTAGTAGAGATGGAATTTGTTTAAGCGATCTCTGAGGAAAGCAAAAGACATGTTGAAGATACTATGTTATAGATGGAAGAATCAAATATGAAGTTTGAGCTAACTTATGAAGTCTATTTAGTGGATCTTTCCCAAGAGGTAGACTAGTAACAAATCTTTATGGGAAGTGTTAAATTGTTATGTAACATGTAATTTTATATCTTATTGATATCCTATATTATTAATTATAAATTGGGAAAGACTCAAGGATGACTCAATACTTGTATTAGGACTTGATATAAAGGAAATGTTATTTCCTTGTGGTAAAGTGTGTGGATGTGATCCAATGTAGATGTTTATTATATCAACAAACTTGAATGCAAATTTTGCTAAGTTCAAAGAAGAGATTGATGATAAGGATGTACTGTGACCATCAAATGAAATTGATTGGAAAGGGAGTTTATGTTTAGTCACTTCAAAGATCTTGGATATGCTTATCTAGAAGCTTTTCTAGTAAAGACTATTTTTAAAGCTATTTGGATAGTGGGTTCAATTATCCTCATTTCAACTCCTAAAAGGGTTGACACATCTCCTAATAGGGTTGGAATCTCCTAACATGGATTCAAAGTCTTTAACAGGGACTCATATGTATTAATTGTATTTCATTGGCTCCTAACCAACTCCATCCTTTCACAAGGTACTTTTTACATTAATACATCATCTTGTGGTCATCATTCCTATCAGTGTTTTCTCTTTGATCAAGGATTTCCCTAGTTAACATATCTAGGTTTATTATGCCTGGTTATCTTTCTATGGTTGCTTCATTTACTATTTAGATGTTTTAGGAATGATGAAGATATTAAGAGTTGTTTTAAATGTATATCTAGTTCACCAACCCCCTGTCAATTAACTTGGTTGACTTTACATTCTAGAAAGAAAAATATGATAGCTCGATAGGAAATAATGGAATTCAATTGATATCACATAGATCCAAAAGTATTTCAATACAATTTTTTGGGCATAAGACCCACCCGATTGTAGCCTTCTAATTTTAATAGGAAATCAACATGTGACCTTAGAATCTTAAGAGCTAAACCTCCAAATTTTCTCTTCTTAAAGTTCTTCCTATAATTTATTAACTAAATTACAATATATAGTCACTAGGACATACCAGTCAGCTATGAGATTACAACTATTAACTAATGCATTACAAAGATAGGTATTGCCCCAAAGAAAAAGTACCAACCACACAAATATGGATATGAAGAGCTACAAGATTAGGAATATGTCCACACATGATCCAAGAGACAAAAGGTAAAGCCATAGAAGGTTTCATGAAAGAAAAATCTTCACTGAAGAAAATTTGTACATGCTATACGAGATGCCAATGAAGAACACACCTTGAGAAAGAATGAAAGAAAACTAACTAGTGATGAAACATTAAGATATGGAATCAAAGGCATAAAGTCCATAGCAGGTCTACTTTGGGAAATTGTATTGATAGATGAAGTAAACAATAGCCAAGGCTATTCACATGATCAAAAGATTATAAGTAGAAAACAAAGAAACATCTTTTTGGATGATACAAGATTTCAAATGAACTCAATATGCTCTTGCGTCACAAAACCATCTGATGACTGATCTTTCTCACTAGTGTCAATCCATCATGCACATTATTAAATATAATATCCGAAAATTTATTCATAAAATATATAAATTTTATAGGTAAATATTCTACTTCCTCTTTACCATCTTTTGAAATTAAAGAAAAATACATATGATCATGCCTTATACATCCTAGAAGCTTTCTTCCATCAACTAAGCATATGTTGGTATCTCTAACCATTATTGTCTATTAGTGTCAAAAACTTAGTCATTTACAAGGTAGAGTCAGATGGTCATCACTGTGACCAAGCTACTCTATATAGGTCGAGTCATGTACATAAGAAAGTGTGTACCAAGCTCTATAAGAGCAGAGTAAGTTTATGGTCACTTAGCATTTTCTATATGAGCCGAGCTCAACAACGACCAGGCAAGTTTCAAGCATACAAGTGTCAAGTTACATAGTGTGTACCAAGTGTAATACATGTCGAGCATTAGAAGAGTACAATACATGTCAAACAACACAAATGCCAAGCATCAATAGTAGAAGCTGAGCAATACAGAGTTTAGATAAAAGTCAGAAATGTAACATAATTTGAGGTAACACATTTTACAAGCCAACTTGAAAGGAACATTTAAATTTTTTAGAAGTTGTTACAAAATATTTAATAAATACAAAGGTTGTTACAAAACATTTAAATGATGTGGATTACATATCCCTATGTTTTGCAACTGATGATTCAGATGGAGAGGCTATTATGGAAGAATCTAGAAAACTCTTTATGAAACTCTTTAAATAGTGATGATCTTAACCTAGATCATGTGGAATGTGAGAGGGAGATAAGAAGATTATATGTGCAAACATGGAGCAATATTAAGTGAAGGATTGAGAACATATCAGAAGTTAGTGAAGGGTTTTGTTATCATCTAATATATTAAGTGACCTAGTCATAGCAGTGAAGTGAAAGGGAAAGAAAAGTAATATCAGACTAGAGGAGAGGACCAGTTAGTAAGGAGAAGACTTGAAATTAGATTACAGAGCATACTGAGAGTCAGGAATTGAAATTTTTTTAACCAATTTGAATCAAGGTAAATCTCTTAACAGAGTGATCTTAACAGATCTTTTTAAATCTCCTAACAAAGCCCTTACTTTGTTTTACTTGTGTTAAATCCTCTAACAAGGTGAGACCTAGTAGTCTCTTAAGCTTTTAATAGGGTAGACCCCTCACAGGGTAGATCATATATTATGATCAAACACTGTAACAATCACATGTTAACTTTATTACTATAGTAGTGAAGATTTGTGGGTGCCATCCTCACCGTAGTTTTACCTTCACCTTGGAGGGTTTTTGGGTAAAAAGATACTATGTTATGTGTTTATTTTAATGCATTTGATAGATCATATTTATAGTAGATGTACATTACAAGTTTAACATGCACAAATTTACTGATAGATATGAGTGAATTGGTGAAAAGTAATAAGAGTTTAAGATTCTGGTTCACCCCCACTCCCCCGCCCCCCCCCTCTCAGTATCTTGTTTATCATGTTTATACCTCCATTAGTCAATAATTGGTATCACACCTTTGGTTCTCTGAGAGAAGCTTAATAACTTAGAGATCACATCTTAGAGATGGAGGCTTTCAAACTAGACAAGGTTATTAAAAATAAGGTGAATGACATCCAACTCATACTACATAAACTTGAGAAGGCAAGACAAGATCTTAAGGATTCCCTAAAAAGGAGAAAGGAAATTGCCATCCAAATAAAACAATTTTTTCTATGAAGAAGTTGAGACTAGAGGACTATTTGAATTAATCAATCCGAATGACAAAGCCTCTACAGATCTACTAGACAAGAACAAACTCCTAAATAAAGAAATAAGAGGACTAAAAAGAGAACATGAAATCCAACTAGTAAGACTATGTGAAGTGACTGAACAAAAGATGAAAGTTGAAGAAGACATTATATATGAGCAATGTTAGTATGCTAATAGAAAGAAAATTTAAATAAAGCTTCTACAAACTAAACAAAATTCATAAACTTCAAGATAGACTAAGATGAGCTCTTAATTGAGAATATGAGCCATTAATGGGCTCTCTTAATGAGAAGCTCTCTTGTTGAGTAGCTTTGTCTAAATAGATAGGATGTATGCTCAAGCTTATGCTTCAAAAATGGCTTCAAATGGAGTTGGAATTTGGGTGTGAGTGTATGGTTTTGATGTAAAATGGCTTCTTAAAATGGCATTATGACTTTACTTCATGGATTGTGTTATTTTTCAAAGGGGAAGGATCCAATTTATAGGCAAGAGGCTTGAGGGATTGAGGGCTAAGATGCAAGGATGGGAAAAAGCTCATGGAGGGCTCAGATTGCATGAGAAGAGAGCACATGGATTGTGCTTCCTTACAGCCAATCAGGGAGTGACACATGTCACAGGGTGAGAGGATGGAGGAAAGGGGAAGGATGAGTCAACAAAGGAGGCTCAAGGGATAAAATCTTCATAAAGACCCTCATAATGGCTTGTAAGAGCAATAAAAGGGCTTGGAAGAGTCATTTATGGCCTAGTGGGCTTCATATAGCTTTATGGTTGAGATATTTTGAGAGAGATGAGAGAAATTTTGACTTGGGCTTGATTAGGAGGGTTTTAAGCTTGCTTAGGATTGTGGAAATGATTAGAGGATGGATTAGGATGGTTTAGGATTAGCTTAGGGATAGGCAAGTGGATGGCATTTAATGAGGGTGGGTGAAGGAGGAGATATTTGTTAACTTTGGCTTGGGTTAGTAAGTATTAACCCATGTTTAGGGAATGTGACAAGGTTAGGAGGGGATTAGGATTAGGTTTAAAGACATCTTCTAGAAGAGTCTAGACTTTGGATGAGGATAAAGACTTTCTAGAATAGTCTAGAATTTCCTAGGACGAGGATGAAGACTTTCTAGAAGAGTCTAGAACTTCTTAGGATGAGGATAAATTAGATTTTTAGAAAATAAATAAAGTTTTATTTATTTCAAGGGTTTGGGTTGAGGAGATATTTATTAAAACTTTTTTAATAAACATGAGGATTAATATTTAATCTTAATTAAATATTTTGAGTTGGGATTAGGGGTAGGAAATGATGGGATTAGCCTTTAATCAAAATTAAAGAAGGATTAGAAGATTTTGGAAGAGGTTAGTGGTCTTAAGGAAATTGGCCAAGTTTTGGGCAAAAAATAAATTTCAAATTTATTTTGGGTTTTTTGGTCAATTTATTAATTAAATAATTAATAAATAAGGAAATAATGTTATAATTAGATTTAAACATTTTTGGGAGGGATTCCTTAATTAAATATGTTTAATTAAGATAAAGGGATTTAATGGCATAAAAATAAATAAATTAATTAAATAATTAATTAATTAATAAATGATGATGTCATCAGGATTTTTTCAGAAAATAAAAATACTTTATTTTCTAAAGATTTTTAGGTGTCTACATTTTGCCCCTCTTTGATGTGATGCCACAAGTGGCATGACATCAAAGATAAGAAAATAAGATGCCCAAGGCTAGAGCAGAAGAGGAGAGAATGGATTGCAAGATGCCCCCTCAAGAAGGTGGCGGGGAGAGAAAGCGAGGCTTGACAACTTCTTGAAAAGTACAAGAATCTGAGATGAGCAAGAAGACTCAGATTGGCTTAAGAGAAGAGGTTTAGTTAGCTCAAACTCTCACTACGGGAGAATGATAAAGGGAGAATCAGAGATACAAGAGGAAGCAAGCTTAAGATCTCAGGGATTGCAGATGATGAAGGAGTGGAGCGCTATAAAAGGAATCCAGGATGGGGAGATGGATGAGGGGAATAAAAAGCTGATGCAATAGGATTTCAAAGAGTCAGATTGGTGGAAGATGGGTTTCGAAGATCCCTAGGACTAGGATTGTGGATCTTGAAAGATGAGGCTTGGTGGATTGATTTGGATTGGTGGATCCCTAAGACTAGGATTGTGGATCCCTAAAGCTAAAGGTGAGGAGTGATTCAAAGAGATACTGATGCATAAGCTGGGGTAGGAGAGACGAATGTTGGATATGGATGGGGGATAATGGAGATGAAGGAAAACCATTGAAGCTTTTTGAGTGGGGGGATACTTCAAAGAGAAGTACCACCTTGTAGTTGAGCACTAGATTTGCTATAGGACTATTGGTTAATTTCCAAGGTTACCAAGAGCATCAAGGCCTTTTCACCAACTATCTAGAGGACTGAAAAAATGACTCAAAACAAACACGCAAGGATTGCCCCAGTATCACACATGAATCCCAGAGGAAGCAGTGTGGAAATGACACTGGGTAACCCACAAGCAGAAAAGAAAACAAGAAAAAGACATGATCAAGACCTTATGCCCAGATTGCCCTATTCGTAGTATACCATGATATGGAAGATCGTGGCAACTTTGAGGAGGGAATAAAAAGATTGTTTGGAAAAGATACTTCAAGACCCAAAAGGGAAGATTCCAAATCAAAAGAAAGTGAAAATCCAAAAAAGAACTGTTTGCCAACGAGATGGGTAGGACAAGGTACTAACAGACCAAGATCAAACATGAGGAAAGCTATATCCTACAAAGATCTATCAGAGAGCACCTAAGCCGATGGATCTAGGTGAGTGATGCATCTAGCGAGATGAACTAAGAAGGATAACACTTTGGTGACAGAAGATCTAGCTAAAGGATGCATTGGAATAGCTAACCAAGATGTGCGATGTGTGGAAGATGCTGATCAAGGAGGAACTGACACAAAAGCTGGATAGATACAATGGTACTAAGCTAAAGAGAATGTACAAGCTGACAGACCAAGATATTTACAAGCTGAAGCTGACCAAGATAGTTACAAGCAGGCAAAAGCTCAGGATGATAGGATAGCAGGATGGTTCGATGTTGTGCAAGATGTGAAAGCTAAGGGTGGGGTGATAGCAAAAGATATGGATTTGGCAGGATGCATCGAATGATGATGAGAGATTTTGTGACCAAGGATAGCTAGAGGAGTAGGATGAGATGGCTGGATAGGATGGTAGATAGCTAGGATTATGATGGATATAAAGAGATGACATTGGGTTTGCATGAGGATAGCCTAGAGCTAGATACCAATGACAAGGGAGGATGGACAAGACAAGATCTCCAAGGAATATAGTGCCCCCAATCAGAAGATAACATGCGAAAGGAGGTCTTATGATGGATGTGATAGGATTGAAGCTAGGATGGAAAAAGCTAAAGGGGCTAGGGAGATGGATGATAGCTGGGATGGTTGGTTGAAGCTGCAGGAGATAAGTGGATGGTGTGAGATGCAAGATGGAGGGTGGAGGATAGGTGGATAGATTGGAAGATGGAGTTGGATGTCAAGAGATGACCAAAAGCATGAGGGTGATATGCTAAGCTGGGGATGGCGAGATTACACATGATGCTTGTTTGCCAAGTTTTCATCATGGTACTTGTCCAAGGCGCTTGAATTGCCAAGTTTTCACCAGTGGACGCTTTATTTTTCTTTAATTTTTTTTTGACTTTTTGAATTTGGACTTAGCTAGAATGATTTTGACTTTCTTCAGCTATTTTTGGCTCATAGATGTTGGTAGGATGGATGAAAAAGGATTGGATTGAACGAGTGGAATGGTGAGTGGGAGTTTGACAGATAATGGATGCGAAGACATAAGGCTTGTGGGTAAATGGATGAGGAAAATGGAAAGATCATCATTGGCACACACCTTGAGAGGTGATAAAGTAGTGGGAAAGATGGTTTTGAGTGAGGTTGAGGAGAAAATGGAGGAAGAGAAAGATAAGGACTAAAAGTAGAGTTGGAAGATGGAGGATGGGAAATTTAGGATAAGAAGCATATGGACTAAAAGTGGATTGGGGGGATGAAGGATGCTTATATGGGGATTTGGATGAAGGATGGATAGATGAGGCTTTTTGAGTAGCATGAATGGATGCCAATTGAGATTTTTCTTTGAGATGCATTTCTTTTATGAGCATCTTGGGTATCCACATGATTTTTGACTTTTTTAGCTTGGGCTTTTGTGGCCTCTTGACTTTTTCTTTGATTGGGATTAAATGTTTCTTGTTTTGAACATGTATTTTAGAAGGGACATGTTGAGACTTGGATTTTTGGATTTATGCTTTTGTATTTTTGCATCCAATATGCTTCTATTAGCCATGGGATGGGAACAAGAGCATGGAGGAGATGGAGGGATAATTGATGGAGTGATAAGGTTTAAAGGTTGGAAGGGATTCAAGGGTGAGTGCCTTTGATGATCTAGCTGGTGGATTTGAGGGGATGGAAGGATAGATTGGAACATAAGATATGGATGGATATAATTTCCCAAAATGGATGGAGGGAAGGAAGGATATGGGCCCAAAAGAGATGAAAACAGGGAAGGTGTAGGTTCCAAAATAGATGGAGGGCATAAAGGATTCATATTAGGTATGTAAGGACCCAAAATGGATGGAAAGGGTGTGGGATTTAGATAAGGGATATATGGACCCAAAATGGAGGGCTGGAGATAAGGAGTAGGATGAGGGCCCAAAATATATGCAGAATAAGATGGATGGGAACTTTGGGGTGGAGATGAAAGGACTTGGGACCATGCAGGAATAGCGGGGATACCAACATCTAGAAATACATTTTCATTTCTTTTTTCAATATGATGTTCATTATTTGGAACACAAGATGTGAGTCCATTACTAGCTGAAGGAGTTGGAGCTTCAGATATGATAATTAGCTCTTTTTCGATGGATCTATCATCATGGATTATGGGAGATGTATGATCATGAAGCAGAGGAGATGGGAGGATAGGATCTTGAGTTGGGTGGGCTGAGGGAAAGGGATCTTGAGATGGAGTAAGTAAGATGGTAGGATTTAGATATGGAGGGGATGGTAAAAGTGGATCATGTAGGGGAATAAGTGGGATGGCGGGATCTGCTATTCTGTTGGAGGATATTTCAAATTGCTTTTGGACAAGATCTTGACAGGAATGGATGGGAGTGGATGCATGAGGTTCATTATATGGGATTTGGATAATGCTTGGAGGAGGAGATGTGGATGGGATTTGGAGCAATTCGATGGGTGGTGGGATTTTGACGCTTGTGGGAAGTGGAAGGATTTTAAGCAATTTGATGGATGGTATGGGGATGGTAGCTATGGGAGATGGAGGTGATATTATAAATGGGGAAGCTTCATCACTGACTACACATGGTTGGATTAGATGACATGGCTTATCGACTATTGGAGGCGGCTTTTCTTGTATTTCCTCTAGGAGATTCCTTGGAGACTCGTGTGTCAGAGGTGGAGGTGGATTGACAGGAATAGCTAGTGTGATGGGGGTGGAAGATTGGAAGCTTGTTTGATTGGGTGATGGAGGAGAAGCTGGGATATTAGATGGCATGACTAGATAATTTGGAATAACTCTTGGATTTTGGGGGATGGTTGGTGGAAGGCCTCTAAGGCTCTCAAGATACCCATCATAGTCAACAAGATTTTCATCATCATTGGAATAGGATGTAGCGGGAGAAAGGACAATATGACCAAACACATCATGATAGGTTTGGGATTTCATGTTTTGATGATGAGTTGGAAGGGGATGGGGTCTTGCATATGGATGAACACGGAAGCTCATGGTTGGATTTGGATTAAGCCTAGATTTTGGATTGGCTGATGAAGGATTTTCTAGGGAGAGTCAAAGTTGTATGATAGAACTAAGGAGGATTGGCTGGAGATTTTTGGCTTTCCTGTGGATGGAAGACTTCAAGGGCATGCTGTCAAAAAGTGAGAGTTTTGCTTTCCTATGCGCTGGATTGGTGGAGATTGTGTCAACTTAAGGATAGACTAATGATCCTATGGGCATGAAACGAGATTGACCACTTGTGGATCCCAACCTTTAGCTCAAGGTGATGAGGGATAACAAGTGACAAAGCTCTGACAAAGAGATAACCTTGGTGAGGCTGGTGGATTGGTCGGATTGATTGGATAGAAAATTCTAGCAGAATGAAAACAACTCTCTAAAGGCTTGGGTGTGATTTTGGATTGGGTTGCTAGCTGGCTGGGGGGATGATTTGGATGGACTTTGGATTTGGGATTGTTCTAAAGCAAGGAACTAGATAGATTTGGTTGCAGTGGGGGAGCTTGGATGATTTTCTGATGAGGCAGTGACTATGCTAAGTATGCCTTGAGCTGGGAGATTTTTTCTTTTTTATGATTTTGACCAAAGTTGGCAAACATTCATTCAAAAGCTATGAACAAATAAGCAGACAAAATTTTGGAGCAAGCATGTCAAACACACCAACATCCTAGGAAGCTTTCTACAAGGATGAAATTTTTTATAGCTAGGGAGTCCTCGATATACGCAAGGTACATGAGGCCCAAATCCATAGATGAAACCAAAAAGATGTCACACAGCCGAGAGGAGCGGTAACCCACTTCTCCTCTTTCACTACTCAAGGGTATAAAGTTCCTTGAGGCTTAGCCTGAGTGACAAAATCTTGATTCCAAGAGAGGTGTCTTTGGATTCACCTCCCAATTTTTATACTCTGCCGAAATGCTAGAGTTGAGGTCGTCCCAAGGGGTGATGAAATCTCCAAGTAGGCCTCCTAAAAAGTGTAAAATAAGACCACATACATGATCTTGGGTCTTAAAAGACACACATTTATTCCAATTGATGATTTAGATTTTGTAAGCTATGATTGAAGACACTTGTGATTATGGCATACAATGTTCATTCCAATTTGATAGCATCGTCAGCATAATGAAAGTCGAGAGATCGTCAACATAAGAAATGCGAGTGTCATTGAAAATGCGTCCAAACCATGCAATGTTCATTGATTGTTAGGCATTCAAGATTGAGTGTGAGTTTTCTTTAAGCCCAAAACAAAGATGTGTGAAACTCGATTGCCAAGCGCGTGCCCGGAAGCCCTCCACGTCAAGATTTGTCCAATTTTTATGCCCAAATGAAGTGTGAGTGAGATTAATGCACATTCAAGAAATTTTCTAACTTAGAAAAACCACTAAAGACCCAAGTGAGTGGAGTTTGATCTTTGTGGAGCACTTAACACCCTCTTAGGTAGACCCATCCCCATAGATGGTGCTAAGATTGCAACCAATGGTTAAATTGATGGGTGATTAAAGAGGGTGAGTCCAACTAAAAACTTACTCAAAGCGTCTTTATTAGTTTTTATAACTTAGAAGATTTTAAAAATGTGGATTCTTTTTATGCCCCAAAAGATGATTATTTGATCTATGGCATTCAAGATTGGATTTGTTGTTTTAATCATGCATTCAAGAAAAATTTGATTTTAATCCATGGCACTCAAGAGTGATTTTAGCAACATGCATTCAAAGACAAGTGATTAATCATTCAAGTTTTTTCCTTTGAGCATTCAAGATTGAGATTTTGTGTGTTGTTTTAAGAACTTTGAAGTGCTTTGTTTTAACCTTAGATCATTCAAGATTGTTTTGGACTCAAAAGTGAAAATGACTCTTTGGACTTTGGTTTTCATTCAAGATTTTGTGTTCTAGTTTGCATATTTTAAGCCCAAAAATGATAGTCCTAGATTTTTTTGATGCATGAAAAACCTAAGAAACATTCAAGATTTTGCAACAAGACATTTGTTTGGAACAAATAACAAAGCTTTTAGGACAATTTTTGGCAACCATCTAGGACTCTTAGTTTTCATGAGATTTTTAAAAGAACTTTAAAATATTTGCAAATGAGGTTCATTTTATCCTTGATTGATGCTTTGAGTTTGATTTAGATTTTAGTGTGCACTTAGTGTTGATTTTGAACCTTTTGAAATGGAAACTTGAAGTTCTTTTTAAATTCCCAAAAATGAAGTGTTCCTAACTTTGCATGAATGCATCTAAAACCTTGATGTTGCAAGGATGCAAATGATTGGATTGGTTTAGTTTCACTTGTTAAAAGATTTTTTTTTTTTCAAATTTTTAGTTTTTAATGGATTTAAGTATGATTTGGGGGTTCATTTTAAGAATTAAAAAGAAGTGTGTATGATTTTGCTTCCTTAAAAAAAATAGCCAAGATCTCCCACAAGAAGAAGAAGAAGAAGAAGTAGATGGAATAAGAAGAATATAAACAAGAAGAGGAAGAAGAATTTCAAGTGCTTTGTCCACCTATAAGCTTGAAAAATCTGCAAACACTATGAGATAGACTATGAGTTCCTTTGTCTTCTTCATGCTCATGTGGACCTACAAAACCAATTTATACAATCCTACCAATCACAAAAACAAGCAAAATTAGCCAAAATTAGCAAATGACATACAAAACTTGACTAAAAAAGCTAATGAAGATGACCCATGCGGGGTCCCACCGGGCGTGCCAAAATGTATATGAGCAATGTTAGTATGCTAATAGAAACCAAATTTAAATAAAGCTTCTACAAACTTAAAAAAATTCATAAACTTCAAGATAGACTAAGATGAGCTCTTAATTGAGAATATGAGCCATTAATGGGCTCTCTCAATGAGAAGCTCTCTTGTTGAGTAGCTTTGTCTAAATAGATAGGATGTATGCTCAAGCTTATGCTTCAAAAATGGCTTCAAATGGAGTTGGAATTCGGGTGTGAGTGTATGGTTTTGATGTAAAATGGCTTCTTAAAATGGCATTATGACTTTACTTCATGGATTGTGTTATTTTACAAAGGGGAAGGATCCAATTTATAGGCAAGAGGCTTGAGGGATTGAGGGCTAAGATGCAAGGATGAGAAAAAGCTCATGGAGGGCTCAGATTGCATGAGAAGAGAGCACATGGATTGTGCTTCCTTACAGCCAATCAGGGAGTGACACATGTGATAGGGTGAGAGGATGGAGGAAAGGGGAAGGATGAGTCAACAAAGGAGGCTCAAGGGATAAAATCTTCATAAAGACCCTCATAATGGCTTGTAAGAGCAATAAAAGGGCTTGGAAGAGTCATTTATGGCCTAGTGGGCTTCATATAGCTTTATGGTTGAGATATTTTGAGAGAGATGAGAGAAATTTTGACTTGGGCTTGATTAGGAGGGTTTTGAGCTTGCTTAGGATTGTGGAAATGATTAGAGGATGGATTAGGATGGTTTAGGATTAGCTTAGGGATAGGCAAGTGGATGGCATTTAATGAGGGTGGGTGAAGGAGGAGATATTTGTTAACTTTGGCTTGGGTTAGTAAGTCTTAACCCATGTTTAGGCAATGTGACAAGGTTAGGAGGGGATTAGGATTAGGTTTAAAGACATCTTCTAAAAGAGTCTAGACTTTGGATGAGGATAAAGACTTTCTAGAATAGTCTAGAATTTCCTAGGATGAGGATGAAGACTTTCTAGAAGAGTCTAGAACTTCTTAGGATGAGGATAAATTAGATTTTTAGAAAATAAATAAAGTTTTATTTATTTCAAGGGTTTGGGTTGAGGAGATATTTATTAAAACTTTTTTAATAAACATGAGGATTAATATTTAATCTTAATTAAATATTTTGAGTTGGGATTAGGGGTAGGAAATGATGGGATTAGCCTTTAATCAAAATTAAAGAAGGATTAGAAGATTTTGGAAGAGGTTAGTGGTCTTAAGGAAATTGGCCAAGTTTTGGGCAAAAAATAATTTTTAAATTTATTTTGGGTTTTTTGGTCAATTTATTAATTAAATAATTAATAAATAAGGAAATAATGTTTAAATAAGATTTAAACATTTTTGGGAGGGATTCCTTAATTAAATATTTTTAATTAAGATAAAGGGATTTAATGGCATAAAAATTAATTAATTAATTAATAAATGATGATGTCATTAGGAATTTTTCAGAAAATAAAAATACTTTATTTTCTAAAGGTTTTTAGGTGTCTACAGACATGACTATGGGTGAAGAAGACAAAAGGGTAATGGCTACCAAACTTGAAGAAATGACATCAGATGTGCAGAAGCTCATAAACACTCAACTAGACATGATGAATCAACTAATTCTTGTAAATAAGGAATTGAATCACAAGGATGTGGAAATTGCAAATCTCAAATCACAAAAGGACATACTCAAGAATGAACTAAAAACTAAGAAAGAATCCATGGAGAGATTCAAAAAACTAAAAGGGGCAATGTAATACTTGAAGAATTCATTAAGTCATCTATTTCTTCTGAAGGGTTAGGACATTCATGCGCTAATCATCCAGGAATGAAGAACCAAGGAATGCAAAGTCAAAGGACAAACCAAAATGCTATCATCATGGAAAACTTGGTCATACTGCAAATATTTGTCGAAACAAACATGGTATGCAAAATTCTAAACCTAAGTTTACTGGTTGCTATTTTTACTACAAGAACCAAAGACATCAAATACACATGAGTGTAGGTCAATACTAAGGAACACAACTGTTGGGTATGTGTAGGATCATGGTCAACCGAAGTATGCCCTTAAGTGGTAATGAAAAATTAGAAAATCAGGTTTATGTCAAGTTGACGTGCAATTTAATTTTTTTTATGAACTTTCAATCAAAAAGTTGTTAGAAAATAATCTGTAGGAAAATGAATTTAGTTTCTGAACTACTAGGCCTTATCTAAAGAATTAAAGTTTTTGATTGGTCATAATGTTGAATTGTAATGTAGTAGTACCAACATTTTAGGACAAAAATAAGGAGGTGTATGTCTGACCACCTTAATCAAAATCAAATGATAATATCTTTTGATAAGATTTTAGATATAAAAAGTAGACTCATGCCCAGATGTGACATATATTTTGGGTAATATTATTCCAAATATATAATTAATTATGAATGTTTTGCTATAGTATTTTCATAAATAAAAAGTCTCATGTCTGACCACCTTAACTAATTTAAAACTCTAGAAAATTTAATTTAAGTATATAATGTGATGCATCTTTTGGATTTCAAAAATGTTATACCATTTGAAAGTTATATTTGTTTTTCAACAAGTGTGTCAATAAGAACTTTATGCGTAATTCCATTAGAAAATGAATAATAATTACTTAATGAACTTGTAATTTGATGGATATTACATTTACGGAAAGATTAGAACATTCTTAAGAAACCATTTTCATTTCAGCAAATTTGAGTGAAAAAAAGTCATTAGACACATGTTTGAAGTAAAAAAAAAAATACAAGAATAGGCCAAAAACATGTTTTGGGGACATTTTAAAAGTTGACCATGTAGGGTTGGTATCCAAAGAAATAATAGGCCTTATAAAGGTATTTATATTTTGGTTTGGTATCAAGATGGGTGGGAAAAATATTAGAATAGATTTTGAAATGCTTTGAGGCATTTTAGAACTACATATTTTTTGGATTGCTACTTTTTGGCACACCATGATCTTGCGCATACCCTGCTACACCTAAATTTGAAGGATGTTTGTATAAATATCAGAAGTATGGGCATAGAGCATATGAATACAAATCTCAGACAAAACCTCATTGGAAAAATTAGAGGAAGAACTATGCACCTAGCAATGCATGTTCCAAATGTCACAAGTTTGGGCATCTAAGCAAGAATTGAAAGACTAAGGTACATTCAACAAATAAGACAAAAGACAAAGGAAAAGGCAAAGTGGACATTGAGAAAATTAGGAATGGAATGAATTAAAAATGAAAAAAGAAAGAAGATGGAACTAGTAGAGAAAAAGGAGACAAGGTCACCCTATCCAATGGAGAAGGTGAGATCATGGCATCTCAAACTAATCAAGAGAGGTATGTATGGAATTGTATACTTAATTGATATATCATACATCAATTCTTTACATGAAATATGCTTGAAGTTTATATTTGCATATATAAATATACATAAGAGAAAATTTATGAAAGGTTTTCAACTGTTAGTGAAATTATCTATGTCGACTAAACATTGTAACATAGACTAAGCACTTCAGAAGTGAAATGGTAGAGACCAATTGATATGGAAGAGACTGAGTTGTAAAGAAAAGACCTAGTTAAAATACATTAATAGCTATGATTTTGAGGAATGTAGAATCTCAAGGTAATTATCTTCCAAAATGGACCTTAATCAAGTGGTTTCATTAGTATTTGTTTCTAAGGAAAATCTAAGATTTCTCAAAACATAGTAGCCCAGTTAAAGTTTAGATTTCAACTTAAAAATTGTATGGCAATTAAAAATCTCAGGATATTAAAAATCCTAACTCAGTAAAGAGAATTATCAAATAAAAAAGAGTCATTGCTCAATCCCCCAAGTCCATCCTTTTCATGGTTTGGTCCTTAATAACTATTATCCCATGTATATTCTCAACTAATATATGTACCCATAGAATTTATGGCTCTCTACAAATACCCCCAAGGAAATTAATATATATAATGTGCTCTTGTGTTTAGAGAAAACATTATGAAAATAATATTTCATCAATAAGACCAAGATATTAAATCATCAATACCAAAACACTAATGCAACCACTCTATTATACTCTATTAATGAATCCCAAGTATATGATCTAGAAATTAAAAGATTTAGAAACAAAAGGAAGTTAATTGAGTATTATGGGAAGCCCAAATTCTCCTATATTTATATCCAATCAGTAAAGCATAGTCAAACTGTATTCACTCCAAATGACAAATGCATAGACTAATTAGAAAAATCTTTCCAAAATTATTGTCAATTCGAACACAATTTCTTAGTAAAGATCCACAATCCTTTTAGTAAGTGTTTTGCTAAGACATGTGATACCTTTGGTGGCTCACCCTTATTGATTATGAAGACTATAAGTTATGAAGGGTTCTTAGCTCAGAATCCACATTTATCAATGTATTGCCTTGTCAAATATTTCAACGTGATTAAAATTCATATTAATCAATCTTTAAGAAATCTACCATTTTTATTATAGCAATTAGTAGTAATACTTCTATTTAATCACAATAACCTTGTTTTAATTTAGTTATAACTTTTAGAATTAAATTAAGATAGGTATAGTTATAATTCTCTACAAACTTGTGAGATCATTAAGTTAATATTTTAAAATCTCATTAACTTTCACTTAGGAATTATACAATTTCATGGCGCATTTATTAAAAATATGTAAAATTACTTAGTCCTCTACTTGTATAAAAATATTCATTCCGAATTTGTAATATCATTTATATATTATAACTAAAGGTTATTATAATTAGAAAACATTACTAACCATTTTATATATGTCGTAAAACATCAATTGGTTTTAACTTCATATTTATGTTTAAATTGATATTTAGACTTCCCTTCCAATCCTTATTATTATTATTTCAACTTGCAATTATTCACTTATTGTCCAAATTTGATATAATAAAGGCATTTCTATAAATTAGAAAAGGTATTTGATCAAAGCACAATTAAAGAAACATAGTAAACTAATCCCATAAAGACTTTAATAGCTTTTTTTACTTCTTAGAAAAATTATAGTCTATAAAGTGTGTGAAGATTTGTGATTAATAATTTGTATGAGTGAATTTTTTTTTGAGAAATTCAAAAACCCAAGGAAGTGCTCTGAAGTTTACAGGTTAGCTCTTTAATACAAGCTCCAGGTCCAAGACTTAAGGGACTATAGGTTAACCTAAAAAAATGTAAAGGCATGATTGTCTTCCCAAGTCCCCATGTATGGAAAGGGACAATTGTTATACAATTTATCCAATGTTAGAAGAATGTAAATGACAAGATACCCTCAAATGCAATACCTCCTTTTACTTCTATAACTTGTATATGACTATAATCCTGGGAGAGACTAGAGGTTTTCTTCATGGGCCTTTAATCGCTAAAAAATATATAAATATATTTAAAAGATATTTTTTCTAAAATTTAATATTATATAATTCAAAATTGTTTTAATATAATATTTTTTAATAAATAAATTATTGATTATTTTCATATTGTTAAATTTAGAATATAAATTAAATTTAAAATGGTCATAATTTAATTAAGTTTTTTTTTCAAATATCAAAGGAAGTTGTAACTTTAGTAATAGTGGTAGTCTTTTTTCGAGGAGGTACCTCTTCATTATTACCTTCTTAGATTGGCACATTTTGTGGGTGATTTCAGAATGTAAAGAGAAAGACTATTTTATTTGCTCTTGCAAAATCTTTTCTCATTGCAGAAGTTTGGTGATTAGTGTGGGTTACAAAATGCATGGTGAGCCAAGGAAGAAAGAGCCTATGAATTGTACGCATTGGAAGGAGAAAATGAGGTCTGGAACATTCTTCACAAGGGTAAGGTTATTGATTACCTAGAAAGATTGCATGGCTACAAACCCCATATTACTAAAGAATTTTTTAGAAATGGGGCTAGGGAAAGTGTGACTTTGCATGGGCTTTCTATGACTATCATGAAAGAGTTTATTGTGGAAATTGCTAAGATCTCTATTGAGGGAATAAAATTCAAGAAGGAGACTATAATTTTGAATTATTCCCTAAAATAATTTCTGGAGAACCCTGAAGAAGAAAGAAAATTGTTTAAGGAAGAGGATTTCTTTAGTCATGACTAGATTAAGGTTCTATGGGAAGATTTTTTGTCCTACATTCATGAAGGAAGGTCTAAAAGAGTGCATCATTTCCATTTTATTTTTTTAAATGACTTCAGATACAAGGATAGGGTTTATTTTACGTTCTACTTGAAATATTCCTTGTTAAATAGCCTTAGTGCACATAGAAAAAAAAAATTTAGGCATGTTCTTCATGAAGGACTGATTCTACTTATTGAGGAATATTATAAAGAGAATGCTATGAAGCTCTCTCTTTCTGCTGGAAAAAGAAAAAAGAAATCTAGGAATGAAATTTTGGACAAATCTAGTGCTAAAAAAGTTAAAATGCACAATGTTAAAATTGAGAAGATAAAGGACATGGATACTGAGTCAGATAGTGCCTAGGCTAGTGAGAAGGAAAGTACAAAGAAAAATAAAAATAGGAAGGTTAAAGGTGAAGGAAAAAGTAAGAACAAACTTGAGGTTAGAGTAGATAGCTTGGAAGAAGAAAAGGGCACCATGGAAAAAGAGAATGAGGAGGAAGAGGAGGGAGAAATGAAGAGTGGAGATTATAGCTCAAAAAATGATGGGTACTTAGGTTGGCATAATTTTGTGGTTCAGTCTGGCAGTACAGGGAGTAATGTGGGCTCTCCAAACCCTAAGTTAAGAACCTATATGTCTCTCTGATCTCCTCAAAGGACAAATAAAAGGAGGTGATAGATAATACACCTATCATTGAACCTATTGAGGAAGAGAGGTGCCAGATGGAAACCAAGAAGGATGATAATACGATTCTTACTAGCCATGAGCCAAATACTGCTAAAACTACCCAAATGATTGACATGGAGGAAAAGTATTTATTTGGGGACATAGATTCTATGTTGAAAAAGGCCCATACTAACACTAGTCACCATAAGCTGAAGAGTGGAGATGAGGAGTCTGGAGTGAAGAATATCAATGGAATGCTTTTATTTCTTAACAAAGCTGAAATGAAGGTTGATGTGATTCTGTAGGAAGATACATGGCTCTATAATGAAATCATTACCTTAAAGAAAAGTGTTAAAGAGTTGCAGAAGAATTTGGATATTGAAAAAAATAAAAGAGTTGAGCTTGAAGGAAAAATTGAGAACATTCCTAAGAAATTGATGGCCTATGTAGCTAGTCTGAGGCAATTGGTCAAGGATAGTAGACAACAAATGGATATGATCACTACCAATTTATGTGCAGTGGCAATTAGCTTTGGTAGGAGGAGCAATGAGGAAATTATTTCTCCTATGCATGCCTATATGTTTGGTGGTCCTAGTAGAAGGACTAGGTATAGCACTAAAAGGGCCATTGAAGTTGCACATGTTTCCAATGCTGAGGATCTCCTTCAAGGGGTTGCTGATATGACCAAAGATTTGACTAAGGTTGTGCAGTAGCTTCAGTAACAAGGCCTCTTCCTATTTTTCTTCTGTTGGTCCTGGTCATTGGTTTGGGTTTATGGTTTTGTATCTCTATGCTGGTTGTCTTTTACTATAGTTTTTTTCTTTCCAACTGGTTTATGTTTGTATGCAACTATTTAGGTTCCAAGTCCTTATAAAACCTAATTTTTTGTTGATGTTACTATAGGTTCTAGGTCCTTTTAAAACTTGGTGGACTCTATATCATTGCTTTATTTATTTATTTTTGTATGGGGTTTCTAGTCCCCTAAAAATTTGTTGTTACCTTAATCCAAAAAACAAATGTTAAACTTGTGTTTGATAGTTAGATGGTAAAATATTTTAAATCATTTGCTTGAATAGAAGATAATCAAATGCCATAAAATAAATATTTCATTTCAACATTATGTCTAGTTCAAAAAAAGTGTCTTTATGGCTAGAAAAATTGAACCAATCCAATTCTTGAAAACTAATTTTCTAAATATGGTTTGTTAAAAAATTGCAACTCTACTTTAGTTAAAATATGGAAAAATAAAAAATAAGAAATATCTTGCACCTGATTTGATAAAAACATAGTTATTAATATTGACTTAAGTATAATCCATCCCTATAGTTCTTAGAGCATGAACAAATAAGAAAAGAATAAAAATTAATTAATAATAAAAATTAAATAAAAAGAAATATCTTCAAACTAATATAATGACATCTTTACTAATAATTTTTTAAATCTTAAATATGAAACTTGCTAAAACTTTTTAGTTTTTATCTAATGTTTTTTTAAATTTTCATTTAGAAATAATAAATAAAATGAAAGAAATAATCACCAAAAATCTAACCTTAAAAATGAGAAATAAGTACCTTTTATTTTTTTATTATATCATAAAATTATTCTTATATTTGTATAATTGCAAACTATATTTCTTTTTGTTTAATAGACTAAATAAAGGAAAGAGAACGAAAATCTTGTGCATTCGAGGTGGTGGAGATGGCTTATACAATGAGACAGTTGAACTCCAATTTTATTTAAGTTACTACAGGATTTTGGATTCATCTTTCTCATCTGATCCAGGTAATTAATCGTTTTGTTCAAAACTGAAAAAAGGGTAATGTAATGGTATATTCACATCTCACCAAAATCTCAGCAAAAAAACATTTGCAAAATTTTCTAAATTCTCTGGTTATATTTTTTTAAAGTTTTGGTGAAATATTTATCATTAAAATTTTGTTTTAATCATATTTTTTCTGGTGTGGAGTCTTCTTGGTATGTCATTCTCATTCTTAAATATCACAACCAAACACTATTCGAATTGCATTTTAAGCTTTATTTTAACCATTTTTTTTGCTTAGGTTCAATGGCTCTGCTTATGCAAAATGGCATTTTTTTTTCTTTGCGATTTTGTGGCTTGGTGGATTTTGACATTCAGGGTAACTAATTTAATGGCTTTGAACCAAAAAAATAATTTAAAATTCTTTCAATAAATATATTTTTTAATGGTTTTAGGAGATTTTTTTTTCCATGGAAACTCCAAAGAACAATGGTGTAGACTATTAGGATAAGGTGGCTCAACCTTACCACATTTTATTGCTTTATTTGTGCTTTCTTGGAAAGTTGCTAAATGAAGTTGGATTCTTCCAGAAGAAAAGACTTGGAGTAGAAAAATAGAAAGCTTCAATTTTTTGGTGATTTATTCTCTTATGTTTTGTTTTATGCAAGGGTTGTGCATAAGGAAGTTTCTAAAATAATTTGTAGATGCGTTGAATGTAGACACTTTAGAAACTGTTTCCTCTTGTATGAAAACTCTATAAGTACAAAGCATTGTTGTAGAGAGAGAGAGAGAGAGAGAGAGAGAGAGAGAGATGAGAAGTTATTTGCATAGGGTTATGCTGCCAAATTTTCTCTAGAATGCAGCAAGATGTAAATCTCCATGTGAAGGAGATCATACTTAGCACAATTGACATTTAGAAGTGTTTGTAGAAGGACATGCCACATGCTTATGATTTGCAGTTTCTTTCTTTGGTCTTGGTTATCTTCTTGGATGTTTGGGTTCACATAACATTGTTTTTGAGATTTGTTGGAGCTATGTGGTCACTCTTTTGTGGTCATTTGTTATCACTTTTACTTCATTGTTTTTTGGTGATGACATGGTGGCTCCTTTATCTTTTTTCTTTGTTGGATGTGGAGAACATGGGAGAGTTGTTGAGACTGGATGAGAGAGATGTTTCTTGCAGTGTTTCTATTATAGGATTTGAATATCTTTGTGGATGATCCTTGGTACTACACATTTTCACTTTCTTTGTGTTGTTATCAGTAGACTCAGTATGTCATTGATTTTTTAGATTTGACATTACCCATGCAGTGGGAGTTCTTGTATGTGTTTGGTCTTCATTGACTGGTTTTCAAATAGAGCTTGAGGTTGTAGTTTATGGGTTGGTTATGTTGCTCATTGAGTTTTCTAGTGTTCAATACCTTTGAGGTATGGGTGATTGCATGAGTTAGCATTTACTGTGGATGCTATTTTCAATCTCATGGGTTTATTAGTTGGATTGGACAAATCAGTTTGGTTGTTGTTCTAGCTAATGTTTTATCTTGTTTTCTAGAGGATTACTTCACAATTTTGTTGGCTAAGAAGTTGATTTTTTTGATGCTTCTGTGTAGCTCATGATCATAGTGGAGTGGTGGCAATGTGTGTAGCCTTTTTTATCACATGGATCTTATGCTTGTGTTATTTGGACATGTGTCTAGTTGGAGCATGAGAGCATATGTTATGATTTATGTTGTTTCATGGATGGTTGTGATGATATAATTTTATCAGTGTGAATATTGCAAGGTCTTTGTCAAGTGGGAGATTGTTGGGATAAGGTGACTCAGCCTTACCATGTTTTATTGCTTTATTTGTGCTTTCCTGGAAAGTTGCTAAATGAAGCTGGATTCTTCCACAATTAAAGACTTGGAGTAGAAAAATAGAAAGCTTCTATTTTTTGGTGATTTATTCTCTTATGTTTTATTTTATGCAAGGGTTGTGAATAAGGAAGTTTCTAAAATAATTTGTAGATGCGTTGAATGTAGATGCTTTAGAAATTGTTGGATGAAAATTCTATATGTACAAAGCATTGTTGTACAGAATAAAGAGAGAGATGAGAAGTTATTTGCATAGGGTTATCTTGCCAAATTTTCTCTAGAATGGAGCAAGATGTAAATCTCCATGTGAAGGCTGAAAATGTATTGTAACTTGTTATTGAATAATACATTAGCTTGATGGTTTGGAGGGTGGGGTTTTTACCTGGAAAGGTTTTCCCCATGTATATATGTGTTCTTTATTCTGTCTCATTCTTCTAGTTCTATGATTGTAGAATAATAATTTGTATGTTGTAATGCTACTGAATTTTGTTTAGATCAGTAAATTGCAATCACTTTCCTTTAAGGTCTTAATTGTGGGAAATCAACTATGTATGTTTTCGCTTTTATGGCATAGTAGTATGCACTTGTATTTGCTGATTAGAAGTTGTACAAGGAACTATTGTATACAGGATGTGCATACTAATCTTAGATAAACTTTTGGGATGCTCTCATTTCCCTTCAATTGGTATCAGAGCTCCATTTTGTGAATTGCATGTTGCTTGCATGTGAGGATTCACAAATTTTCTAGTTTTGGGTATTTCATCTATTAAGATTTATTAGCTTTTAGAGCTTGAAGAAGTTTGTTTTGAAGAAATTGACTGATAATTAATCCTTTGAGGAGTGGAAATCTTGTAGTTGATTTATTCTTTTAGGAGACAATAGACATTTCTTGAAGGATGGCGAAGACATAGAAAATAGAATTGGTCATGTTGAAATGACATTGATCTGGAGCTCTTGGTTGACAACAAAATAACTCTTGATGCATGGGTATTTGAAGGTGTCTCTTTTCTTACCTGGAATGCATAGACACTATGGAGTTGATCATTGGATGATCTAGAAGCTTCTGGATAGCCTATCTCTCTCAGATGCATGCACTAGTAGTGGTTGTGGGATTGGTCTACAATTGAGCCTGAAGTTCCAATACTATGTTTTCCTCTTGGATGTTTATACATGCATGGATTGGATTCTTGTTCATTGGATTTGAGGGATTTATAAATTTTCCTAAAAAATCTATGGTGATGTTCATCTATGATAATGCATTATTTTGGATTCAGTTGTTTGATATTTTATTTAGACTTTGAGTCTTCTAGATGAGAAGTGGGTGTGGATGTGCATGGGTGTTCTTAAACACAATATTTTTGCACGTTTTGCATGCTAAAATAAAAAAACATGTGGTTTTTTGTGGATCTATTGAAGAGCTATTTTCTAGACTCTTGTTCCTTTAGAGTGATACTAGATGAGATAGTTGTAGTTCTACATGCATGCATTCTTTGTGCATGGTGAGAGGAGGTGTTTTTCTTTCTCTGCATAGAGATGTTTGTACATGATCAGTCACTCAACATTTCTATGGTGATGCTTTGTTAGATTCCTGGACTATGGTGCTTGATGTGGACATAATTGGCAAATCATATTTGTGCTTGATCTAGTGTTTGAGTCATGTTGTCTACATGATTATTCTCTTTGATCTTATTTTCATATGTTAATAATGTGATAGTGGGTTTGCATGTTGCAATGATTGGATCTACAAGTTATGTAGTCAGGTGGGTAGGCCACCCATTTAATTGCAGTGGGATAACTTGGATGTGGACTGTCTATATCCACCAGATTTGATTTAGTGTTGGTGCAAACTTGTTAGCTGGCCTTGTTTGTGGCCACTTGTGCATTTGTGTGGTTGCTTTGAGATGAGAGGATGGATGATATTTGACTAATTGGATAGCCAGTTATGGAGTCCTAAAGCATGGTGAATTTCCTTAGTGTGGAGATCTTGGTTTCACCTAGTGTGATGTGTAGGCCTACATGATTTTTAGATTTGGAGGATGGTGTGTCATACGCTTGGAGAGCTTGGTATCATGCTTCAATGGGAGCTTTTGCAGTGGCTGTAATTTTTCCATCATATGGCGATGGATGATCTTCTTTAGTGTTGCAGATGTTGGAGGATGCCTTAGATCTTGTTGTTGTAGAAGGATCTTTCACATTTTTTGGTGCACTACTTGGGGATGGTATCTTCATGTGATTGGAGATGTTGACATCTTTAGGATTCAAGGGGTGCTTGGTAGAGATTTTGTTTATGCTATTATTTGATATGTTATCATGGTGGCTATTATGTCATGGTTCTCTCTTTATTATTGATTTAGAGTTGTGACATGATACAATTATTTGATATGCTCACATGAAGCATGTTAGCTCTTTGGAGGAGATAGTTTAGATCATGATGTCATGTTTATGTTCCTGATTCCATGGTTGGAGCTTTGACATTGATCTTGTTTTAGTTTCTTGGTATTGAGTACTTTGATCATTTGCTTGATACTTCATGACAATGCTATGTTGTAGTGGAGTTTTGCATGGAGTTATTGATCAATTACCGGTGCTTGTGGATAGTTGGAGACTTAGGTGAGGCTAGAGTTCTCTTGAGATGAGAGACATGTTGTTGAGATGTATACTCTTGATGAGATTTTAATAGAAAGTCCGAGGAGCCTACACCTTTGTTGGACGTGAGTTCAATAAAAACCTATGAGGAGATTGTTCTTGGATAAGTCATAGGGTGACTTGCATATCTTGGAGGAGCATTCTCATTCCTCACTCTTGGTCTACTTGGTAGTTTATCACTTGAGAGGTATTTCCCAATGTTACTTTTAGGTGCTTTATCTTTTCTTTCATATTCATGGATCTTGAGCTGTAGTTAAATGGTTCTGGAGGATTCATTGTAAGAGATGGATAACATGGTTATCTCCTTGAGGTGTACTTTGATTTATAATGACAAGAGGAGATGGTATTGGGTTGATTTCTTGAAATCGGAAATGGAGTTGTTTGATCTTCTTTGAGAGGCTTACATCCATGTAGATTTATGATATCATATTATGTTTGATCTATTGAGGTTGAACATTTTTAGATGTTGTTGTGGCTTTTCTCTTGAGGTTGTGAAGGAGATCATACTTGGCACAGTTGACATTGAGAAGTGTTTGTAGAAGGACATGCTACATGCTTATGATTTGCAATTTCTTTCTTTGGTCTTGGTTATCTTCTTGGATGTTTGGGTTCACATAACATTGTTTTTGAGATTTGTTGGAGCTATGTGGCCACTCTTTTGTGGTCATTTTTTATCACTTGTACTTCATTATTTTTTGGTGATGACATGGTGGCTCCTTTATCTTTTTTCTTTGTTGGATGTGGAGAACATGGGAGAGTTGTGGAGACCGGACAAGAGAGATGTTTCTTGCAGTGTTTCTGCTATGAGATTTGCATATCTTTGTGGATGGTCCTTGGTACTAAAAATTTTCACTTTCTTTGTGTTGTTATTAGTAGACTCAATATGTTGTTTATTTTTTAGATTTGACATTACCCATGCAGTGGGAGTTCTTGTATGTGTTTGGTCTTCATTGACTAGTTTGCACATAGAGCTTGAGGTTGCAGTTTATGGGTTGGTTATGTTGCTAGATGCATTTTCTAGTGTTTGATACCTTTGAGGTATGGGTGATTGGATGAGTTAGCATTTACTATGGATGCTATTTTCAATCTTGTGGGTTTATCAGTTGGATTGGACAAATTAGTTTGGTTGTTGTTCTGGGTGATGTTTTATCTTGTTTTTTGGAGGATGACTTCACATTTTTGTTGGGCTAAGAAGTTGATATTTTTTATGCTTTTGTGTAGCTAATGAGCATAGTGGAGTGGTGGTAGTGTGTGTAGCCTTTGTTATCACATGGATCTTATGCTTGTGTTATTTGGACAGGTGTCTAGTTGGAGCACAAGAGCATATGTTATGATTTATGTTGTTTCATGGATGGTTGTGATGATATAGTTTCATCAGTTTGAATCTTGTGAGGTCTTCGTCAAGTGGGAGATTTTTGGGATAAGGTGACTCAACCTTACCACATTTTATTGGTTTATTTGTGCTTTCCTAGAAAGTTGCTAATTGAAGCTGGATTCTTCCATAAGAAAAGACTTGGAGTAGAAAAATAGAAAGCTTCTATTTTTTGGTGATTTATTGTTTTATGTAAGGGTTGTGCATAAGGAAGTTTCTAAAATAATTTGTAGATGTGTTGAATGTAAACACTTTAGAAACTGTTTCCTCTTGTATGAAAACTCTATAAGTACAAAGCATTGTTGTACAGAATAAAGAGAGAGATGAGAAGTTATTTGCACAGGGTTATGTTGCTGAATTTTCTCCAGAATGCAGCAAGATGTAAATCTCAATGTGAAGGCTAAAAATGTATTGTAACTTGCTACTGAATAATACATTAGCTTGATGGTTTGGAGGGTGGAGTTTTTACTTGGAAAGGTTTTCCCCACGTATATCTGTGTTCTTTATTCTATCTCATTCTTCTAGTTCTATGATTGTAGAATAATAATATGTATGTCGTAATGCTACTGAATTTTGTTTAGATCAGTAAATTGCAATCACTTTCCTTTGATTAGAAGCTGTGCAAGGAAATATTGTATATAGGATGTGCATACTGATCTCAGATGAATTTCTTGGATGCTCTCATTTCCCTTCATAGACCACATCAGGGAGGCTTGTAAATTCCATTATTTATTATTTATATATATATTTTAGTTTGGTAGGCATGTTCTCACAAGTGGAATCTCTATGCACTAACTTCCTAAATTTTATTATCACTAGTTTAACGGAAAGGTCTTTAATATAGGATTTATTATTATTTTTATATTACTAAGCATGCATCATCTATTAAACTAGTTTCAAAGCAGGAGTTGTAATTTAAAAGATGCCATTCGGTTAACAATAGAAGATGTTGTTTGATATTGTGTATTTGTATTTGGAGTTCTATATGATTAAGTATGAGTGATATATATATATTTTTAAAGTTGTAGTTCTGATCTGAAAGGTATCATTTGATAATAAAGATGTTGGAACAATAATGTTCAGTGTAGATTTTCTTTCCCAAGTTTAATTTTATTGAGTATGCAATTAATTTATTTTGATATGAAAAGTTTTATTCTAGTTTTAAAAAATTATACAAATGGCATGTTCTTGTGTATATTTCTACAGTGATATATTTTCTCATAAATATAATAATTGTTATTTGGTTTCCTTGCACTTGCAGAGTGTCACATATGACTATTTGAGAATAATAAGGACCTGTTTGGCTGCGGGAATAGGAATAAGGGAATAGGAATAGCTATTCTAGAATAGAAAATGGGGCTACGTATTCCTGTTCTTTGTTTGGTTCAGCCAATATTTGATGGGGAATTTGCAGACCCCAAAATTTATGTTTTCTAAAATAAATAAAAGTGGAATAGGAATACATATTCCAATAACACCTATTTGGGTGGAATTACAAAACCCCATTTTTGGGCCAAGACTGGAATATGTATTCCAATTCCAATTTGGTGCATCCAAACGATGAATTCAAAATTTTAAGAATGTACATTATCCTATTCCACTTGTATTCCCATTGCCAAACGGGCCCTAAATGAACAAAATCAGTTATTCTATATCAACTCTTTAGGCTTTGCTTGATTGCTTTATGATTTGCATCTTGTGCTAGCACTATCGAATGTAGAGCACCGATTACTTGTATCATTACATCCTCTTTAGTGTTGGAAGTAATCTCCAACTGCACTAATTTATTTTATTTATCTTATAGACTTGTTTTTCCAACCTCATCTTGTCTTTTCATCTTGGAGAACTTCATCCACCATTTTTTTATTTTATTTGTAGATGTCCTTAATGCAACTTGTCATAAATGCCATTAAATGTTTTTGATCTACCCTCCTTTCATGGGTTTCTACAGTAGACTTCAAATATTTCTATCATATGTTTTAATATATTTTTGCAGCTGTAATGCACTTTGATGTATACAGAGTAAGTGAGTTTATTTTTAGAAAAAGAGAAGATGAAGTCTGAAAAAATAGAGATTATGCTACAAGATAGAGTAGTTTGAAAAACAAGAAGAGGATTTTCTGTGTTGGTAAAGAAAAAGAAAAATACTAATATCAAATAGATATTTATGTTTTCATTTCTTTGTGTATTTGATGTATAGAGTAGCAGCTCTATTTTGTGGAGATAAATTTGTATCTAGTGATTATATTCAATATATGAATTAAAAACTTGTCTTCAACTCTATTTTTTTGTCCCTGTCTCTTTTCTTCTATCTCTTTCCATTAGTGGTATCAAAGATGAAGGTTTAAAGAATATTGGGTGAAGATTTTTGTTTGGGAGGCTCTCAAGATTAGAAAGGTCTTTAACATAGTCAACAATGGCAACAAGCACAAGCTTGACAAATCCATAGATCCCACAGTTCAATGGAAAAATTATGAGTATTGGGTAGTGACAATGAGAGCATTATTTTCTTCACAAGATTTATGGGATCTTGTTGAAAATGGATACCAAGAACCAGAAAATGCAACAACATACAATGCACTTTCTTAGGCAGATAGGAATTTATTGAAGGATAATAGGAAAAAAGATTCAAAAGCTATATTTTTTATCTTTCAAGGGGTGTAATGAAAGCATATTTTTAGGGATTTCAACAACAACAAAGCTCATGCAAGAGTGGGATATTCTTCAAATAGTCTACCAAGGAATGACAAAAGTGAAGATAGCCAAATTACAAACACTAAGAAGGGATTTTGAGTCTCTTTACATGAAGGAATTAGATACAATAGATTAATTCTTCACTCAATTTCTTGGATTGGTAAATCAAATTAGATCTTATGGTGAGACACCTGAGGAAGAGAGAGCGGTAGAAAAGATATTAAGATGTTTGCCTCCAAGATTTGATAGTATTGTGGTAGCCATAGAAGAGTCAAAAGATCTCTCACAAGTATCAACTGATGAGATACATGTCTCACTCATTTCTCATAAACATAGACTAAATAGAAGAACACATACAAGGTTGGAGCATGTCTTCAAGACACAAGTTTCAATCAACCATGGTAGAGGCAAGAGAAGAACAAATGTCAAAGGTAGAGGAAGAAACTCAAATAAAAGTGGAAGAAACAACCCCTCGAGTTCAAGTGGAAGAGGTATCAGCCATAACTCAGCCCAAAATGCATTTCAAAATCAGCCTCAAGGGAAAAGGTATGAAAAATCCTCAATCCAATGTCATTATTATAAGAAATTTGGACACTATTTAAATGAATGTAGAGAGAAGCAATATGATTCTAGACATTAAAGTGCAAACTTTACCAAATAAAATCAAACTCAAGATAACATGTTCTTAGTTTGTAATGTGGCACAAGAAGGCCAAGCTGATGTATGGTTTTTAGATTTAGGGTGTAGCAATCACATGATAGGAAATTTAGAAATGTTTTCTAGTTTAGATGAAAGTGTAAAATCTAATGTAACCTTGGGAAATGACAACAAATTAGAAGTCAAAGGAAAAGGGAATGTCAACACTCTAACCAAGAAGAGGGAGAAGAAACATATATATCTAATATCTATTTTGTTCCTGATTTAAAACATAATTTAATGAGAATTGGTCAACTTGTTTAAAAAGGATATAGAGTATCTTTTAAAATAAAGTGTGCACTATATTAGACAAATTTCCAAGCAATCATCTCATTGCCAAAGTCCAAATGACAAACAATAGAATGTTTCCCTTAAACATTAAGCCTAATTTGAATGTCAAAAATGCTCAAACACAACCTACAATGATCACACAAGATACATATGAAAAAGTTGTAGCAGTCACACAAACAATATTTCAAGGTAAAATAAAAGATGAAAATTAGCTTTGCCATCTAAGATTTGGGCATTTAAACTTTGTAGCACTAAAATTTCTTCACAAGAAAATCATGGCCAAAGGATTGCCCCTCATAGAGAAACCATAAAGGGTTTGTGAAGGTTGCATCTTAGGAAAGAAACATAGAGAATCATTTCTAGTAGGTATGTCAATGAGAGCCAAGAAATCTTTAGAGATCATCCATTCAGATTTGTGTAGACCAATGAAAATACCCTTGATTGGTGGAAGTAACTACTTCTTGACATTTATTGATGATTATTCAAGGAAAACATGGGTCTACTTTATAAAACATAGGAATGACATGTTTGTTTACTTCCATCAATTTAAGGCTCTTGTTGGAAAGAAAAGTGGTCATTACATTAAAGCATTAGGAACAAATAGAGGTGTGAATATATCTCAAATGAATTTCTAAATTTTTGCAAGGAACATGGAATTCACAAGCAATTCACTACTAGACATACCCCTCAACAAAATGGAATAGCTAAAAGGAAAAATAGAACAATAATGTAAATGGCTAGAAGCATGATGAAAGAAAAACATTTGTTAAATTCATATTGGGCTGAAATTGTATCATGTGCAACATATATAATGAATAGATGTCCAACCAAGAGTGTGAAAAATATGATTCCTAAAGAAGCATGGAGTGGAAGAAAACATAGTGTTTCTCATATGAGAGCATTTAGATGTGTGGCATACGCATTTGTTGGATTAGTTGAGAAGAAAATTGGATAACAAAGGAGAAAAGTGTATATTTATTGGGTATAGTGATGAATCAAAGGCACATAAGCTATATAATCCAATCAACAAAAAGTTCATAATCAAAAAATATGTTCAATTTGTAGAAGATAAAGCATGGGATGGAACCTTGGATAAGATAATTAATATAACAGTCAACATACCACAAGATGAAGATGAAGATTATGCATTAGCACATACTTCAAATGTGACTCCACCTACACCCATTCAAGGTCAGCAATTGGGTCAAAGGAAACCATCATCAAGCATTAGGATAGCACCATGCTCACAAGAAAATACACCATCAAATGTGGAACTAAAACCATATTCAATTGGGACTCCTATTGCTGATCCATCAAGTCCACAATCTACAAATTCAAGTGACATGTCAAATCCCACACTAGCAAGCTTAAGGAGACAAAAAATTAGAAGTTTGAGAGACATTTATGAGAAAGATAATGATGAAAGTAGTGCAGGTTTGACTTCTCTTTTTACTTTATATTCACATGTTGATGATCCAATTCATTATGAAGAAGCAATTAAAGAAGAAACATGGATTCAAGCAATGGATGAATAACTTGATGCCACGAAAAAGAACCAAATGTGGGAACTAGTGAGTCTTCCACAAGGAAAAGATGTGATTGGAGTAAAGTGGGTTTACAAGACAAAGTTGAATGCAAATGAAAATGTTGAAAAAAAAAAGCAAGGCTTGTAGCAAAAGGTTATTCACAACAGCTCGATGTAGACTACAATGAGAAATTTGCACCAATAGCTCGTTTAGACACTGTGAGAACTATATTAGCCATAGCAGCTCAAAACAAGTGGGCAATTTATCAAATGGATGTAAAATGAGCATTTCTCAATGACTTCTTAGAAGAAGAGGTTTATGTGGAGCAGCCACCTAGGTATGAGATTATGGGTCATGAAAATAAGGTTTATCAACTCAAGAAGGCACTCTATAGACTCAAACAAGCCCCAAGAGTGTGGTATAGAAGAATTGATTCCTATCTTTTATAAAATGGTTTCAATAGGTGAAATAGTGAGCCTACCTTATATACTAAGATGAATGAGCAAGGTGAGATCTTAATTGTTTGTTTATATGTTGATTGACTTGATTATCGTAGGTGACTGATCAATTGATATGTTTAAATTAGCTATGAAACAAGAATTTGAAATGACTGATTTGGGTTTAATGAAGTACTTTTTTGGCATTGAATTGAAACAAAATCAAAATGGTATATTCATTTCTAAATAAAAGTATGCTAATGATATTTTGAAGAGGTTTAATATGTTGAAATGAAAATTAACACCAACACCAATTGTCACGGGTATGAAGCTAAGCCAAGATGAAAAGGCATCTAATGTAAATCCAACTTTGTACAAGAAACTTGTTAGGAGTCTCATGTATCTAACAACCACAAGGTTGGATATAATGTTTGGAGTTAGTCTCATTTCAAGATTCATAAATTCTCCAAAAGTTTCACATTGGCAAATAGGCATAAGAATTTTAAAGTATATTAGTGGAACACGAAATTATGGAATACTCTATTCAAGATCAAATGCTTTTAAGTTGATACGATATATTGATAGTGATTGTATAGGGTGCATTGATGATAGGAAGAGTACTTCAAGTTATGTCTTCCATTTTAGATCAGGTATAGTATCATGGGCTTCAAAGAACCAACCAATTGTTTTTGCTGCACGATAGAGCAGTTTGAAAAACAAGAAGAGGATTTTGTATGTTGGTAGAGTAATAGTAAAATACTAATATCAAATAGATGTTTATGTTTCATTTCTTTTTGTATTTGATATATAGAGTAGGAACTCTATTCTATGGAGATAAATTTGTATCTAGTGATTATATTCAATATATGAATTAAAAACTTCTCTTCAACTCTATTGTTTTGTCTCTATCTCTTTTCTTTTGTCTCTTTCTGTCATTTATCAAAACATCTTATTTGAATGGGTTGGGCTTATTAAATGACATCAAAAATCATTTTATTCAAGCTTGATAAATGTCAATGTTATGTTAAAATTTGTGTTTTGTACATAATCTATATATGACTATATAAATTGATGTATATGGAATTTAAAGATTGCAAAGGGAGTCCAACAAAAAAAGTTAGTCATTTTGTAATTTGTAGGATTCAAAGTGGGTTGTGTCAATTCTACATTTTTTCTGAGCTTATTTAGCTAGAAGAATTCAAAAACAATTATCATTTATATTTAACACAATATGTCCATACAAATGATACTAAATCTTGAACTATGGATAAACCTTAAGATGAAGTCATCTTTGGATGAAACTTTTGATGCAATAGATCAATTCAAGTATATTGGACCAATGAGTCTCCTAGTTATTTAGGGTGCAAATTAGTCAAGTGTATTGAACCATTGAGGCCACTTGAAGATAATTTCTTTAGGTTTGCATTGGTGAGAAATTTATTTCTCCAAAATCAAAATTATATGATGCATTGTTGCCACAAAAGTATATTTGAGTGTATGGAATGGTCTATAACATCTATGCTCACTTGGCTTAGGTTGGTAGACAACAAAATTAATGTTAAATTGGGCAAGCTTGTGATTGACACAAGAGGTACATGCATGAAACACCATGACAAACACTGATATGTCTTGAAGAACATGAAAATTTTAGTAGTAAAAATTGGTTCACCAAAATAAAGTATCATAAAATATGGAGAACAATATTGGTAGAATTGGAAATTTGTTTTCATAGGCAACAACTAAAGGGTTTTAGGTGTTGAATTGATTAGTTTAACATTTTTGTTTAGATCTTAGGTGTCATGGAAGGATATGGAAGATCTATAAGTTATGTGATTGCACATTGGCTCTTGGAAATATTCATTTCCATGCTTGTTTGGTTTTTAGATTAATAAAATTAATATTTACACAATTATAAGAGATAGGATACATGTGGAGAGGCTTATATACATTCCAAGTTTCAATTAATTTGTGGTGATATAATACTTGCAACTAATGTTTGAGATAGTGGCATGATATTTTGTATTTTCTTACTATTCTTAGAGCTATTTTATGTAGGAGCATCTCAAGTGTAAAATAAATCTTGCATAAATTATAAATCTTAATATTGTAATTTTATAAAATTGCACTTGTATGTAATTTCTTTCTAAATTGGGAACTATGTTAGCATGTGTTTCACCTTGCATTTGGTCTCACCTTTTAAACTCAATTTTGTATGTAATTATAGCTTCCTTTTTTCGAATAGGTCCCTAGAAGGTCTAGAATTGATGGTTTGCCTTTTCACTTTTGAACCATTTATGACATGCTAAAAATTTATTGGACCATATTGATTGACATGTTAATTTTTTAAATAAAATTGTCAATATGATGCTTACGTTTATCAATAAATTGTTAATAGTCATTATAGCAAAAAAAATTTAAACATAGTATATAAACCTGTTTTATAATTTAAAATATTAGTATGTAAAGCATAAACTTAGAAACTTTCTTTTTAACTAAAAGAGGGGCAAAACATTTACTAAGACAAAAAGAGATACAAAAGAGAGAGCTCAACAAAGAGCTCTATCCCAATTAACAAGGTCATCAATTTCATGAGATAATTTGGGGGTAATTAGCCCCTTTCCATAACATTCCAATTTGCACATAATCAAAATAATTTATCCAAGAAATCTACAATTCCATTCCACTCCTGAGGGATGTAAGTGAAAAAAATAGATTCCAAAGTTCTGCAAAAAAAGAGAGTTTGATAAACAACTAAAGCTAGAGGCCAACTGACATCCGCAAGTGCCTATAAAGTAAGCAATTTCACTACCACTTGAGAGTCAAACTGACAAATAATCCTACTTCATCATGTCAAACAATACTATTTTATAGCATGTAAAATAACCAAGGTCTCCATAAAATTGTTAGTATGACAACCCTTATGCACCAAGAAATGAAATTGAACATCGATGAAGCTACAATGAGCCACTCCCCCTGTAGAAACCTAGGACAACTTTGATACACCTTCTAAAAGGTAGATGGACAAAATAAACTAAAATGGAAAAATACTCAATGTGCTATGACGCTAATATATTTCATTAACCTTTTTGTCCATATCAATTACATTACATGATGCCTTTATTTATAGAGGTCTTAGATCATTTCTAGAAATATCTAAGTTGACTGACATAGAACAAATAGATTTTTCTAGAATTATCTATGACTTTTAGAATTTTACCTAACCCTATTCATCTATCCAAGAATTTCTAGAATCCTCTATTATGATTTTACATTTCATTTGAGGGGGAAATTACACATTCCAACACTCCCCCCTACTTTCAACCTCAAATGCTATTGCATACAAATCCAAATCCTTTTTTTGCTTGATGCCAAAATGTCATTTTTCTATAATCTTTGTATCTGAATAGTGTCTTCTAAGGTTGCAGCCTTTAATTTGTACAAACATTTTATCAGCAATTGGTTGCCAATGATTTCCTCTTTTCACAAGATTCGCTGATAATCTTGCCTCATCTATCACAAATGTCAGTGATAGGATTCACTAATGACCTTGATCAAATTCATGTCTTCTTTCTGCTACCCCTTGATAGCTTCATCTGTCACAAATGGTGATAGGGTTGTCCAAATTAATTTGGCTTTGATTTTTCTATCACAAATGGTGATAGGATTTTCTTATCCTAGCTCTGATACCACTTGTAGAAACCTAGGACAACTCTGATACACCTTGTGAAAGGCAAATGGACAAAATAAACAAAAATGGAAAAATACTCAATATGCTGTAGCTAATATATTTCATTAATATTTTTGTCCATATCAATTACATTACATGATGCCTCTATTTATAGAGGTCTTAGATCATTTATAAAAACATCTAAATTGACCAACATAGAACAAATAGACTTTTCTAGAATTATCTATGACTTCTAGAACTTTACCTAACCCTATTTGTCTATCCAAGAATTTTTAGAATCCTCTATTATGATTTTACATTTCATTTGAGGGGGAAATTAGAGATTCCAACACCTCCAATGCTAAGAGGATCTAGATTCCCCTGGGAAGAACCATTAGTGTTGTTTTTTAGAACTCCTAGGAAGGAGTCTAATGCTCCTCATGATTCACACCTTGGTTCATCTATCACCTATGTTGTCTAGGCAAAGCATAAAACCATTGACTACCACACCCCAAGACCCCTTCCCAAAGATAAAAATTGAGGCAAATGTAGATGGTAATTTCACATGGATCCATAACCCCATCTAAAACATGCTTAGAATCAATTGTCTCATGCAGAGAGTGAGAAATCTTCCACTAGAGTTGCATAACTCTGGTGTGGAAATTTTGAAAGACTCTACCTAAAGAGGAAAAGATTTAGTGGGGGAAATCTCCAAGCCATCCTAGAAAGTAGACAAGGAGGAAGAATTCTTAATAAGGTGCCAAATCTGGGTAGAATAGGAATAATGGAAGAAAGTTTGGGAGATACACTCCTCTCCATTACCACACAAAATAGAGAATGAGAGGTTATGGAATCCACATTTACAAAGATTATCCCACATAAGACATTGGTTGTGAGCCACCAACCACATGAAGAAATTATATTGGGTGACAAAAATTAATTCCAAACAAGTTTCCACCAAGGCACCATATCATCTACAAATAATTATCTAATAAGATTCTAGTACCCAAAAAAAACAAAATATTTCCTAGATAAAGCAACACACCAAGCCAAAATATCTTACCTCAATAAAGAGAAACACTCTCTGGAATCCAAAATCCTAGAGAGTTCTAGGTGGTCCTCTTTTGAGCCCCTTGGTTGTCAATCTGAAGAGTCCTTCCATCTATATCCAATAGCAAGGCCCAAGTGATAAGGGGCGTTAAAATGAACCACTCATCCCTTAGAAGACAATAAAAAAGAAATTATATTGGGCGAAAAAAATAAATTCTAAACAGGTTTCCACCAAGGCACCATATCATCTACAAATAATTATCTAATAAGATTCTAGTACCCAAAAAAAACAAAATATTTCCTAGATAAAGCAACACCCCAAGCCAAAATATCTTACCTCAATAAAGAGAAACACTCTCTGGAATCCAAAATCCTAGAGAGTTCTAGGTGGTCCTCTTCTGAGCCCCTTGGTTGTCAATCTGAAGAGTCCTTCCATCTATATCCAATAGCAAGGCCCAAGTGATAAGGGGCATTAAAATGAACCACTCATCTTAATATTGTAATTTTATAAAATTGCATCTTTATGTAATTTCTTTCTAAACTAGGAACTATGTTAGCATGTGTTTCATCTTGCATTTTGTCTCACCTTTTAAACTCAAATTATTATGTAATTATAGTTTCCTTGTTTCACTTAGGTCCCTAGAAGACCTAGAGCTTGATGGTCATATTGGTTGTGTTTTCACTTTTGAACTGTATATGTCATGCTAAAAATTGTTGGACCATATTGGTTAACATGTTAATTTTTTATAAAAATGTCAATATGATGCTTAAGTTTATCAATTAACCATCAAAATTCAGTAAAGCCAATTTTTTTAAACATAATATATAATTTTTTTTTACAATTTAAAATATTAGTATGTAAAGTATAAACTTAGAAACTATTTTTTTAACTAAAAGAGTGGTAAAACTTTTATTAAGAAAAAAATATATACAAAAGGGAGAGCTCAGCAAAGAGCTCTATCCAAACCAACAAGGTCATCAATTTCATGAGATAATTTGGGAGTAATTGGCCCCTATCCATGATATTCCTGCAGACACCTAAAATTGTCCAAAACCCGTTCCTAGCCAATTAAATAAATATTCATTATTTATTTAATTCCCCTACCTTAATTAAATAAATTTTCATTTATTTAATTACATTTTCCTTACCCTAATTTAAATAAACTAAGGTTTATCTAAATCCTTTGCCTTTCCTTGATTTAAATAAACTAAGGTTTATTTAAATCCTAACCCATCCCCTTTAATATATACTTTGTTTACTTAATTAATTCCCTTTCCTAATCCCACTAGGAATTAAATATTACATTTAATCCTATTTGAGCACATGGCTCCTACATTTAACCCTCACCTAACCTCACTATCCTACCTAACCCACCTTGCTAAACCTACCCACTTCCTAATCATGCTTGCTTTGCATAATCATCCTAGCTAATCACCTCTTAATCCTAAGTGTGTTCTCACACATGTGTGAGGAATCCTCAAACATGTGTGAGATATGTTCACACTTTCCTCATCCATCCTTCTCACACCTCTTGCACACTTTTCCTCTTGCATGAGAATCAAGTTGTCTCACACATGTGTGAGAAGCCATGCTTCTCACACCTCATTGATCATGTCACCATCAAAGGTTGCTCACACATGTGTGAGCATATTGCCCCCTTTGAATGGTCAAAACCCTGATCCATGTGGAGTCTACTTGTCCTCCATCTCATTGACACATCATTGATCCTAAGAGATCCTAGCCCTCCATCTTCCATTCAATCTTAACTGCCCGTTGCATCCATTTTTCTATAAATGGAGAGCCCTCTCCTCATTTTCACAAGCACTATATACCTCATTTTTATGCTATTAGATTTGTGAGCAACCACATCCCATGAGTGATGAAATCATCTCCACTTGATGGTTTCATGAGGTTTGCATAGTGGTATTTTGATAGTTTATACTCTTTTTTGTCTCATGTTATGTTTATGTCCATGTCTTCTTTCATATTTTGAGGTTTTGCATGATAATGTAGGAAGATGCATTAGTTTCTTAGTGTTATTTCCTTAGTTACATTTTTATGCAACACAATTCCAATCTTGCATGTGATCATAAGCCCATTTAGCTAAGAAATCTACAACTCTATTCCACTCTTGAGGGATGTAAGTAAAAAAAATAGATTCTAAAGTTCTACAGAAAAGAAGAAGTTCAATTAACAACTAAAGCCAGAGGCCAACTAACATCTACAAGTGCTTGCAAAGTAAGAAAGTTCACTACCACTTGGGAGTCAGACTCACAGATAATCCTACGCTATCTTGTCAAACAACACTATTGCATAGCATGTAAAATGGAAAGCACCTCCATAAGATTGTTAGTATGACAACCCTTATGCACTAAGAAAAGAAACTGAACATTGACAGAGCTACAATGAGCCACTCCCCCACTGCCAAAAAGACTAGGATTTTCCCAAGAAGAACCATCAATGTTGACTTTTAGAACTCTGAGAGGAGGAGTCCAATGCCCCTCATGATTAACTTGTCGCTTCATCTGTCACCTATGTTATCTAGGCAAACCATGCAACAATTGACCAGTAGCCCCCAGGACCCCTCCTTGAAGATAAACATTGAAGTGATTGCATATGGTAATGTTACACAGATCCATACCCCCATCTAAAATACACTTAGCCTTAATTGTCTCATGTAGAGAGTAAGAAATCGCATAACTCTGGTCTAGACATTTTGAAAGACTCTTTTGTTCCTCTCTAACCAAATATGCCAAAGAATGAATGAAATACTAGTAACCCACATAGCCTAAAGAGGAAAGGCTTTAGTGGGGACACTCTCCAAGTGATCCTAGAAAGTAGATAAAGAGGAAACATTCCTACAAGGACATCCCCAAGCATTCCACCAAGGAGAACCCATGGTAACTTTATCCTCATAACAACAAGAACTTTAGCAGTTACAAATTTCTTAATGTTTGAACCTGGCCACAACCTCTTTTTAATAGGAGGACTCAATTTGGTGAACCATTCTAAGAGCATAAAAATGCCTCACATGATTGTGAGGATCACCGTTTCCATCATATTTTTCATACATAGGAACCTCTATATCCTTGGGAAATGGTAGCATGTAGAGACTCCTATGAAATGGAAGAGCACATATTGATTCAACAAATGAAGTTTTGGGTGGCTCTTTTGAAGTTTACAACTGTGTAAATTGTTTCCTCAATTCTTGCATTTATTCCCTTAAGATTTTAGCTTCAGTGGGTTCTTTTTTTGGAATTATGCACTCTCTATCAAAATATTGGGGGAGTTTCCATCCTCTTATTTCCATGTAGCAAAAGTATGGTCTTTGTTTTCCTCTAAAGCTCTAACCATTAGTTTTTGAGCAAAGCCGTCTTGTTGGAATTTTATAACATCCTTTCTAGTTACTTCTTCATCACTTTCATGATGAGAAAGGCATGCACTCATGGTGAATTTAGGAGTTATTGGAGGTGTGTTTTTTCCATCATTGCCATCAGAAGGATTTCAAGAGAAAGTCCCCCTTTTCCCTTCATAGTGGGTATGGTTATTGTTTTTAGCTTGTTGATGTTCTTTCTCCCCAGTGTACATGGCTTCTAAGATCCTTTGATTTTCATGTGCTTATTCTTCTAAATGATGTTGGACTTCATCGGGGTGCACCATAGTGACCAAACTGTTCTCACCCTTAGGTATCTCACAAGGTGTGCCAAACAGGTTTTCAAAACTGTAAAATGGATTATGCCTAACATTAGCTATTTGCATTTCAATAGGCAAAGGGTCTTCCACACAAGGCTGTCCACAAGGACATCTAAGTGGGGTTTCTAATTGTTTGAAAAAAAAAAGGGGTATGACTACTACTCCCAACTTGAAATCTAGTTGTAACCAGCATGTAAGGACTTGTCTTTGTTTAATAAGACAAGAAAAGTAAGTCAAATTTGAAGTTTTTACAATAAAGATTAGTCACTTGTCAAAGTATAATAGATGCCTTATCAAAAAATGCTCAAGAATTTATAGCACTGGTGACTCGAGCTGAGCAAGCAAGAAAGAAGCTCAATAGAAAATAGCTAAAATAGAATGGTAACCAGATCTTGACAAGTGATTTATCAGTGATGTTTCAAGACTTACATCTAATAGACTAAACCCATTTTTTCAACCTAGGACAACTTCCTAACATATAGATGTGCAACTAGGACCCCAGGGATGGAAGTAATGAGACCCTAAATTAGAGAAATCAAAACACTAACTCTATTTTGATAGTAAATAACCTCAGGCAATACTTTCTCAGAAACTAGGCAACCATAGGACAACATAAAATGTCATGTGATACACTTTAGAACAAGAGGCCGACACTTGTGTTATAAATGATAGTTTTTTGGAGGTGAGATGATGGAACTTAGTAAATCAGGGTGACAAACTTTATTGTAACAAGGTGACATAATTTTTTCAAAATAGTGTCGCACGATATTTCTCACAAAGATAGGCGATACAATGCCAGTTTGTGTGCAAAAGACTAGCTTTTTGACACTAAAATTTGTGTTTCAATTTTGAAATCAAGTGATTTTTTGAATCAGACAGTGTATATTTCTAGTTCATGTCAGTTATTAGCAAGGTTTGCAAACAGTAAGTGTTTTAACATGTCTCAAACAGTTGAACAAGGGTAAAAACAACCTTTCCAACACACACTTGTGATATTAGAACAACCTTTCTACTAATATTGCCAAGATTTTTTGATGTGCAAGAATGTTAACATTGGTCAACACATTCAAATATAGTAGCCAAGCAATCTACCTTAAGGTTATGGCTCATTACTCAACAACTTGGCCCATGCTTGATGCTCCTTTGCCTCACACCAAGTGGTTACCCATAAGAGATATTGGCTTTGTCATAGAAGTGCCATAAGCACAACCAAGGGAACACATATGGTGAATGTAAATCTTGGGGTGATTTGGGTAGTCCACTAGGATCGATCCTTGCACCAAGAAATTGAGTGGCAAAATAAGGTGGATACTAACTTAGGGTATCTAGATAGGGCTTTCATTCATAGTGTTCCTCTTGCACCCAATTAAGGGAAACCCCACCTTGCGGTGGGTAATAGACCTCGTGGTCACAAGAGCACCTTAAGCATTCTTGCCTAGTGATATCCCTATGGTCAAAATTCCATAAGTGATCACACTAAATGAAGAAAAACACTACATCTACCAAGGTTTTGTGTCCTTGATAGCCTTGAGTTTATAGTGGGTTGGAAGAGTTGTGTAATTTTCTTGTCCCCACTTGGGTCATTCCTCTTAGGTTGTTTGAGAGAAGGCCCTCTAAAGGATCCTAACTAACACAAAATGTATCTACTCTCAAGGGTCAAGATTTTTTATTCACCTCAAGGATGAAGAGCATACTCTCCTACCTCAATTGCTTCCCCCAAACATGCCAAGAAGATTCAATTACCCCCTTGCTTTTGAAATCCAAAGGTGGGTCAAGATTTTTGATTCACTGCAAGAGTGAAGAGCATACTCTCCTATCACCAAAGAACCTCAATCACAAGTTTAATGTGCCTAAAAAAAGAACAACTAATAGATGTCATACATGAAATAAAAAAAACAAGAAAGTTGGGTTTTTATGCATCAAGTAGCCCTGCAAACAATTGTTAGTAGCCCTTATGCATTTGAAGCTTTGACATGCATTCTTTTAGGAAATGTTAAAGTTTTCAAGATGACAACCTACAAACACAACTGGTAGCACCATGGGTTAGCTCCAAGAAAAACTAAAAAAAGTCTATAAATGGACCTCTATAAAGTAGTAAAAGACCTGCAAAACTAGCAATCATCAAGTAGAAGCTGAGAACTGACTAAAACACCTCAAACAATGAGAAAATCCCTATCAAGTGATAGTTTTTTTTGGAAGACTGTCATGTGATACTTCACAGTATAGCTACATGACATAACTTTTTTGTGCGATATTTCTTCTTCAGCCAGATGACAAAGATTTCTATACTGAGGTGATGGAGTCTAGTATGGTTGTGCAATGCTATTTCCAACAAAGTATCAGACAAAAATAATGTGAAGTATCATATGAAATAGAAAAAATGCCACTCGAAACTATGACTATAAAAGAAAAAGAAAAGTGCAAGACAATAAATGAAAAAGGCAATAAAAATAGCAAAAGAGAGGACAAAACCCATTGTTCTGCCCCACGGTGGGAGCCAAAAATGTACGCTAAGAAAAGTGCACTTCTCTAAACCCTTCTATCCAAGGTTTTTCATAGATTGAAAAGCTTGAAATGGTGGTTTAGAGCTCCCTAATCATGGAGTGCAAGAGGCATACAAATGAACACAAAAGAAGCTCTTAGCTAAGCTTTAGAAACATAGCCCTTGCTAGTAAACCATGAGACGGGAGATTCTTTGAGCAAGAGCAAGAATGCTAGTGTCAAAGAAATCTTGAAAATGCAATGCAAAGATTAGAGTAAACTAAGATGAAATGTACAATGCAACTAAGCGAAGAAAATGAAAGTGTTACATCCATACTAATTAGACTATATGATCTAAACTATTGCAAAAGAACCACACTAACATGCAATTTAACTAGGATGCCATATGAAAAAATGCCATGGATGAAAGAGATGTAAACAAGGAATAGAAGTTCTCCACAAAAGCCCTCAAGAATTCAAATGAAAAACCTGTAGCATAACAATACTCAAGAATTTGGATCCTTTGAGGGGGAAAGCTCTCTCCTTTTTAAAGTTGTACGGATGGCAAAGATCAAGATGGAGATGATGAATGATCAAAGGTTGTGTTTGAAAAGAGGAGTGATCCATGTCATACTCAAGTCAACCAATAGAATATAAGTTGACTTCCCACATAAGACACAAGTCTCAAAAAGCCTTTTCTTTTATTTGCAAAATAGAAAGAGGACTTTGTGTGGGTTAGAAGAATGGAGTATTTTATTTAATTAAAAGGGGTCATGTTCTTTTAATTAAATAATGAACTTAGGATGACATAGTCAAACTATAGGTTATAATCAAATTAATCGATTATTAGCAATTTGGTCTAGGTAGATGATTAATTAAATTAGCCAAAATGCTAAAAAGGGGGCTAATGGTCTAGATGACCATTTTTAGGTGATTACATGATCCATACCCCCATCTAAAACACACTTAGCATCAATTTTCTCATGCAGAGAGTGAGAAATCTTCCATTAGAGTTACATAACTCTGATCTAGACATTTTGAAAGACCCTCTTGTTCCTCTCCAAACAAATATGCCAAAGAATGAAAGAAGGACCAGTAACTGGGATCACTTAAAGAGGAAAGGCTTTAGTGGGGGAAATTTCAAAATGTCCTAGAAAGTAGATAAGGAGAAAGTATTCCCAAAAGGACAACCTCAAGCATTCTACCAAAGGTGTTGAATCTGGGTAGAATAGAAATAATAGAATAAAATATGGGAGATAGACTCATCTCCATTACCATACAACACATAGAATGAGAGGCCATGAAATCCACATTTACAAAGATTATCCCATGTAAGACACTAGTTGTGAGCCACCAACCACATTAAGAAATTATATTGGACTAGAAAAATTTATTCCAAATAGGTTTCCACCAAGGCACTGTATTGTCTCCAAATAATTGTCTAGCAAGATTATGGTACCCAATAGAAAAATAATTTTTACTAGATGGAGCACCAACCCAAGCCAAAATATCCTACCTTGATAAAGAGAAACACTCTCTAGAATCCAAAATCCTAGAGAGTTCTAATCAGTCCTCTTCTGAGCCCCTTGGTTGTCAATCTAAAGAGTCCTTCCATCTATATCCAATAACAAGGCCTAAGTGATCAGGGGCCTTAAAATGAACCACTTATCCCTTCTAGTAGCAAGAAAAGAGTCTTAGAGAATATGAAGATGAGGGTACATAGAAAAGATAGGAGGGTTACCATCCCAAGCATTAGACCATAACAAAGCCTCAAAGACTCCTTTACATATCCAAATAAGATGTCTCTTAACTAACTTAGCACTATTCTTAAGAGTCTTACATAAATAGAGCCATGAACTTCCAAAGGAAGTGATAAAATAGAATATAGATCAATGCCTATGAAATACTTCTAAGTGATTACATGGGCCTAAAGTTGATTTTGTCTAGCACACCAATACCGATAAAGTTTAGCAGCCAAAGCTTGGCTACTTAAGCTTGAAGAGCATAACCCAAGGCCACCCTCCTTATTAGGCCAACGAATAGTCTCCCAACTAATTAAACTCCTTTTAGGAGCATCTCAAGTGTAAGAGAAATTCTACATTAATTATAAATCTTAATATTGTAATTTTATAAAATTGTACCTTTATGTAATTTCTTTCTAAATTGGGAACTACATTAGCATGTGTTTCATCTTGCATTTGGTCTAACCTTTTGAACTCAATTTTGTATGTAATTATAGGTTCCTTGTTTCAAATAGGTCCCTGGAAGACCTAGAATTTGATGGTCGTATTGGGCGTATTTTCACTTTTGAACCATAAATGACATGCTAAAAATTGTTGGACCATATTGGTTGACATGTTAATATTTTATAAAATTGTCAATATGATGCTTAAGTTTATCAATAAACTATCAAAATTCATTATAGCCAATATTTTTAAACATAACATATAAACTTGTTTTACAATTTAAAATATTAGTATGTAAAGTATAAAATTAGAAACTTTCTTTTTGACTAAAAGAGGGGTAAAACTTTTAGTAAGACAAAAAGAGATACAAAAGGGAGACCTCAAAAAAGAGCTCTATACCAATCAACAAGATCATCAATTTCATGAGATAATTTGGGGGTAATTGTCCCCTATCTATAATATTCCAATCTTGCGCATGATCAGAAGCCCATTTAGCCAATAAATTCAAGACTTTGTTCTAGTCCCGAGGGATGTAAGTAAAGCAAATAGATTCCAAAGTTCTACAAAAAAGAGAGTTTAATTAACAACTAAAGCCAAAGGCCAACTAAGATCTGCAAGTGCTTGCAAAGTAAGAAAGTTCACCACAACTTGGAAGTTAGACTCAAAGAAAATCCTATGCTATCCTATCAAACAACACTATTCCATAGCATGTAAAATGGCTAGCACCTCCATAAGATTGTTAGTATGACAAACCTTATGCATTAAGAAGAGAAATTGAACATTAACAAAGCTGCAGTGAACCACTTGTTAGAGAAAAAGGTTAATTAAAATAAATTAATTAAATTACCTTTTATCCCTTCTTAAGATTTTGCTTTATGCATTTTTTTTATTCATATTTAATAATTATTTAGTAATTATTAAATGGCTTTTACCTTTTAAGTTACCCTTTTTGGGTTTTGATCTCCCTATAAGGATAGATCATTTGTAAGTATCTTGTATTTTTTCTTTATCTAAGAATACAATTTGCATATTTTCAGAGCAAACCCTTGCCTCTTCTTGTCTTTTTCTTCTTTGTGAAAAGTTTTATATATACAAATATTCAAGGGCGTCATGGATTTGTTTTGGATATTGCACAAATCTTTCATGGCATTAGAGCTAGATCCATTGTAGCTTGTTCAAAATTTGGAGAAAAAAAAGAGAACAAGGGTTTGATAGATCAGATATGGGGTTTTTCAAGTATTTCTTGTGAAAACAAGGGGGTCACTAATTTTTAGAGTAGTTTGAGGCCAAATGGACTTCACTGATGGATCTAGAAGGCATCAAACCCCTATTTTCATATAAAGTTTTTCCATTTTGGACAATGCTGATCTAGGAGGCAAATTTTTTGGCCCTACATGTAGTTCGATGCAATTTTTTCAAAAAAAAATTTAAAAGAGTGGCAGGCCATTTTCTGGCCTACAACCCCCTTTTCTTACATTATTTTTTGGTTTTTCTAGCCTACAAGCTCTTTGCTAGCACTGTAGAAAGCTTTCTAGTACTGCTGAATAGTCTAGCATGGTGTTTTCTTGGCCTGACATTCATTTTTCCAACTACCAAAATTCCTTTCCCTAGCGCAACTGCATGACATCACCATTGGCCCACTACCACTATCACTACAACTTGCCATCACCACTGTCATTGCAACCACCTGCAACCACTGCTACTCCTCTACCACCAGCTCTACACACTAGCTAGAGTGCCTCCTTTTGGTGCTCAACTTCTCACATATCAACTTTGGCAACTACCACATGTTAAGTGCCATGTTAGCTTGTTTGGGCCTACTACCATGTTGAAGTTTTTTTTCTATGATGACCCCTAGGCCATCAATTTTAATGTCATGAAATGCTGATGTCAGGACTACATCATCCCTCCTACATTTCCTTTGGGTCTATTTTTAACCTACTATTGGCTTTTTTACCATATCTTGAGGATACAGAGGTTGTTTTTCAATCTAAAAGAAGTGTCAGAAAGCTGGTTCTGAGAGAGAGATAATGGCACAAGAATTTTCAAGTTTTGATGTAGTTTGGTTCACTATTTGGGTAGACAAAGTCAAGTGTTTTTTTTTCACTCCAGAGGGCATATCTTGAGCATCCCAAATTCTTTTTTCAAAAACTTCATATTTTTGGAAAGCTTGTTCAGTACTCTTTCCAGAAATTTCAGATTGTCCTCCAAATTTTGATCCAAACTCTTTCTATTATGGTTTTTTTTTAAATTTTACTATGGTGGATATCTTGGGTGTTTTAGGTCTAGGGATCATTTTCGTGGCATCAAAATTTTTCTTTTGTATCAAATCTTTTCCCTTTTTGATCATTATTGATATCATTTGTAAGCATTTTTATGCAAACACATTTAGATAAAGTGCCACTCCTTGCATTTTTAGGATCTCTTTCATCATTGTGACTCATTATGCTTGCACTACATTATAAAGTGTCATGGGGGGATAGTTGTTTTCCTTTTAGTGCCCTCTTCCTTTGTTAAGTAAGTTTCCCTTCCATTGCATTAGCCCCATAATGTGTCAATGACATGTTCCTTATAGGTGTCTATACCTCTTTCTCACTCTCATTGTTGTTGGATCTTTCTATTTTGCAGGAGTTATTGGCTCACTTTCTTAGTTTCTTGTCACCTCACCCTTATTTTCATTAGGGGGGCTTCTTCTATTGTTTCTCATACATCCTTGGTTCAATTGATCGGCTCTTCAGGATTTGGTGTTTCATGCCTTCTATATTTTTGAGTTCAGTTGTTTGCCTTTGTGTGCCTCCTCATTTGATGCAAATTATAGTCTTCTCTACTTGGTTAGGTTCTGTTTTAGAGGAGGTTCTATAGATCAATGGTTTCTTTTTTATAGAGTTTGTGACTTCTTCATGCTTAATTGATGTTTCTTCATAATCACTCTTTGTTCCTATTTTCTAGAACATTCCTCTAGTTGTAGGCCTCTGTAGTCATTCACTAGGTTTTCAACTATCTCTTTTTGGAGTAGAGTTTTTCCCACTGGGTTTTCTTTATTTCTCCATTTCATAGAGATTTAGTTGTTATTGGGTACCTTATCATGCCTTGTTGTTGGGATCCAAGTTTGCTTTCAACATTACATTGTAGTTTCCTTTCTCTTTCTACATTGTTTGTAATTGCATTGTTTCTCATCTTAAGGGTGGTGTTAGAGAAAAAAGTTAATTTAATTTCATTAATTAAATTACCTTTTCTGCCTTCTTAAGATATCACTTTATGAACATTTTTCATTCATATTTAATAAATATTTAGTAATTATTAAATAGATTTTACCTTTTAGGTTACCCTCTTTAGGTTTTGATCTCCCTATAAGGATAGATCATCTGTAAGTATCTTATATATTTTCTTTTTCTAAGAATTCAATTTGCATATTTTCAAAGCAAACCCTTGGCTTTTCTTGTATTTTTTTTCTCTATGAGAGGTTTTTTACATGTAGGTATTTGAGGGCTTCATAGATTTGTTTTGCATATTGCTCAAATCTGTCACCACTCCCTTAATACCAAGAGGATTAGGGCTCCCCAAGGAAGAAAAGTTTGTGTTCAATTTTAGAACTCTAAAAGGAGGAGTTCAATGCTCCTCATGATTCACCTATGTTATCTAGACATACCATGTAACCATTGACCAATAGCCCCCAAGACCCCTCCCTAAAGATAGTCATTGAAGTAATTACATATGGTAATGTCACGTAGATCCATACCCCCATCTAAAATATACTTAGACTCAATTGTCTCATGCAAAGAGTGAGAAATCTTCCACTAGAGTTGCATACTCTAGTCTAAACATTTTGAAAGACTCTCTTATTCCTCTCCAACCAAATATTCCAAAGAATGAATGAAAGACTAGTAACCCACATAGCCTAAAGAGGAAAGGCTTTAGTGGGGGTACTCTTCAAGCAATCCTATAAAGTAGACAAGGAGGAAAAAATCCTACAAGGACAACCACAAGCATTCCACCAAAGGTGCCAAATATGGGTAGAATAGGAATAATGGATGAAAAATGGGAGATCTTGACTCCTCTCCATTACTACATAGCACATAGAATAAGGGGCCATGAAATCCACATTTAAAAAGATTATCCCACATAAGACATTGGTTGTGAGCCACCAGCCAGATCAAGAAATTATATTAGACCAAAAAAATGTATTCCAATTAGGTTTCCACCAAGGCACCATATCATCTCCAAATAATTGTCTAGTAAGCTCCTAGTACCCAAAAAAATAGAATATTTACTAGATGGAGCACCACTCCAAGCCAAAACATCCTTCCTTGATAAAGAGAAACACTCTCTAGAAGCCAAAATCCTAGAGAGTTATAGGTGGTCCTCTTATGATCCCCTTGGTGGCTAATCTAAAGAGTCCTTCCATTTATAGCCAATAGAAAGGCCCAAGTGATAAGGGTCATTATAATGAACCACTTATCCCTTCCAGTAGAAAGAAAAGAATCATAAAGAATATAAAGATGAGAGTACATAGACAAGATAAGAGGGTTATCATCCCAAGCATCAGACTAGAACAATGCCTTAAAGACTATTTTACATATCCAAAAAAGACCTCTCTTAAGAAATTGAAAACATTCTTAAGAGTCTTCCATACCAAGATCCATGACCTTCCAAAGGAAGTGAGGAAATATAATGTAGATCAATTCCATCAAAATACTTCTTAGTGATTATATGGTCCTAGAGTTGATTTTGTCTAGCGCACCAATGCCAATAAAGTTTGGCAGCCAAATCTTTGCCACTTAAGATAGCAAAGCACAACCGAAGACTACCCTCCTTATTTGGTCAAAAAATAGGCTCCCAACTAATTAAAATCTATTTATAATTATACAAATTACCACTCCAAAGAAATTGTTTAGAAAGAGCATCAAACTCCTTGAGAAATTACATAGGAGTGGCCTGAATGATGCTCCTATAAATAGGAAGAGCCTGAATAAGAGATTGAAGAAGAGTAACCTAGTCAGTAGTAGAAATTCATCTATGAGTCCAACTATTTACCTTCTTTTGAAGCTTGTTAAGCATATTTTTCTAGAAGAAATGTGGTTACCTAAAAATGGTGACATGAATAATAAGATATATCTAGGGAAACAACCCAATTTGAAACTATAGGATATTATCAATCCTCTCTTGAATAGATTTAGGAGTATATATATATATATATATATATATATATATATATATATATATATATATAGGACTTATTCTCATTTATTTCCTAGCTTGATGCTACCAAATAAATGTCAAGAGTATGTCAAATAGCCTCAGCTTCTTGGACCCCAAAAATACTGTCAAGAGTAGTGTCATCAAAAAATTGAAGGTGATAAAGTGAGGGTAACCCATTATCCCAATGCCAACCATGAATAGAATTTTGAGAAACCTGATACTTGATTAATCTCCCTAGGTCCTCAGCCATAATAATAAAGAGATAGGGGAAGAAACTATCATCCTAGAGTAGAGCCCTAGAGGCACCAAATAATGAGGAAAATTGACCATTAAGAAGAATAGAGAAATATATAGTAGTAATGCAACTCATAGTTTAACGTACACACTCTAGACTAGATCCAAAGGCAAGAGGAATATACTTGAGGAAACTCCATTTAACTATGTTATAGGCCTTGGCCATATCTAACTTAATAAACATAGATTACTCCCTTGAACTAGCCATAGAGTGAATAGGTTCAATAGTAATAACCACCCCATCTAAAATTTATCTTCCTACAATAAAGCCTCCTTGTTCTTCTAAGATAATAGTAGGGAGGCACCTTTTGAGCCTCTCAAAATTCAACTTAGCAATAACTTTTTAGACCACATTATACAAAGCAATAGGCCTAAAAAATCTAGTTGATTAGCCCCCTTTTTTTTTTGAATAAGGCCAAGAAGGTAGAATTCAAGGCTTAAAGCATCTTCCTTTTAGAAGAATATTCCCTAACCACATCTAATGAATCATGATTAATAATATCTCAAAATTCTTGAAGGAATTCAATAGGAAATCCATTGGGGCTAGGAGCTTTTCCTCTATGCACACCAAAGACCACCTCCTCCAACTCAACTAAAGAGAGCAGTCACATGAGAAAATTATTCATTTATTGGGTAATCAGGGAGGGAATAAAAGATAAAATAATAGTCTCTTCATTTACTATTGGGGGGAATCCTCAAAAAAGTGGGCACAAAAGTACCCAGTTGTCTCCTCACACAAGGTAGGTAAGGAAGACAACTCAATACCTTCAAAGTTAACCAAAGAATAAATATAGCTTTGATTCTTTTGAGATAGCACCATTTTATGAAAAAATTCAGTGTTTCTATCACCCTCTTGGAGCCAATTAACTCTAGCTTTTTTCTTCCACTATATTTCTTCATGAAGCTCCCATTCCTCTAGATCTTTAGAGGCAAGGGATTCATCTTTAATCAAAGTCTCAAAGAAACTAGGATCCCTAATTTTCTAGGTAATGACATTAAGATTCTCCTAACCTTTCCCTTTCATGGTATGAAGATTCCCAAAACATTCTCTATTTTATTTATTGAGTTATTGAAGCTTTCTAGAGAAAGAATACATAGAAAAACCATAGGCGGGTAAAAGCACAAACCTATGTCACCCTCTTGTAAAGGAAAAGGCTAACAAAAGTATAATTGTTCACCTTCAATTACATAAAATTGGTATTATTATTTTGAATTTGAAAATGAAGTAAACTAATGAAATATGTACAAATGGATGAATTTTAGGATTATAATTTTTAATAATTATTTGGAATAAGAATTTATATATTTTTCTAATTTTTATAGATAATTTTTTAGCTACTAAAAAATGCTAAAATTAGGGGTCTAGCTCCCACCACAAAAGAATACGGAAATAAACTTATTTTCCTTTGATCTCAAAATATTTTATATATAACATATATAACTAGAATAATAAAAAATAAAAATCATCTCTAGACCTATATTTTCTCTTTTACAATGATTCAAATCTCAACTCACATGAAATTGATAGTTTTCATCTCCCACGGCATTTTTCAAAATAAAATTATTCTAACTAGGAGAAAAATTATTCATTCTAGAAGAGGAATCTCTCCTCTAAAATGTCCTATAATTTTTAAATTTTTTTGACATGATTTAATATTTTTTCTTTGTCGAAATTGACATCTTTTCGAGTGTTAAAATACATGCTTGTAGAATTTTTTAAATTACAATATATTATATCTAATTAAAACATTATAAAAGTTATATGAGAATATTCCTGACTTTGAACTCTATAAAATGGTATTAATATGTTATTTTAAAAATGTCATAAAAAATAGTAAGAGTTATTGAAATGCTACTTTTTTGAAATAATTTTATTTCTTTAGTAATTGGTTACAAACTAGCATAAAACATGCATTTAATAGACATTTCCAATTGGAAACATGTGAGACCATATATAACTTAGCTAGAATGAATTTATCTATAGATCATATGTTCGAACAAAATCAATTTTTAGATAGAAATACTCAAATTTGGTCGTTCTAATAAGTTAGCCTAAAAGGTGACACAACATTGTACTTTTACCTAGGCAACACCACCATCTCTCCACCAACCAACCATAAGATCATAAAGAAAGGAGTCTTGAATCCACATCAACTAAAACTTGAAAGGAGAATTCTTAGGAATAATCAATCCAATAGAAAAATTTTTAATTTTTCAATGATCAAAACCCCACTAGTCCAAAATTTTGGAATAAAGAATAGGAGAGCCACTAATCCAAAAGAAGGAAATCAAGAATCTATCCAAACATTTAGAGATAGATTCAGCCCAAAATCTTCTATATTATTCTAGGTTAGTATCTAATTCTCTAGCTTGATATCATAAAGATGCAACATATCAATATTTTGATAAAGAATATTAGAGGAAGGCCCCAACCAAGCTAAACCATCCCTCTTCTCCTCAAAACTTAGAACTAAATTGAAATCTTCTACTAAAACTAAAAGATGGTAAGGATGAAAATTTATCACATACTGAATGTATGAACAAAATTCCAACTTTCCCACATAGTCCACAGAGGCATAGACATTAGTAATCAAAACCACCTTACCAAAATCTAAAGAAGAGTCCATCAAAGAAAGGGTAGAGAGAAGATATCCAAGAAAGATGAGAAATTTTTGTGGATCCCAAAAGATAGAAAAACCACCAAGACTCCCCATGGTACCTATACATTGGCACTATACATTAGGCCAAATGCTAAGGGCACACTGGACCAAATGCTCAACTGAAAGCTTAGTCTCCTAGAGACAAAAGATATCTAGAGAATGATCAATCACCAACTTGTGAATAGCCTTTTTTCTATGGATGCTATTAAACCCCCAAACATTCCATGAGAGAATAATCATCACTAAGTAAAGTGGGGGAAAGGAGAATCCAAGGTTTATTAGTCCAAACTCTATCAACACATATCCTACTATTTTGATCATCTCCCAATCCTTTTTATGCCCACTTTTTATAGGATGAGTAAAAGAAACCCACTTAAAAGGAATTGTCATCAAACCCAAAGGTAGAGGAGACCACTTAACCTTCCTAGATGCCAAGAAATCCTTAATCAATTCTATCAAAACTATTTCATTATATTGTGGCACAACAGGAGTCACCAAAGCTCTAGACTTAGAAACAGTAGCTACCCCATTCTTCTAATGAACCACCATCTTGGAAGCCACACAAGATTCATGAGATGAAAATACTCCATTTGAGATAATAAGATTAAAATAGATGTTAGGAGGCATATTGATGCAAAAAACAAGTGTGATGTGGCCCAACCAAGTTCACAAAGGTGAAAATGTGCAAGGGAAAGGCTATGTTCCCCAAACCAACAAACAAAAATTATCCACTTTACAACTCCTACAGCACCCCAATGGCTATGGTGGATGTATTTAACTTATCTAAGATTAATTCAAGAGGTTCCAAGTGGTTTTAGACCTCCAACCCAATCCTAGCACTGAAATCCTTCAAAATTGCCTAGTAGGCCTAATTGTCCCCAACTAGGTCTACAATGAGAAAGATCTAAAGTTTCCTCCAAAAAACTCCAAAGTACTCATAAAAAAAAAGGTTTTTAGATTCCCATTTTGGCTTTCTTCAACATATGTAAAACTTAGTATAGGTTGTTTTGGACCAACAACCAGATCCCCAAACTTGCCACCCTTTTTAAGCATAAAATAGGGTGATTTTACAAAGCAACTATATGCTGACCATACTTCCAAATCATAAAGCTTTCAATAGTCCTCCAAAATGATCCCAATAAAAGGAAACACAAACCAATTTGACTTCCCAACCTCTGCAAATAAGAGACCCCCAAATTGATCTCTTACAAACCCTCAAACCTAGGGCTTTCTTAATGTGTGACCTCACAAGCAAAAATCAACCAAATTAAGGTTGATTCACACTTTCCAATAAATATGTAGATGATAACTACCATTAAATACCCCTCTCTAATGGATAGATCTCTGGCTGGTACACTCCAAGCATGTATTTCATGCACCTACAACCACTAAAAACCCATTAGAAGTCTCCATTCATGAAAAATCATGCCAAATAATTTTTAGAATGATTATTTACATTATAATAGAGGTTAATTCCATGAGAATTAGGTTCCTACATCCATGGAATGAAGAAATGCTCTCTGAATGCCAAAAACTTGCACAAATTATTGCAAAAGTTGCTTGCAATCAACACTTTTGGCCAAATGATCTTCTACTTGCCTTAATGAACTAGAAAAGAGTTATATGTAATTCCAATGGATTCAAATAATCAAAAAAAAAATGAGAAACCAACCCAAACAAAAGATCTAATGCAAAATTCTCAAAAATGGAGTTTTTATTGCATTCCAATTGCTAAATTCATATAATGCTAATGGAATCCATACAATTCCTTCAATTTGTTGATCCTATTCCTTTACTAGGATTTATATTATGAAATACAACTTTCCCAACCATATTACATTGGTTAGAATCCATAACAAAGGTTAAAACACTCAAATATTGGTTTTCCCTCCTAATCTAATATATAGCCGTTAGGATTCAAATTTTGAATTTAAAACCTTATTAAATTGTTTTAACTCATACTTTATTGGTTTCTACCGCTTAGGAATTATTCTAATACCTCCCCATGACCTATTTGATCCCTCTAACTAATCTAGATCCCTTGTTGGCACTATTGGCCACCCTTACATTATTTTTATGCCTAAATCCTTTATCAAGATCTTTAGGACTTCTCAAGTTACCATTAAATTGATTATTACGTATTTACATTATAGACTTCAACAAATTCCAATCCACTTTCAAGAATACTATAGATTCTTTTCTTTTCTTGTATCAAGGTGTGCCTAGATGTTTGCCTAGGTGCTCCTGCACCACATGCCCTCCTCTAAGGCCATACTATCAAGCAGTTTGAATTGATTAAAACCATAATTTTTTTTTGATGTTTAAAGGGTATATCCTATCCAAATCTCTTAGCTTGTGATTGAACAAAAATAAAGCCATCCTTATCTATGCCCACCTCAATCAATTGGGATTTTCCTTTACCTACAATACCCACTTAAATATTCCCTTTGGCTTAATTATCCATCTGATATTTTCCTATTTTTTGTATTTTTCATTTAACCACCACTATTACCTATAGTAGAAATATCAACCCCCTTAGAAGTTGAATCCCAAGGGCAGTAACATTACAAATGACCATACTCATGACATATCTAATAGTAGAAGAGGAGGGATTCATAATCCAGTTGTTGCACCTAGGAAGAAGACACAAGACAAATATCCAAAAAATATAGTAATGGGTTAATCAAATCAATTTCAATACTAATTCAAGAAAAATTAATGATATTTTTATTGAGGGATTGATGCTCTATCTTGAACACCTTAAAGTTTCAATTTGACAAAGAATATCTTCTCATTCAAGAGGAAGACATGGAAAGAAAACAAAAACCAACACTATTTAGGGGAGATTGTACATTGAATAAAATCTTGAATGCCAAGGTTTAACAAATAACCCCACTTGGTTGTAAGAATAAGGGTCTCCTTCAAAAATGAGATCCTAATTAGACATGCAAGAGAACACTACAATGGAATGGCTATTTCTAGCCAACATGATCTCCATATCTCTATCCACCTACCATGAACATTAAATCCATGTCTCAAGAGATGATAAGGATATTCTAACTCCAAGAAATTTTCATATCAATGCATGCTTAGTTTAATACTCAATTTCCTACCTCATAGCCTCTAGAGGAATAACCAAAACAAATTGATCCTATCTTCATGGAATACATTATACATCCATTAACATGTTTTAGCTTGGATTTATCTCCCACATAAAATGAATTAGACCTACTTGCATGCACTTGAGGAAAGTATCTATCTACCATTACCAATGCAAAAGAAACTCTGGGCCCTACCATGAAAACAACAAAAGTGCCAATCCAAAAACGTCTGGAAATTCTCACCAAAAATTGAAGCCCACACTAACTCTGCCTAGTAGCTATCAATCTAAAAAATAATAGTAAAGAATTTTAGAAAGAAAGGAAAACTACAAACATAGGGTCTAGGGATTGAACCCCAGCCCTATTAGGATTAAACATAAACAAGAATAAAAATTACATGCAAATAAAATGAATATTAAAAAATAATAAGTTGCATAGAAGAGAATACAAATACCAAGATTTAATGTGGTTCACCCAATCCCTGAGCTACATCCACCAAATAGTGAGTCCAATATTATTCCCATACTTTAAGCATAATAAACTTGTTTATATTCGATCTCTATATGTGCAAATAAAAAAACCAAATCACCTCTTTTATTCCTAAACCTTATTTTTATCATATACAATTACAAGGTCACTCTCCTCTTGTAATAAAGGTGTTGTAATTTTAAATAGAATTTTGGAATATCATGCATATATGTGATGATATTTTTATTTTCTCATCGGTGTCAATACATTTATTTAAGTGCTCCTAGTATGTCAAGTGATAATATTGGTTTGTTGTGAATGCTTTGTTGATCTCTAAGCCTAAGTTGCCTATTAGTGTCTAACACTTATTCATTTCCAAGACATCATTGGATGATCATCACTACAAACGAGCCATCTAGAGTAGGCCAAGATATAGGGGGCTTGTTTATATTTTATCATATGTTGAGCCAGTTAAAGGATTTTGAGCACCCTAGTAGAGACCAAGTCAGCATACATGTCGAGTAACATAGAAGAGATAGAGCATTTGGGAAAGTTAGTTAATTTTGAGTGAGTGAGTTTATGCCAAGCATATAGAAGCCAAGTAATAGCATGAATGTTAGTTATGACTATGCATCAGAACATTCAAGTGTTGAGTAAACTAGTTTTAACATATGAAATTCTAATTTTAAAAATACTCATGTAAATAATTTTAGTCGAATTTTACATGATATTTAAAGATTGTAGAAATAGTTAAGGAAAAGATTGTGCATTTTCTTAAAAGGAACTAATCCCAAGAAAAGAAGAATAACCAATCAAAAAATTATAAGGAAAAATGGAAAAAATGATGAAATATGGATCATTGATTGTGATCTAGAACTTTGTATGATTATCTAATTAATAAAGGGTTCTAATCCTAGGATTATAGAAATAGCAAGTGGAAGTGGGCATAAAGGAGTGAACAAGATAAGAATAGAGGAATTAGGTTAAGTCAAATAGGAGATCAAATAGAGCATATCAAACAAGGAGATCATGTTGAGATATTGAAGAGAGGAGATTTGCAATTAGCTTTTAGAGAAAATTGAAGGATTGGGTACTAAATCAGTTTTGATAGATTGAATTGGGGAAAATCTATTAACAAAGTAGTTCTAATAGACCTATTTAAATCTCTTAATAGAGTCCTTACTTTATTGTAAGTGTAAAATCCTTTAAAAAATGTAAGACCTAATAGTATTAAACACTTTTAGTAGAGAAGATCCCTCACAAGGTGGATCATTATATATGATCAAATTGTAGCCCTAATAGGGAAAATTTATTGTTGTAGCAGTAATTATTTGTGGGCTTCATCCCCTCCCTAGTTTTACCTTTAACATAAAGTGTTTCTAGGTTACCTAAAAATTATTGTGTTATGAATTTTTATTTTCATGGATGTTATGCTTAGATTGATTTCATTTCAGCATTACAAGTTTATGTTTATATGTTATTAGATTTGAGATATAAGATGGATAAGGTGTGAATATAGTTAATTATTTTATTAGAGAGATCCTAATCCACCCCCCCAGTATCTCATTCCCCATTGAGATTTGAAATAATTGGTATCAGAGCTCAGTTCCCTTGAATTAAGTCTAACAGCTTGAGAGCACAAGATCTTGAAAAGAAGGAATACAAAATGGAATTTTTTTTATTGAGAATCACATGATTGAAATCTATATCATACTATATAAACTTAAAGGAGAAAAAGATGAGTTAAGGAAATCCTTAAAGAAAAGGAAAGCTATGGTCATGCAAAAGATTGATACACTAAACAAGGAAGTTTATGTTAGAGGATTGATTAATAGTGGAAATATTGATGATAGTGATGCATATATAGAAGATCAACTGGAGAATAACAAAATTCTAAGTAAAGAAGTCAGAGAACTCAAGAGAGAACAAGAAATTCAAATAGTAAAATTGTGTGAAGTAATTTAACAAAGGAAGAAAGATGAAGAAGACATAATGATAGGTGAAGAAGACAAAAGAAAAATGACAAGTAGACTTGAAGAAAGATCATTTTATGTGCAAAATGTTATAAGAAATCAGTTGGACATGATGAACTAGTTGTTAATTGCAAATCAAGAATCGATTAGAAAGGACATGAAGATCACAAATATGAGATCACATTGTGATGAACTAAGGAATGAGTTGTGATCCAAGAAATAACTTATGGAAAGAATGAACAAACCAAGTGAAGCTATCAAATATTTTGAAGAATTAATGAGATCATTAAGGTCATCTAGTGATACTTTTGGTCTATGATAAATCAAGCACTCCTCATCTACTGAGGAATGAGAGTCATCAAAGAGTGGAGAGAAAAGAAATAAAAAATCCAAAGGAAAACCTACTTATCATTATTGTGGTGAACTTGGACATATTGCTAACATTTGTACAAGAAAAATTGGTATGCAAAACCCTAAACCTAAGTTTACTAGTAACTATTTTAATTGTAAGAAATAAGGACACCAAGCACATGAATGCAGGTCAAGGAAAAGTGATACACATACTAAACCTAGATTTGAAGGACATTGTTACAACTATCAGAAATATGACATAGAGCTCATAAATGTAGATCCAAAGCTCAAAATATAACTAGACATCAAAAAGGAAAAGACATGCACATAAGAAACTTTACTCTTACAATTGGGATTACAAAACATGGTATAATTATCATTATTGTGGAGGGTGTGGACACATTCTCAAGAATTGCATTAAGACACATTTTAGTGATAACTATAAGAAAAGGTTAAATAGAAGCCTAATTATTTTAGTTGTCTTAAGGTTGGACATGTTAATAAGAATTGCAGGACATAAGCACCAACACCAAACAATGAGAACAAAATAGGAAAAGGGAAAGTTGCGATGAACAAAATGTGGAAAGAGATAGTAGAAGCTAGAAGTAGTAGAGAAAGTAAAGTTGAGATCACCCAATTCAATGGATCGGGTGATCACACCATATACAACTAAGAAAAAATGTATGTGAGGGACTGTATACTTAAATGTTATATCATACATTAGTTCCTAACAAGAAAAGTAAAAGTCCATATCAACATGAAATTAAGATGTTAGGATTAACCACAAATAGAAATAATAGTTACATGCAAATATAACCAATATTAGAAACTAATAGAGTACACAAATTATAACACAAGACACAAGGATTTAAAGTGGTTCACCCAATCCCTAGGCTACATCCACCAATAAAAATTCCAATATTATTATTATCCAATGATTAAAATCTACAATCCTTTATAGCTCAAATCTTCCAAAAGAAGCTACAATATCACCTTACATTCTGAAATCCCTAACCCTAAGGGTTTTTATACAAGCTTTTGTTGCTTACAAAATTAGGGCTAGAATAAGTCATCCAAAAAAAATAATAATATCTCATGCCTTTTATAATATAAGGTCATTTTTGGCTTTGGGGGTGCTACCCCTAAAAACCACAATGAGAACATTACCCCTTGACTCCACCTTGTACTATGATAGGGAGCGCACTTGGGGTGCTACCCTAAGAACCCCATAGAAATAATCTATAGAGAAATTGCACTAAATAAATCTCCAAGTCTGATTAGGCTCCACATCACAACAATCTCCCACTTGGAGATTGATCAGACTCCACAACAATAACTTGCCCTTAGAGACTTATCATAGCACCTCTAAACTTGTAGCTCCTATTGGAATATCAAACCACTCTTGACTCTACTATTATTTTATTTTGTTCAATCTAGAAGACCAATAGAAGCGGAAGAGGAGTTTAGCTTCTCCCTTATTACAACCTTGTTAAACATATATGTTGGATTATCATCTATATGTATCTTCTCTAGCTTTAATTGTCCATCATCCAAAATTGACTAGATAAAATGTTACCATAACTATATGTGTTTTGTCTTTGAATGTAGAGTAGAGTATTTGCAAGATGAATGACACTCTAGCTACCTGTAAACAAATAATTGTCTCTTTGTTGGTGTCATGATAATGCCCTACTCAAAGATCCTTGGAACAAGGATAAATAAAATCCAATATATTTTTTAAAAATTAATAACCATGGATTCAAATAACATCAACATGCAATTGATCAAAAGATCGCAATGGAGGAATTAACCATGCAATCCAAGAAACCAATGAATCTCCAAGAATCACTACTTATTAATGCATCCAAAACCAACTATAAAAGCTTATGTAAATAAGAACCAATGATCTCTAACCCGTCAGGACCTAGGAAGGGGCACATCCCAAGAGGGTACTCAAAAAATCCTTCAACTCTTAATCAATAAGGCTGGAGATACCTATTATTTTCCTGAGTAAGCTTTTACAAGAATTCAAGAAATACTTTTCTAGTGTCATGTGACACTATTCAAGACTACCAAGTGATAATTTTCTAGTATCACATGATACTTATAACTATTGGCTGATAATTTCTAGTATCACGCGATAAACATAACTACTACCATGTGATACTTTACCATTATTGCATGATAGAACTTTCTACTATTGTGTGATACTTTACTATTGTTACATGATAGAACTCACTACTATCATGGGATACTTTCCATTATCACATGATATTAGATACTTTACCATTATCGCATGATAGAACTTTGTACTATCGTGCAATACTTTACCAATGTCACATGATATAACTCACTACTATCATGCGATACTTTTCTAATATTGCCCAATGTTGAACTTTTGTCACCTAGGATTGCAAATAAATAACCTGATGAACAATCAGAAGGGGAAAAGGGTTAGAATGTCCACATCAGGGAGTACTAGATCCACAATAGTTGAGGAGTAAACACTAGAACACATAATGGAGATCTCATAATTCTAACATCTCAACCATAACATCTAATCCAAGAACCTAATGTAATCATGTGGAAAGAAACATTGCAATGAACCTACATGTGCATAAATCAGCTATCTCTATGAACTAAAATAACATAAATCACATGGAAACATACTCCAGAAGATACAGAGAACCATATGAGCATCTAGCTCTGGAATTGAACATGGAGAAAGGCCAACTTTGTACATTAGTCCCCAGTAGTGGTAAAGGTAGCTACACCTTCCAACCACATGGAACCCCTATGCCTACTTGCATCATGCTAATGGAGATAGTGATTGGACCACAAATGCATTGAAGACAATCATCCATGGCTAACACTCATGCTAGATGGTGTAGAGGACTGAAACCAAGATCAGGAGATAATGCAATACAACAAGTCCTAGTTAGACACTCTATGGGTCTAGTATGTAGGGGTTCTAGTGGAGAGTAGGTTGTTTGAGACTCCCAAGCTCAACATCATTACGAACTCCTTTAGGAGACTAATGTGTTGTATCCCAAGATGAGCCATGCAGACAATGTATTTTCTTATCTTAGTTAATTACCCTTGAATTTATTTAATTATCACTTAATTAGAAACTTCTTCACATATACCTCACTAGGAACATGACCCAGGGTTATGAGGGAAGCCCCTCAATCAACCTACCCTACATACCCATTTTCATCACATGATGAGTGCCTGTAGGCAATGCAATTTCCCAACCCAACCCCAATGAACATAACTCAACCGACGAGCAACCGAGAGCTCGAGTCTTGCAAGAACTCAATAAGTGTTGTTGTGATATGGAGACTAATCAAACTTAGAGGTTTATTTAGTATGTTTTTCTCCCCATTTTATTTCTATGGGGGTTTGGGGGCAGTGCCCCTAAGACAAGGTCAAGGGGCAGAGCCCTTGCATGGGTTTTTAGGGCCCTTATATTGTAAAAGGCATCACCCACTATTTTCCCTATTGGATGAATTATTCTATCCCTAATTTTGTAAGAAGAAAAAGCTTGTATAAAAAGGCTTAGGGATTTCATAATGTAATGGTGATATTGTAGCAACTTGTGGTGGTATTGAGCTATAAGAGATTACATATTTTAATCACTAGATAATAATAATATTGCACTTGCTTTTGGTGGACATAGCTGAAGGATTGGGTGAACTACATTAAATCTTAGCGTCTTGTGTTCTCTTATGTGTGATGTATTATTTTTTGATATTGGTTATATTTGCATGTAACTATTATTTCTATTTGAGGTTAATCCTAACAAGTTCATAATCATGTGCTCGTGTGTGGGCACACCAATTGCATGAAGATCATAAATAACAAGGGCTAGATGAGAAATATATAACATACAAGTACACAAATCACTCAACTAGCCTATATCTAGGAGTACATATTTGACATGAGTCCCAATACAATAAAAATACACCAAGGGTCAAAAAGATATCCCTATGAATAATCTAGATCTACGACTAATTCTGATGCAGGAGCATCTTGCAAAAATTTCTTTTTAAAAAAAAAAATGTGGAGGAGAGAGAAAGTGATGAAAATAGAAAGAAAAAAAAATAGAAAATGGAAAACAAGGGAGAAAAGAGAAATTTTTATTTTCAAGGTGCATAGGTGGCATAAATAGAAAAATAATACAAATAGTTGTTATTCCATTAATTGAGGTGTGTAGGTGGCATCTTAAGAAGTTTGTGGAAAGTTCCTTAAATCATGCATTTAATATTTGTTGTGTTCTACAAAAGAAATGTAATTTTCTAATTGGGCCACATGGTGGTGCTTAGTTGTATTCTAAAAAATTATGGATATTGTAGAGGGTTGTGGATATTGTGTAGGTGGAATTCTAGAATGTTGTGGATAAATCATGCATTGGGTGGTAAGTGTCTATTTAAGGAAGGCTTATGTCCATTTGTAATCAAGCTCTTCAAATGTAATCTCTTGTAAGGAAGCTTGAGAGGCAGAAGTTGGGGAAGTAGAAGTTCAGGACGTAGAAGTCTTCAAGAACAAGCTCTCTTTTGTTGTAAGCTCTTCTAGTTGGAAGCTCTTAATGAGGAAGCTCTCTTATATTGTAAGAATTTGGAGTCCTTTCATTTGGAGAATATTGTAATGAATTTCAAGTATTAAAGGATGCTTTATGAAGCATTTTGTCATCTCTCTGTCTCCATCTTGTTGTGATATTGGTTATGAGTTGGTACAGGTGGTATGGCCCTACATCAATGACCAACTACATTGCCAAGAAAACCTAAGAAATTAGGGCAGCACATAAATCGAGGGAAAAAACCTAAAAATCAAAAACCTCAAAATTAAAACCCATTATGTCATTGGGCACAAAAGCCATGAATATCAAATAAAATATGGGCTCAAAGTCTATAAGAAAAAATGGCTAGCATAATGACACAAAACCCAAAACCCTCAAGTCAAAAAGAAATTAAATTCTTGTACCTACCCAAGTAGGTAGAGCCAACATACAAGAATAGAGGGGCATAGTAGTTTTCTACCTCCTAGCAAACTGCTACTCAAAATAAACTCTAAAATAGAGCTGAAACATAAAAATGGGAGAGTCATACATTGCAACCAAAATGAGAAAAATAGGAATGTACACAATAAAATAATCACTCTGTGGAGATCACCAAAAAGCTCAGCAAACCAAAGTCTCCCTAGTCAGATCCAACAAGACCAATCTTGTGATGATCTCACGCCTGTAGCTCCCACAATGAATCAAATAGTAATTCCTTCTAAAGAGGATTTGGATTTTTCTCTCAAATTTTCTAATTCAAAAGTGAGAAGTGAGAGAATAATTCCCTTTTGGGATATATATTCACTTTTGAAAGTGGAATATAATATTAAGAAAATGAATTGGCTCACTAAAATAACCCTTTTCAACCCAGGCAAAATCAGACAATTCCAATTAAATGGAATTCAACTATGGAAAAGTTGTTGGGAATTAAAAAAATTAAATCAAATATAAAATTCCCTTAACTATTAAATCATGATATTTTAATATAACTTTTGCAACAATTGTGAACCTCCAAATGCACAAACCCACTCACTTGTCTAATCATATAATGCAAATGTGTCTAGATTTATTAAATCACCAAAGGGCTTAATTGATCAATGAAATAGGATACATCAACCATACAGGGATGACATTGGCTAGGGAAGAATAGTCGAATCACTAACTTCATGTGTCACTACCAGGGATATAAATCATGCACAATAAACAACACAATAAAGTGAAGTTGCATATAATAATATAGCTAAAGTGATAAATGCATTAAATCACATTAAATAAACATTTATTTAATCATATTAAAATCATCTATTTAAATCACTCACTACATCATAAGATATCTCAAAGCAAGAATGAAATAAATAATTGTAGCAACAATTCAAAGTATCTAAAATCCAATAAGTCCATCATATAATCATAAATAGAGTATACGTCTAAATACAAAATAACCAGATATCATCATGAAGCATCATGCCACATCAATAAGCATCATCATGTAGATATGATCAAATTGAATAGTGTATCATCTAACATCTATGATACTAATAAATCAAAATAAAGTATCTAACCATTAGGTCATCTCGAATGTCCTTGAACATGAGTATCAAAGTATCTCTTGAAACCAAAATAAAGGAAGGTACAAAATGCAAACATGGGAGGCACTACATTCCCAATTCTTCCATAAAAAATTGAAGCCATATCAACTCATTGGTTGCCTCTATTGTAGTAACATACTCTGCTTCTGTAGTGGATAAAGCATTACCCTTCTACAATTGAGAAATCAAATTCATTGTTGTCCAACACGTAGTAAATACATAACCTATAGTACTCCATATGGTATCAATATCCCCTGCCAAATCTGAGTCAATGTAGCCCTATAAATCAGTAGTAGAGCCCCCAATATGTAATCACTTACTAGTTACTCTCAAATATCTAAGAATCTATTTAACAACATTCCAAATCTCAAGCCCTAGATGATTCATATACCTACTAACAACTCCCATTGCATTTGTGATATCTTGCCTAGTACATACCATCGCATACATCAAGCTTCCCACAATAGAAGCATAGGCTACCTTTGACATCTTATCCTCCTCTTCTCATGTCTTTGGACACATCTCCTTAGTCAATTTCAAATGACTAAGTAAAGATGTGTTGGAAACTTTAGCATTCTCCATGGAGAAATGTTACACCTTCTCAATATAATCAACTTGAGATAATGTCAATTTTTTATTCTTCTTATCTCTACAAATTTTCATACCAAGGATTTTTTTCTACCCCCAAATCCTTCATAGCAAATGAATGTGTTAACTATTGTTTTAGCCCCTTAATGTGATCCATGTTAAACTGAGGTACAAAAATATCATCAAAATATAAACATAAAATAATATCATTGTCATCATCTAACCTCTTAAGGTAAACAATGATCTGAATGACACCTATTATATCCATGCTCATGCATAAAACTATCAAATTTTAGATACCATTGTCGAGGTGCTTGCTTCAACCCATATAAATATTTCTTCAATCTACACAATAAGTTATCCTTACCTTTGGCCTCAAATCCCTATGGCTATGCCATATATATCTATTCATTCAAATCACCATGAAGAAAGGTTCTTTTAACATTAAAATGATCCAAATGCAAATCTTTAGTAGCCACAATTATTTAAATAGTGTGAATAGAAGTTATTTTAACAACAATAGAAAATATCTCATCAAGATCAATGCCCTTTGTCTGTGCAAATACTTTTACCACTAACTTGGTTTTAAATTTTTTCTTACCTTCATCCTCTTATTTCAACCTATAAACCCATTTATTCTGTAAAGCTCTTTTACCTGTAGGTAACTTCCATAAATCCCAATTCTGATTTTTAGCAAGGAGTATGTTTCTTCTTTCATTACAAACTCTGATTGAATCTTTCTATCCACATGCACAACTTCATCATAATATTCAGGTTCACTAGTGTTAGTAAGTAAAATAGAATACAAAGAAGGATAAAATCTTTCTTGAGGTCTACTTAGCGTTTTTGACCATCTAACATTCACTGGGGTGTGTCGTATTTGTTGTTGCAGTCCATAAGAGACTATTGGAACATCATCATTTGGAGTATTTTTTAGAATATATAGTCCACAAATATAACTGAGGGGGGAAAGGGGTGAATTAGTTATCCAAATATTATCATAATTATCAACCTTATTAAGCATTAACCATATGAGCAATATAACCAAAAAACTACAACAAGATACTCATGCACAATAACACTAGATATGTTAACTAGGAAAAACCTTGATTAGAGGGAAAACCCTGGTGGGGATGGTACCCACAAGATGATGTACTAATTTAAATATTCCTTGTTAGGGGATGGACCCTATTAGGATTCTATAACAACATTCATTACATATCAATCCTTGTTAGGAAATTCCAACTCTATTAGAAGTTGTAGAAGACAGATGGACCCATTGTCCAAATAGCTTTAGAGGAAAGACCAATGCACCCATTGTCCAAATGATCTCTATATTATTCCTTGAAGAATAATAGAAATGAATAGTACTTCTCCTTCTAAAATTTTTCTATCCTTTCAACCAAACTTTTTCTCCTTCAGATCTTGTAACCATATCACAAATCTTACGTCTAATAATCTCTTGGATCACTTACTCACATTCACAAAACACTATGCCCATTTTCACACTTCCTTATTTATTTCACATTCAACACATTTATTCACACATTACAAATAAGGAAAAAATATTTACTATATACCATATCTTCAAAATAATTCCTTGAGTCAGCCTTGAGCCTTTCCTAATTAACTATAACAAGATAATTAATCAATTTATAATTACAATAGGACTATCATCTCAGTATCTATACAAATTCTCACATATGCAATACTAGGGCTTGCACACTCAGTGACATTACCATCATACTGTCTACTATCATTGAGTGACCACACATCTCCAAATTATATCTCTTCTAGAAGATATAATGCAATAACTAGAAACTACTTAGTAGTTACTCTATTTTTGCACTGGTCTCTATAAATCATGAATGACTTCCATGCATAGTCGACTTACTTAATGCTATTGGAATTTTTTAGAATAACTGAGAGGGGGGTGGGGGGGTGAATCAATTATCCAAGATCCATATGTAGAATGAACCCATAAAAAAATTATCATCATGCATGCATCCATAAGATTATGCAATCACTTAAAACTTGTAGGTTACTATCAAATCAATTTGTAGAAATATAAACATGAAACATAATAGATTCAACAACACATTTGACTCAATAATTTATGTGAAAATCTAATTTGGGAAAAATCACTAGTAACATGCTACTATTTTTCACTCTTCTAAAGTGATCCCCTATGAAAGGCCAACCTTGTTAAAGGTTATAATACACACTATTAAATGTGGCCCTATTAAAGGGTTTCAATCACTCTATTAGGAGTGAGCCTTGTTAGAGGACTTTAGACCATTCACTTGGAATGTCATCCAGTTAAAGGATTTACAAATGATTGTTAGGTCAACCTTAATCCAAAGGATTTACCAAAGACTAATACAATTATTAGAGAGTAACAATAAGGCTTTGATCTGATAACAACTTACAACTCCATTTGTAGATTGCAAATCTCTATTTCAGTCCTCCATTCTACTTGGCTTTCACACATTTCATCTCTGATAGCTTGTTCACCCTTTAAGCATTCATACCCTTAAGCCTTCTTACTTAACATGCCAATGCAAACTCTTCACTTAGGTCACTTGATGAAGCAATACCCTTGACTCCTTGTCTTCCTTAGGTTCTCACACATGACAACCCTTGCTTCTAACTAGCCATCCCTATAAATAGAGAATTAAGATCTTTTGTCGTTCATTCTCCATCATCTAATTTAGGATTAGGATAGATTAGGTAGGATTCAATGAATCTACCCCTCATTCTATACCACTTCTAGAAACTTCTTCAATCCTCTTTGAATTTTTCTCAAAATAGTTTACCATGAATTCTATGCCACTAACTCATCAATCTTATCTTCCACCTAGTTCACATAATCTAAGAAAACAAACGTGTTGGCTTAGATCCATCAAATTCACAATCTTTCTAATATTGCTAGCACTCAACATCAACTCATTTTTTATGCTTGACACATATTGCATTGCTTGACATCCTTTGAAAAATTACTCAGCATGAACTAAAGTTTACTACTGCTTGGCATTAACTAAAATTTACTTGGTATCCACTATTTTACTTGACATATGCTAAAATAAACTTTTTCTCAACTCCAACTAATTTTTTTGCTTGGCTTGCACTAACTTTCCTCGGCACCTACTATCCATTCACTCAAGCTTGGCAGACAAACTTTGTTTAACTTGTTCTTCTAAACTTGCTTAATGTAACCAACCTTTGCAACCTTATGTAGATTATCAATGCATTATAATATCATTGCCTTAGCTAATTCTTGTACTCCTTTGTGTATCATAACTCAACCTTTCTTCTAGGTGCTATTGTTACATCTTTTGATTAAATCCTCTTTATCAATCAAACAAGTGATAGTACTTAAATCATACAAGTAGTTGTCTTACTAGCAAAAAGTAGGTTTGACATCAGTGACAAAACAATGACTAAAACACATTTATTATACTTGTATCAACTTGTTTTCAACAATCTTCCTCTTTGACATTGATCACAAACCAAATAGACTTGGTTAAAATAGTAAGACCAAAAAATTATCAAAAAGAAAATAATTCCTTGTATTGAAATCTCTCCCTCTATCAGCAACTTTCATCTTTTGAAAAGGTTACAAAATTATTTTGTGTCATTGTCATCCTTATAACTCCCTCTGAATTACTTCTTATATCTCCTTCTATAGTACTCCCCCTCTTACTAGGTAGATGTTATCAGTAGATACACTATCTTTCTCAAAAGTCAGTATTTTCTCCCTCATATAATGTGTTAGGATTTCTCCCTCTTTGTTTATATTTCTCCCTTCAGGATTAGTTTAACTCTTGTATTTCTCCCTCTTTAACAACAATGCCAAAGACTTGTCATTTAATATGTAGATATGAACTTCTTTGGTTTCTCTTGTGTTACCTTGCTTGTGACAAATTTGAAGTTTCAATAGTTTGACTACTTTAGGCAGCTCTAAAAGTAAGATCCACTGCATCAATTTGTAACATATGGCAATTAGTTTGTTTGATGTAGGGAACTTCTTTTGTTACTTATATAGCCTTTGATAGGGGCATCACCCCTAGTTTACCTCTTAGATTCTCATGAGCATCCTTAGGTAATGCTTTTGAAAGATATCAACAATTTTCTCTTTAGTGTTAACATATTCCTTCTTCACCTCTTTATCTTGAACTAATTCTCTCAAGTAATGATACTTGATTGCAATGTGCTTAGTCTTTATGTCAATCACAAAATTCCTTGATATATTTATAGCACTTGTATTATCACAATAAAGTGTCATTGGTTCAGTGATTTCTTCCTTCATAACTTTGAGTGGCTATTTGATCCATATAATTTTTGTACAATTTATAGTAGTAGCAACATATTCAATTTTAGTAGTAGATTGTGAAGTGCAGTTAGGTCCATGTGACCAACCTCTTGCCTAAGAAAAATGATCCTCCATCGATGCTCTTTTTTTCATCAATTTTTCCAATCCAATCAGCATCAGTATAGGCTCTTAATTCAAATTTCCCACTTTTCTTATAGTATAGACCATATTCTTCTATTCCTTTTAGATATCTCATTATTATCTTTATAGCCATCAAATGATTCTCCCTAGGATTAGTAGAGAATCTTGCAGCTATCCCTACAGATAATGCAATATTAGGTCTGCTATGTACTACATATTGTAATTTTTTAATTATAGACCTATACGTTGTTTGATTCACCTTAGTTGAATCATCATTATTTGATAATGTATGTCCTATCACCATAGGTGTACCTACTAGTTTGGAATCCTATAGTTCAAAAAAATTTAGTATCTCCTTGACATACTTTTACTAACTAATGTAAATACCATATTTCATCTGATGTGCTTGTAAACCTACAAAGAACTTGATCTCTCCAAACATAGATATTTCAAATTCTTGCTTCATTTCATTTGCAAAAGCCTTATATAAAGCATCTTGACCTCCAAATATGATATCATCAACAAAAATTTTAGATAACAAAATACCTTTTCTTTTCTCTATCTTCATGTATAGATTGTTGTTATCATTAGTCCTTCCAAATCCAATCTTCACAAGATACTTATAAAGTCTCTCATACCATGTTTTTGGTGCTTGTTTCAAACCATATAGAGGTTTGTGTAATCTACATAACATGTTCTTATTGTTAACATCAACAAATACTTCTAGTTGTTCTATGTAAACTTCTTCCTCTAATATACCATTCAATAATGTAGATTTACAAGTAGAGTTCTCACTCCTTCCAATATAGCAATAGGAGAAAATGTTTTTCCATAGTCAATTTCTTCTTCTTGTGTATATCCTTTACAAAATAATATTTCCTTGTTCCTTTTGAATTCAGCATTTTCATCTAGCTTATTTTTGAATACCCACTTGGTATCAATCACATTTTTGTCTTTTGGTATAGGAACTAGAGTCCATGCCTTATTTTTCTCATTTTTTTCAATCTCTTCTTCCATGACTTTACTCCACTCCACATATTCTAAGGCATCTTTTACTAATTTAGGCTCTTTTATGCTCAACAAGCATGTATCATTTCTCAACTTATTTCTTGTTATTGGTCTAGCATCTTTATCTCCAATTATTTGTGCAACAGGATGATGTCTCTTGACATATTTAGATAATCTTGGTTCAGCTCTGGTTTCTTCATTTGGCCTATCTACTTTAGACTCACTATGTACATCTCTGTCAGGTATTTTAGCATCTCTATCATATAGACTAATTTCTGAATTAGAATGTGTCTCAACTTCATTTTGTAACTCAAAATATGAATGTAGCTCAGTTCTTAAATGCAACTTGATATCCATATTATGTGACTCGATAATCACTGAAACTTGTTGTTGGTTTGTAGCTTGATTTGTAGCATCTTCTTCAATAGGCATACCTTCATAAAAGTATTACAAATGATTTATATTCTTTTGGTTCTTTCATAGGTTTAGTCTCATGTACTTTTGTATATTCATCAAATTTTACATTTTCACTTTTCACAACTTTGTTAGTGTTAGTATTTAAACTCTTATAAGCTTTACTTCTTGTGGAATAACCTAGGAATATACCTTCTTCACTTTTTTCATCTAGTTTACCATTCCTGGAATATTTGAGAATAAAGAATTTGCTTTCAAATATCTTAAAATATTTTACATTAGGTGAGTATCCATACCATTGTTCAAAAGGTGTTGAATGAGTACCTTTCTTGACTTATACATGATTCTAGGTATATATAGTTTTACTTACAGCTTCTCTCTAGTATTTCAAAGAAACATTTTTGATGTAGAGATAAATTCAACAAAAGAAAAAAAAAAAGAACTAGCACTAGAAAGAGATAGATAACAATATTCTTCTAATTTATTTCATCAAATGAACAATATATACACTTGCTCTCCTAAAGATATCTTCTTTCCATAACTTCATATTCAAAAACTTGACCTAAACCTAATCCTAAAAACTTTATTTATACTTGCTAGGACAGTCTATGAAATATTCTAGATTATTATAAAATAGGAAGAACAACTTATAGAATACTCCAGATCAATATAGAATAGGGAAGAATGACCCGATCATAAGTTGGCTCGTGCAGAAATCACATCCAAAATATTTTATGTGGGTGCTCCTGCACCATACTCCTTAGGAAATTTTATCTCAAGCCCACTTGAGATGAGCTCTTGTAGAGTAGTACCCTAATTCTTGATATCTTGTTTGGTCATCCACACAACATCTACATTTGAATAACCTTTGAGTTTTCCAAATACTACTTGGACTTCTTTCCTCTTGTCTACTTTTGGACTTTGGTGTCAAGTATCCTTTCTAGCTATGGTGTCTTCTTAAATGGTAGATGTTTAATGTCTTCTGTATCAACAATCAATCTTGTATCAATTTCATCATTGGTTTCTTTGAATGGTGTGAGGTCTACTATGTTGAAGATGGGAGAGATGCCAATCTTAGGTGGTAATCGAATCTCATAAGCATTGGTTCCAAACTTCTTCAATATTTGATAAGGACCTAGTTTTCGTAACATAAGCTTGGTAGATTTACCTTTTGGTAGCCTCTCTTTCTTGAGATTTTACCATACTAAATTCTAAGTGTCTCTATTTCTGATACACGTGCTTCTTATACTTGTTAGAGGTTTGTTGGAGTTGTGCTTTGACTTCATCATGGATTTCTTTTATGGCTGTAGCAAATTCTTCTCCTTTGGCACTAACTTGTTGCTATGAACTCATATCTCTTAACTCAAAGATCCCTATAGGATGAATTCCATACACCACTTGAAATGGTGAATTTCCTATACTTCTATTGATGGAGTCATTATAAGCAAATTCAACTTGGGGTAGGATTGCATCCCATTTTGCTACATGTTGTCTTGTGAGTGTTCTTAACAAATTGCCCAATGTTCTACTAACTAACTATATTTGGCCATTAGTTTGAGGGTGGTAGGTTGATGAGAATGATAAATTAATTCCAAGTTTCCTCCATAAAGCTCTCCAAAGGTGTCATAAAAACTTCACATCCCTGTCTAAAACTATGTTGAGAGGCAGCTCGTGAATCCTAATGACTTCCTTGAAAAAGAGATTTGCTATATGAGAAGCATCATAGGTCAAATTCCATGGTAATAAGTGAGCCATTTTGTTGAACCTATCTACTACAACAAATACACTATCATGCCCCTTTTGTGTCTATGGCAGGCCCATTACAAAATCCATCGTTATGCTTTCCCAAGGTCTAGATGGTATTGGAAAAAGTTGATAAAGCCTTGCATTTGTAGTCCTTCCTTTGGCCCTTTGACAAATCATACATTTTTTCACAAAGTTTCTAGCATCAGTTTGAAGTTTAGGCCAATAGTAGTACCTTCTAACCAATTCTAAGGTTTTATCCAAACCAAAATGTCCACCAAATATTCCCTTATGCTTCTCTTTGATAATGTTTGTCCTCATAGAGCACCTGGATACACATAGTTGTCCTTCTTTGAAAAGAAGTCTATCTTTTATCAAAAAATTAGGAAAATCAGCATGGTTTCTTTCACCAAACTCCATACATACCTTGTAGATGTCGCTAAAATTTGGATCTGCTACATACATGTCCTTGAGTGCTTCAATTCCCACACTTTCTAGTTGTATCTAGCAGATAGTCAAATTCCTTCTGCTAAGAGAATCAAATACCTTGTTTGATATGGCCTTCTTATTCTTGATGGTGAAGGTATAGGCCTATAAATACTCCACTCATTTCATGTGCCTATTACTTAATTTGTCTTGGCTATTCAAAAAACTAAGTACTTGGTTATCAGTATACACAACAAACTCCTTTGGTAACAAGTAATGTCTCCACCTTTTGAGAGCTTGAACTAATGCATACATTTCTAGGTCATATGAAGAGTATTTCTACTTGGCTTCATTGATTTTTTCACTTGAGAAAGCCATTGGTTTTCCTTCTAGACCAAGAATTGCCCCTATAGCAACCTTGCTAGCATCACATTCTACTCGAAAAACTTTGTTAAAATTAGGTAAAGAAAGAATTGGTTGCTCACTAACCTTTTTCTTAATAATTCAAAAGCTTCATTTGCTAATTGACTCCATGCAAACTTACACTTCCTTCCTCCTTTAATAGTTTCTAACATAGGAGCACATATATTACTAAAATTTCTTATGAATTTCCTATAAAATGTTGCAAGACCATGAAAGCTTCTAACATCTCCAACTATTTTTGGGAGTGGCCAGGATAGTATAGCACTTACCTTATCTTTATCTATCTTCAAGCTACCTTGGGAGATCAAAAAACTAAGATATGTTAGCTCCTCTTGCATGAACAAACACTTTTCCAATTTATTACCAACTTCTCCGCATGAAGTCTTCTAAAAACTAGATGTCAATGTGTTCTAGGTGCTCTTCCTTTGTCTTACTGAAAATTAATATGTCATCTAAATATACTATGATGAACTTGCCATTGAAGTCTTTGAGTATTCCATTCATAAGTCTCATGAAGGTAATAGGAGCATTAGAGAGTCCAAATGACATTACCTTCCATTCATATAATCCATCATTGGTTTTGAATGATGTCTTCCACTCATCTCCAACTCTTATCCTTATTTGATGGTACCCACTTTTTAAGTCAATCTTGGAAAAATACTTTACACCTCCCAAACAATCAACAAAATCTTCAATTCTTGGCATTGGAAACCTATATCTAATTGTAAACTTATTAATGGCTTTAGAATCAATGTACAACCTCTTGGTTCCTTCCTTCTTGAGTGCCAAAATAGCAAGTACAACACATGGGCTTAAGCTTTTCACAATTAAGCTAGAATCGAGTAACTTCTTTACTTGTCAAGCAATCTCTTCATTCTATTGAGGTGTCATCTTGTATGCAGCCTTATTGGGTAAAGTAGCTTGAAGAATGAAATCAATACAATGACTAATGTCTCATATAGGTCATAAAGACTTTGGCATACCTTCTAAAATCAAACCTTCATATTTATCCAAAAGTTCTTTCACTTCATTAGGAATTGCCTTCTTTGTTTCATCCTCATTTTTGTCATTTCCAATGGGTTGTTGTGGTTATGGGTTAGGCATCAATAGAAAACAAGGCTTAGGTTCATCCTTCATGTCCCATAATAATTTATTTTTATCAACCATCATAATTTTGGCTTCCCTCTCTTTATTTTCTTCCAATTCTTCATGATCAGCAAATGGAATCAATCTTATCACCTTTCCATCCTTCTTTATGGTGTATACATTGAGTTTTCCATCATGTTGTGCCTACAAATCATACTGCCAGAGCCTACCAAATAATAGGTGGCATACATCCATGTCAACTATATCACACAAAATTATGTCCTTATAGTTTCCAATCTAAAAATAAACCCATGCTTGCTCATTTACAAGAGTTTGTTGACCCTTTCTTAGCGATGAAACCTAATAAGGAAAAGGATGAGGTATTCTCCTAAGTTTTAACTTCTCAAAAATCTCAAGAGAAACTAAATTCTCAGTAGATCTTGAGTCAATAATGACTTTACATACCTTAACTCTAGATTTGCAAGCAGTCCTAAAGATAGTTTTCCTTTGTGGTGGTTCCATGGTAGTAGGAACTTTCAAAAGTGTTCTTTTCATCATTAAAATTTCTCCTCTTTTAGGTACACTATCTGAGTCAACAATCTCCTTCTCTTGGTATTCATCATCTTGTACCAAATGTGTTCTTTTTTCACCTTGTGAACCTGAACTAGCTCTATCCAAACACCTAGATGCATAATGTCCCTCCTTATTGCAATTGAAACAAATGATCATACTTTCCCTTCTACCACCAAATCCACCTCTTGAATTTCCTCTTCTACCTCTGAAATTACCTCATAAATTTCCTTCACTTTGACTAGTTTCTTGCTTTATCTCCTTATGATCTTCATGGTTTTGTCCTCTTCCTTGGAAATTTCCTCTTCCCCTTTGATTTCTTCCTCTTCCTCTACTATTTTGTTCTTGCCTTCTTTTCAATTTGGCTTCCACCTTCAATGCTAGTTGATAACATTTCTATATTGTATCAGGACACAATAAATTAAGTTCTTCTTGAATGTTCAACCTCAATCCATTGAGATATCTAGCAACTTTTACACTTTCACATTCACTCTACTTTTCCCTTAGGCTTAATTTTTGGAATTCTTCAGTATAGGTTGTGATATCTAGCTCCTTTTTTCTTAAAGTTTCTCTCCTTTGATGAAGTTGGATTTTATAATCCTCAAGTAAGTATGTTTCTCTCACCTCAACACACATCCTTTCCTATGAAGTTATCATGTTCTTATCTTCTTTGACCCTTTCTCCTTGAGTAAAATTCCACAACATGAGGGCTGGTCCCTTCAACTTTGACTTGGCAATTTTTACCTTGTCCTTTTTCGCTATATTTTCACATTAAAAATGGTTGTTCAAGGCTTCTATCTAATCCACAATAGCATCAACATCCATCTTTCCCGAGAAGATGGGTAGGTCACCTTTGGAATCCTTCTTGCCAACTCTTTCAAGGGCTTCTATGAAGTATCTTTGGTCTATAGGTAAGTTAACCACCTCCTTCTCAAGGGTATCCTCTTCTTCCCCTTCTTCCTCTTTCTCTGAGGAAAGCTTTGCTCTCTTTTCCATCTGGCCCTTCAGCTTCTCAAATTCATCCAATAACCACTTATTGGTTTTCTCATGTTCTTGCATCTTCTTTGCCAGTTCAACATTGGTGACCATGTTTAATGTTTCAGCTTCTAACCATGATCAAAACATAAAATCCAATTGCCTCAGGAGCTTTCCTCAACCTCTAATACCAAAAAGGATGCAAAGATGAATTCAACAAAAGAAAAAACAAAAGGAACCATCACCAGAAATAGATAGATAACAATATTTTTCTAATTGATTCATCAAATGAACAATATATATACTTGTTCTCCTAAATATTTCTTCTCCCCATAACTTTGTATTCAAAAACTTGACCTAAACCTAAACCTAAAAAATCTATTTATACTTGCTAGGATGGTCTATGAAACATTCTAGATTATTACAAAATAGAAAGAATGACTTATAGAATACTCTAGATCAATATAGAATAGGCAAGAATGACCCCACATTGGTGTGAATGAATCCCAAGAAAAGATCTTATCCTAATGATGAAATCAGGATAAATTCCTCAAGTTGGCTCGTGTAGAAATCACATCCAAAATATTTTATGTGGGTTCTCTTGCACCAAATTTTCTCTATCATGAGTGTCCTAGCATAGTCCATTATAGACCTATTCCTCCTTTCAAAAATTCCATTTTGTGGAGGGGTTCTAGGAGTAGATGTCTATCTTTTGATACCTCTATCATTACAAAACATCTCAAACTCATTGGATGTAAATTTTCCTCCTTTGTTAGATCTCAAAAATTTCAAACATTTACCTATTTTTGTCTCAAATCTTGCTTAGTACCACTTAAACATTTGGAAAGCATCAGATTTCTATCTTAGAAACATAATTGTCATCTTTCTATTTCAGATTTCTATTTCTATTTCTATTTTTGCTTTTCCTTTTCCCTTTTCCACACAAGTTAGTATGAAAAATCTCTAGTATTTCTTTAGAGGTATGAGTTTTAGTCTTAAAAATTGACTTTGTCATTTTGCCTCACTAACTTTGTTTGCACATTATGTTATCAAGCTTCTTCAACTTAGGAAAACCTCTAAATTTTCTCATGTTACTGATATTGACCAAGTTATCAAAATTAACATTATCAAAATTAACATGACATAACCTCTTGTTCCATAGCTCCACAGCATCAAATTTTACAATTAGACAAGTAGAATCCTCTATATCAAGATAGAATAGATTACCTCTAGCTTGATCACATTTTCTAATCAATTTTCCATCAGTATCATATATCTTAGTGATCTTTTTTTCAAACTCAACCTTACATCCTGAATTATTCAATTATGACACACTCAACAAATTATAGTTAAGTCCTTCAACATAGTAAGCATTGTCACATAGAATCTTTTCTATGAGTTTGATAGAATCTTTTTCTTTTATCAAGCATGGTGCATCATTACCAAATCTTAGACTATTTCCATCATAACAATTCAAGGTAATGAACTTATTTTTATCTCTAGTCATATGATGTGAATATCCACTGTCAATGATCCATTTGTCATTCTTGTTTACAATAGACACAAGAGTAGCTGCCTCATCTTCATCAGATTCATCCTTCATTGCAACATACACAACTTCATCATCATATTCATTAAATTCATCTCTTATTTCCTCTTCAATAATGTAGCAAGACTTCTTGCCTTTGTCTTTGTAGTCCTTGCTATCATCATCTCTTTTACCTTTTTACTTGTCACCACCTATGTAGTTCTTCTTCTCTAGACATCTAGCTACAATATGACCAACATCATTGCAATTGAAGAAAATAATAGGTATTTTACCTTTAAACTTTCTATTACTTGTATGAAATCTCCTTGCCAATAGTGCTTCAAGTTGTTCTACATCCTCCTCATCTATGTGACTATCACTGGACACATACTTTGTCTTTTTCTTCTTCTTCATCTCATTAGGTTCCTTCAATGATAGCTTCTATTTGAAAGTAGATTCAATATTTTTAGGTTTGTAATTATCAAAGTTAGATAGCTTGAAAGTAGTGAGCCTACCTACAAGACCTTCAAGAGATATAGAGTATTCCCTGGTATACATCTCAGTTTTTCTATTTTAGAAACTCTAATAGTATATATAGGCAGTAATGCTCTTAAAACTTTTCTTAGTAAAAAATCATCATCTATTGTACCAATAGATCCTCTTATTATATTAACATCTTTTATCCTTAAGCAATATTGAGCAACATTTTCACCTTCTTGCATTCTCATATCATCAAACTAACCTCTGAGAGTCTCAGCTTTAGCTCATGGAACATTCTTGTCTACTCCATAGATGTTGTTTAAGGCATCCCACATTTTCTTTGCACTATCAAGACCTTTTATATCATCAAATTTGGCATAGCTTAGGGCAGACGTAATCTCTAGCATTGCCTAGTTGTGTTCTTCTTTTTCATATCCTTAGCACTTAGGGCTCCAACAAGATCAACATGCTCAATAGTAATGGTAGATTATGCATGATCTCCAAGTCCTCCAAGGTTTAGCTTCATCAAACTTTTTCAAGTAGGAAATTTATCTCTACTATGCTTGGGTACATCTCTTTTTGTCATCTTGATCTTTGTTCTTATAGCACCTTCAAACTAGTCCTCTTAAACAAATGACTCTAATACCAATTGTTAATTCTTTAGAATAACTAAGAGGTGGGGGTTGGTGGGGTCAATCAGTTATCCAAGGTTTAAAAATATAAATAAAACTTTTCACAGCTTGATGAACCCATAAAATATTTATCATAATGCATGCATCCATAAGATTATGTAATCACTTAAACCTTGTAGGTTACTATCAAATAAATTTGTAGAAATGTAAACATGAAACATAATAGATTCAACAACACATTTGACACAATGATTTATGTGGAAACCCAATTTGGGAAAAACCACCGGTAACATGCTACTCTTTTTCACAATTCTGAAGTTATGCCCTATGAAAGGTCAACCCTATTAAAGATTACAATACACGATGTTAAATGTGACCTTGTTAAAGGATTTCAATCACCCTTTTATGAGTGAGCCTTGTTAGAGGACTTTAGACCATTCACTTGGAATGTCGCTCGATTAAAGGATTTACAAATGACCATTAGGTCAACCTTAATCCAAAGGATTTACCCTAGACTAATACAATTATTAGAGAGTAATAGTAAGACTTTGATCTAATGACAACTTACAAATCCATTTGTAGATTACAAATCTCTATTTTAGTCCTCCATTCTATTTGTCTTTCACACATTTCAGATCTGATGGTTTGTTCACCCTTTAAGAATTCATACCCTTAAGCCTTCTTTCTTAACATGCCAATGTAGACTCTTCACTTAGGTCATTTGATGAAGTAATACCATTGAATCCTTGTCTTCCTTAGGTTCTTGCACATGAAAACCCTTGCTTCTAACCATCCATCCCTATAAATAGAGAATTAAGATATTTTGTCATTCATTCTCCATCATCTAATTTAGTGTTAGGATAGGTTAGGTAGGATTTAATGAATCTACTACTCATTCCATATCACTTCTAAAAACTTCTCCTTCAATCCTCTTTGAATTCACCTCAAAATGGTTTACCATGAATTCTATGTCACTAGCTCATCAATCTTATCTTCCACCTAGTTCGCATAATCTAAGAAAGCAAACTTGTCTGCTTAGATCCATCGAATTCACAATCTTTCTAATAATGCTAGCACTTGGCATTAACTTGTTTCTAATGCTCAACACATACTGCATTACTTGACATGCTCTAAAAAATTACTTGGCATGAACTAAAGTTTACTGTTGTTTAGTATCAACTAGAATTTACTTAGCATCAACTATTTTGCTCTATTTACTCGACTCCAACAAATTTTTCTACTTGGCTTGCACTAACTTTCCTTGATACCTACTATCCATTTACTCAAGCTTGGTAGATGAACTTTTTTTAACTTGTTGATCTAAAATTTCTTAGTGTAACCAACCTTTGTAACCTTAAGTAGATTACCAATGCACTATGATATCACTGTCTTAGTTGATTCTTGTACTCTTTTGTACATCATAACTCAACCTTCCTCTAGGTGCTATTGTTACATCTTTTGATTAAATCCTCTTCATGAATCAAACAAGTGATAGTACTTAAAGCATATAAGTAGTTATCTTACCAACAAAAAGTAGGTTTGACATCAGTGAAAAAATAATGATTAAAATGCATTTATCATACTTGTATCAATCTATTTTCAACAATATCCTTCTTTAAAAAATGCACACTAAACCTTGACATTGGGACACGTTATAGAACATGTCCATGATCCTATGTCACTAGCCAATCAAAGCATTGTCCGTACAATTGTGATATCTATCTTCTATTCTATCATTCTTCACAAACTTACTACTATGTTGACATCAATGAAAAACAAACTCATGAATGCAACATGAAAATACTCCAATCCTTAGGATACTCTCTCAAAGGAATATTATCATCATTCATGCTAACTATCTCCTGCCTTGGCATTTATGGCAACATAGATGAAAAACATTTAAGTTACAAGAATAACAAATAGTACTTAGTTTCTAGTGTTGTTGTTTTAATTTTATCAAATCCTCTTCATCAATCAAATTTGACATCCTTTGGAACACTTCTCTATTCTACATCTTCTTTAGGATCAATAGCAATTGTTCATATTAAAGATATCTTCATACATATGCTACATATCTCCTCTATAGAGATATTCCTCCTCCTTTCTTACATGAATCTTTCTAAATCTCCCTAATAAATTAGAGATTTTCATGCACTCTTCTCCCCTATACACACTTAGGAGATTTTTTTTATGCTCACTCTCCCCCATTGAAATCAATGATAAAGTCCCCATTATGTCAATGTATTGCTTCAATTTAAAACTAGCTTGAGTGTCCAAAGAGATTATTCAATACCAAATACTGAGAGTCCTTCATAACTTAGCTTATCACAAATGCTCCCCCATATAGGAAGCATCAGCATTCAGTCTAGTCAAATAATAGTGTTATGTACCATTGGACTGATGCAATCTTTGCATCATCTCTACTCTAAAGTAGGTAGGGGCATAACCCAAAGCATACCTCTCAAGTAATCAAATGTATCTTTAGGAAAAGTCTTTGTAAAGATATCTCCAATCTAATATTTAGTACTCACATGCTCCAATCTGATATCTTTTTTCATTGCCTTCTCTCTTAAAAAATGATACTTAATAGATATATGCTTAGTATTAGAATGCAATATAAGATTCTTAGACATACTTACTATACTTGTGTTATCACAATATATGATAACAGGTTTAGAAAATTCTATCCCAATATCCTTCAACATTTTCTTCATCCACATAACTTGATTATTTTTATTTGTTGCTTCTAAAAACTCTTCCTTAGCTTTAATTTGTGAGATGTAATCTTATTTCTTGCTTAGATAAGAAACCAATCTTCCTCCAAGAAAGAATGCTCCACCACTGGTGCTCTTTCTCTAGTGCAAGAGCACCCTCAAATTCATTCATTGCAAGAACATTAGATGGATCAAAGATAAAGGGTTAGGGTAGTAAATGGATCTTGAATCCAATATTAGAAATAAATTTCTATTTGTAAGGCAAGGTGACATTAGGTGTGTTATAAACCTAGTTGTCTACCTTAGCCATTTATGGGCACTTTCTAAGTTAAAAATGGGAAAAAGTAGTTTGGGAGGTTTAATAAAAGTTAAAATATTTTCATAACCCTCCTAAGATCCTAAGTAGATTCCAAGATTAAAGTTTTAGAAAGTTTTTTAATATTTGACAAATTTTTCAAAATATTGTCAATGTTGCATAAAGCAACTTTTGTGCAAAAAGTACAAGATTTGAATCCCAACATTCACAACCATATTTTTTGGTTGGAACTTCTTGTGAATGGCTAAATAAGGTTGATAAACCTTTCTCCAATAGAGGATAAATCTAATATATGCATTTTTGCTAAAATCAATAAAATTTGTTGTTTTCCTATAGAAATTGTCTAATAACTCAGTTGTACAGATTTGTATAGATTCATATGTGCGATTGAAGGATTGGAAAAGTTGGTCTAGTTTATTATGAATCTATTGCAAGAAATTTGAAGTCTTGAAGTTGGGTGGAATGAGAGTTATTCAATTTGGTGTGCTTGTTCATTGCAGGTAGGCCCTAACTAGGGCTTCGAGACAAAATCTCTCTCTCCCAGAGATTCCATCATGGGAAAAATATGAGACTTGATGGAAAGAAATATGTGAGGATTTATTTTAAATTTTTTAGTCTCATATTAGGAGGTAGAGTATGTTGAGAGAAAACACTAAACCCTTTTGATAGGCATCTAAATGTGACTATCTAGAATTGGGTTTTTAATACACAAGTTAGCCCAGTGGTGGAGTAGAAGCCCAAATCCTTGGATTTAGATGTTTGGTGATGTTCCTCAAGTATTAAAAATTGTTTGGTTGGGGATGTTATGAAATTTTAGTACTTTCTTTGTAAAAGTGACCTAATAGTTGTATTAGGCCTAGGAGAGAATTGTAAACAACTAGAGTTAGAGGATTGGTCAAGAGTCCTAACTTGGTAGGGGTTGTTGTTTAGTATATTGAAGAATTTGAAGGTGGTCAATGCTTTTTGTGGTAGATTTCCAAGAAGGTTACCTTTATAAATCCATGATCTCTCCTTATAGCCCTATCTATAGGTTTGGGTGTCTATATTGAATTTCAAAATCAATCCTTGTGGAGTTTGTGCTTAAAACACTTAAGGTTTGATCTTTACTATTGATAGAGACCATATTCCATCCGTGAAACATTTGGTCTTAAGATTATGTCTTGTTAAGCCTTAAAATGTGTTCTAGAGTTTAAAATAGATCTAGTCTAGATTGTGTGGGTCTTGGGGACCATTGTCAAAGTCCTAGATTATATTGGTGAAGTGGTTTTTTGCACCTCTAAGTGACAACTTTGATATAGTTTGGAGATTCTGCTCCAAGTTGTATCATAGAAACTAGTAGATCTTAGAGAAGGGCAATGTTGCAACCATGTCAGAAGAAGAAAATGATAATGAACTTCCTACCCGAATGAAAAAATCTCAACTACTAAGGGTGATGAAGAAGGATGATGTAGAAAGGAAGCATATGAAGGAAGAGATTGAAAAATTTAAAGAGAAAGTCAAGAAGGGATTAAGTGGTAACTCTAAGATTGAGAAGGAGGGGAGTGATGAAGAAACTCATTGGAAGGAGGAAGAGGAGGAGATTATTGTAGAATAGAGGTTGTTCCTAAAGACTCTAAAATCCATAGAGAGAAGAACCATGGACACCAAAATTGATCTTCTTGTTTACAATGGTAAGATAGATCCAAAAGAAGTAATGGATTGGATTGATGCACTTAGTAGTTTATTTGAATATGAGGAGATACTCGAGGATTAGAAGGTTAAGATAGCCATCTAATTTGAAGGGTTTAGGCCTAAAATGGTGGAATTTCACTCAATTAGAGAGGGTGAAGATGGACAAAAATAAGATAAGTACATGGAAGAAGATGGTGACCTTGGTGAAGGAATCCTATGCACCTAACGACTATGAGATTATACTTCATAAGAAGAGGTAGAGTCTAAGAGAAAAAAGGAGATGGATGTCTCTAGTTACACTAAGGAATTCCAAAAACTTACTATGAAATTTAAGTTGGTGGAGCCAGAGTGTGTCAAACTTGCTAGATATATGCAAGGGCTGACAATGAATATCCAAGATGAGTTGAGTCTATGTTCTCATAACATAGTCCAAAAATGCTTTCAATTAGCATTGAAAGTGGAGGAAAAGATTAAGAGTAAGAAATATCAAGGTGGAAAAGGAGGAGGCTAGAGAGACTTTGGCAAGAGAGGAAGAGGATCAAGCAGTGGAAGAGGACAACTCCTAGAGACTATAGAGAGACTAGTTAGGAGAATTCCTTTGGTGAGAAAAATTCTAGGGGATCCCATAGAGGAAGAGCAGGAGACTCAAGGGGAAGATTTGGAGGGAGATCATCAAGACTACAAAGGTGTTAGAGATCTAACCAACTAGGGCACTTGGCATCTAAGTATCTTGAAAAGGAAAAGAATCAGACTGATAGGAGGGAAATTTAATCAAAGAAGAAGACAATTAGGAAGAAGATACACAACAATATTACATAACACCTAAGAAGGGATAAATCCTTATGATGAGGAGGACACTATTGAATGCTCCAAGCACTCATGAACCACCTCATAGAAAGAATATGTTCATAACCACTTGCAAATATTTAGATAAGGTCTGTAGGATGCTAATTGACAATGGGTCCACAGATAATTTAGCGTCTGAAGAAGAAATAAAGAAATTGAAATTGAGAAGGGGCCCACATCCAAACCCTTACAAGGTTTCATGGATGACAAAGAAGAAAAAAAATTTCATAGAGGAGCAAGCTTGGGTGGACTTCCAACACTACAACATTTGGAGTCAAATTGCAATGGCAATTTGCAATGACAGTGTAATTTGTGGTCATTTTCATGTTTTTTTTGCAATTTCCCTTGATGCTGTCATAATACTAATGTTTGAGTCATAAATGCAATGCCATCACAATCATAAAACACAAAAAAAAATATATGACAATCATTTTCCATTTGTTTTGATTTTGGAGAGCTATATGCCAAAGAGGTGGAGAGCTTTGAATGAGGGCAGAGAGCTCTGAACATTGTCGTGGCCCTTGTGATTGGTACATTTGGATGTTGTGCTCTCATGATCTCTACATTTTATTTATGTGCCCTTTCTCTATGATTTCATTGTCATCTCATGCCCTTGTGATCTACGTACCCTAGCTCTACAATTTTCTTCAAGGGTAAGAAGAGGTAGGTATATAAATGTTTTTTTCTTTTCCTTGTATATATTTCCTTCTAAACATGTATCTATTTATATATTCAAAGAGTCTTTTTCAAGGTTCTTATTACATATATGATCCAGTTGCATATGTATTCCAAAGTCCAGATAATAAAATAGTAAAACTCACTCAGCCCATACTAAGTGACTTACCTCAAGATCCTACAAAAAAATAATGTAGACCACAAAAAATGGGCCAAGTTCGCAAGAGATTTTACAAAAACATATCATACCAACCAGTTAAATGGGTCTAGATGCTGATTAGCTGGGTTGATATGGGTAAGTGCACCAAGTTGTGGTGCCAAAAGGGGGGTATAAGTGGACACCTTTTTTCTTCTTCTAAAATCAGCAATTTCTTAACTTCAACAAGAATTTGAAGATATTTACGCTCAAAATTTTAAGATATGACAAAAACAAAAGTAGTAGTCCTTTGAATCTAGTTTCTAAACTACTATTTTTTTTCAAAATGGTTTAGTTTTAGGTCCTCAAAAAAGGGGGCCACAAAAAGTGGTACTCTTTATTCCAAAAAAACATAACATAGTACAAAGTGTGGCCCCTCTAAAATTTTAACTTTTTTTTTGAAATTCTTTAATCGCTCTAGTCAAAAGTTACCTAACACTATGTAGTTTATCCCATATTTTTCAAGTAATTTTACGAAGTGTATTTTTTTTATGAATTTTTTAATTAGACACATCCCGAAAATGTGATATATCTGTGTGCTCCCCCTAGAAATTATTGAAAACTAAACTAAAATCAAAGCTTCTTTTTGTCAAAGTGTGTAGAATGGAGTCTAGTTTCTAAAAAGCTAAGTTGTTGCAAAATTTAATGAACGAGCTAAAATCTACAGCCCAATTAGTACATGTTGGTTTTTGACAAAAAATGGACAAAACTAAGTCGTTGCAAAATTTAATAAATGATCTAAAATCTACATCCCAATTAGTACATGTTGGTTTTTAACAAAAAATGGATGTACATTCAAAATAAATTATAGATGAAAAGCTTGAAATAGTTCAAATTAAAAATAAATTATATGGTTATATAGCTAACACAGAGACCTACATTGTCATGTAACCAGATTTTATTAATGCTCAACCACAAGCAAACTTGAAGGAGAGCACATAAGAAAAATCAATCATTTTTTATATGTTTGCAAAAAAATACATCTTAGACTAGTTTATAGACTCCAAACCTTTGGGTTGGATCCCCAAGGTAAAACCAAGCCTTAGGCTTGATAGAATGCAAAGCTTTGAATAATGTGCTCTTTCTATAGTGTGCACACACTATTTAAAGCGTTTCAAATTTGAGACTTAATAGCACGTATGTGCCTTAGTGTGCATGCACTATTGAGTGTGTGTGTGTGTGTGTGTGTGTGTGTGAGAGAGAGAGAGAGAGAGAGAGAGAGAGAGAGAGAGAGAGAGAGAGAGAGAGAGTAGGGGATGGGAGAGGGGAGAGAGAGAGTAGGGGATGGGAGAGAGGAAGTGAGAGAGAGAGTAGGGGTGGTAGAGAGAGTATAGGATGGGAGAGAGAGGAAGTGTGAGAGAGAGTACGGGTGGTAGAGAGAGAGTATGGGATGGGAGAGAGAGATTAAGAGTAGGGGATGGTAGAGAGAGAGAGTAGGCACTCAGAAAGGGAGTGAAAGAGGGAGAGAGAGGAGGACAGAAGCGTGTGTGTGTGAGAGAGAGTAGGGCATGGGAGAGAATGTGAGAGTGTGAGAGAGAGTAGAGGTGGTAGAGAGAGAAATTAGGGGATGAGAGAGGGGAGAGAGAGTAGGGGATAGGAGAGAGAGGAAGTGTGAGAGAGATTAGGGTGGCAGAGAGAGAGTATGGGATGGGAGAGACAAATTGAGGGTAGGGGATTGGAGAGAGAGAGAGAGAGAGAGAGTAGGCAGTGGAAGAGGGAGAGTGAGTGAGAGAGAGGAGGATGGGAGTTTGTGTGTGAGAGAGAGTAGTGGATGGGAGAGGGGAGAGAGAGAGGGGGGATGGGAGTGTGTGTGTGTGTGTGAAAGAGAGAGAGTAGGAGATGGGAGAGAGGAGAGAGAGTAGCATGAGAGAGAGTAGGTGGTGGGAGAGGGAGTGGGAGAGGGGGGATGGGAGTGTGTGTAAGAGAGAGAGTAGGGCATGAGAGAGAGTGTGAGAGAGAATAGGGGTGGGAAAGAGAGAGAAGGGGATGGGAGAGAGAGAGTAGAGAGAGAGTGAGAGAGAGTAGGTGGTGGGAGAGGGAGTGGGAGAGGGAGAGAGGGATGGGAGTGTGTGTGAGAGATCTAGAGAGTAGGGGATGGGAGAGAGAGGGGGGATGGGAGTTTGTTTCTATGAAAGAGAGAGTAGGGGATGGGGGAGAGAGAGAGAGAGAGAGAGAGAGAGAGAGAGAGAGAGAGAGAGAGAGAAGGGGATGGGAAAGAGAGTGAGAGAGAGTAGGTGGCGAGAGAGGGAGTTGGAGAGGGAGAGAGAGAGGGGGGATGGGAGTGTGTGTAAGAGAGAGAGAGTAGGGGATGGGAGAGAGAGTAGGGGGTGGTAGAGAGAGTATGGTATGAGAGAGAGAGTAGGAGATGGGAGAGAGAGTGAGAGTAGGGGATGGGGGAGAGAGAGAGAGAGAGGAGGATGATAGTGTGTGAGTGAGAGAGAGTAGGGGATGGGGGAGGGGAGAGAGAGGGGGATGGGAGTGTGTGTTTGTGAAAGAGAGAGAGTAGGAAATGGGAGAGGGGAGAGAGAGTAGCTCGAGAGAGAGAGAGAGTAGTAGATGGGGGAGAGAGAGAGTAGGTGGTGGGAGAGGGAGTGGGAGAGGAAGAGAGAGAGGGGGATGAGAGTGTGTGTAAGAGAGAGTAAGGGATGGGAGAGAGTATGAGAGTGTGAGATTAGGGGCTAGCAGAGAGAGAGAGTAGGGGATGGGAGAGGAGAGAGTGTGAGAGAGAGTAGGAGATGGGAGAGGAGAGAGAGCAAGAGAAATTAGGGAATGTGAGAGGAGTTAGAGAGAGATTGAGAGAGTAGGCAGTAGGAGAGGGAGAGAGAGAAAGAGTAGGGGATGGGAGAGGAGAGAGAGCGGGAGCGAGTAGGGGATGGGAGAGGAGAGAGAGAAAGAGAGAGTAGAGGATGAGAGAGGAGAGAGAGTATGGGATGGGAGAGGAGAGAGAGTAGGGGATGGGAGAAGGTAGAGAGAGTAGGGGATGGGAGAGAGAGAGTAGGCTATGGGAGAGGGAGAGTGAAAGAGAGAGAGAGTAGGGGATGGGAGAAGAGAGAGAGAGCAAGAGAGTAGGGGATGGGAGAGGAGAGAGAGTGAGAGAGTAGGGGATGGGAGAGAGAGAGTGAGAGAGTAGGTGATGGGAGAGGGAGTAAGAGAGGGAGAGCGGGAGAGAGAGGGTAGGGGATGGACAAGGAGAGAGAAGGAGAGAGAGAGAGTAGGGGATGGGGGATGGTGGGCTAGGGAGAGAATTATTTTCACATAGTGTGTACACACTATAGTGGTACACACTTTATGGTGTTTACATGCTATAGTGTGTATGCACTATGTGAAATCACCAAAAAATGGTCATAAAGAAAGTTTGGGTCCCTGCTGATCCATATTCTACTTTTTGTTTGTTGTGCATTCTGTTGTTCTGATAGAAAACATAGGTTTCAAGCTATTGAAAGTTAGAAAACACTATTTGAAGACTTTTTGAAGCTAGCAAACACCAAATTCAATCATTGGATATGCTATTTGAAGGCTTTTTGAATATTCTTTCTATAGAAAAGGTTAGTGCAATCCTTTTTAAATATTGTTTGTTGATAAATAGAGACGAATTTGATTATAATTTGACATGTTGTTTAATATATAGTGAATTCATTGAAATTTATATGTTTGAATGAATTATTATTTGGAAATGGTTATAAATTTGGCAAGTTTTTTAATATATATTGTGTATTCATTGAAATAATTGTAATTTTTATATGTATTTGAATGATTTGTAATTTACAAATTGTAAATAATTCAAATGTTTGAATAATTTGACATATAGAAATCATCATCATGCCAAGGAAGAAACCAAAAACTCAAACAAAGGAAGAGAAGGAGACATATTTGGAAATTAAAATGAGATAAAATGACACTACTACATGAACAAAGAAAATTACAAAGCAATAATGAAGAATTGACTTTCAAAGAGAAATAAGAACCACTAATAAAAAGGAACAAAGAGGAAGAATTGGAATGAAAAAGAGGACGAATGAGACTATTATGCTCAAGAAGACAATTGAATTGTGAGGCTACATCATCTTCCAATGTTGGAGTCATATCATCCTCTCATGTTGAAGAGACATTAATTTGTAGATTTGACGATGTACACACTCCATCATGTCATGTTGAAGGCACAACATCAATATATCAAGTAGGTGATATTCCATCTTTTGCATCTTATTTCTAAGGCACAACATCTTTGGTTCAAGGTATGCAAAACACTCAACTTTAAGTTGATGTTCTAAATGTTGAGGGAATGGAAGAGATTATAACACCTTCTAGAATTCATTTTAGAAGACCAAATATATGATTGATATTGATACTAACATTTTGAAATCAATGCCTGACAAGATTAGCAAGCGTACTTGTCAAAGAAACATTAATCATATGTGGAGATTATTCTTTAAAAAATTAAATATTGTAGGTCAATGACAATTATTTGTTGAAATGATGAGGAATTTGAAATTTAGGCCTATCATGAAGATTCTTGGGCTAAGAACGATGGAAAATTCAAATGAAAAAAGCATTGTAAATAATCTAATGAGTTCTTATGACAAAGTGGGTTCTAATCACACACCAAAGATAGTAATATCACTAGATGAGTACTTACATTGACAATAGTAAGTACCCAAATGAAGATAGCTTGACTCATGAGAAAGACAAGAAAAACATTGAAATTTGGTAGAGGTACTCTAAGAAGAGCTATGCTAAGGCATTACAGATTGGAAGATCCAAAAATAAATGAGCTATAGACATTTAGCAGTAGACTACTGCAAAAGGATAAAGAAATTAGTGAAGCTTTGAAATCATTGATCAAAGATTTTTGGAAAAATAACACACATGTTTCCTCTAATCAAAGAGATGTTGTAAGAAGGAGGATTGGTAGCCAAAATCGAAAACCACATGCAAAACATTTTTTGGACTCAACTTAGACACAATTTTTTGCAAAATTTATTGGTTTGTATCCTCAAATTTGAATAAGTCAAATATTTTTTGAGATGGGTAAACCTTTTTATGTGAAGATAAATCACACACGCACAACTTGTTGTTGTAGGATGCATATTTGTTGGTGTAAATAAGTATTTACTATTTACACTTACTTAAGTTTACTTAGGTTAATGCATATTTTTTATTATTTATTTATAGGCCATCTAGGAGTATGTGTACTCTTGTGAGTTGTCATGTTAACAACACAAGAGTCTGCACCTCTCTTATGCACGTGGTGTCTACAACACAGGAGTTAGTACACTAATTAAGCACATGGTGTCTACAATCTTGTCATTCTTATCCACTCATGTAGAATGATGGATAAGGCATGTGCTTAGTTGTCATGATGCTTATCTTATCTCCTAGTTCTTTCTAGAGATATTCTAGGTGCTTCTTGAGAGGCCTTTATATACAAGCACTCCTAGTGTGTTTGTATATACTAAATAGAGCAATGTATTAGGACATACCTTGATTAATTAATCAATATCTAGTTTTGGTCTACAGTTGTGCTTTTGTGCTTTTGTTTTGGTATCAGAGCTCTTGGAGAATTTCTCTTTACATAGTTATTCGAGACCATTCTTACTTCAACACCTCAACCTAAATCCAGAGTATCAAAAAAATTGAGAACGTTTAGAGCTAGATCTAACCTTGCCATTGCATCTGGAATGTCAGTGAATAGTAAAAATTAGCTATAAAGTTGCCTACCCTAGGCCAAAGTCAATTGTGAGGCAATTTTTTTTTGTAAATCGACACCCAAAGGACTGATTTTAGAATTGGTATGATCATTTTAGATTTGTACATTTAATTTTTAGATCTACATTTTTTTCATCTGCATGTCTACTAATTTTTTTGGATTTGCATTATTTTCTTAATTTTTTTTGGCCATCGAGCCATAGGAGAGATTTCTTGTAGGTGAAGATTGAAGCTTGCCAATGCAAATCAAATATTTGCATCACATTCAGAAGGTCAAAAAACCATCAAATTGGATTTTGTTTCATCCAAATTGGACATCTAAAGAAAAATTTAGAGCCATTTGATTTTTGGAGGCACAACAATGGCAATTTAGAAACAATAACAGCAGCAATGATTTTCAAATAGCGATATCTCCCTCATACAGACTCTTTTTTGTGAGCAATTTCTTTTGTTTTGGGGTAGAATTTTGTGATCTACACATTAGTAAAGGTGGTTTGAGATCTTTATTTCTGAATTTTTTTGTAACTCACAAATTCCAAATTTTACCACCTAAAATGCCTAGTATGGGCTCATCTGGACTCCAAATTAGGTTCCTTTTTTTTGTCTACTTTCTAGATCTACAATCATATTATAGGTTCTATGGATAGAAATATTGCTTTCAAAAATAGGCCCTAAATTGGCAAGTGGTAAAGTACCTAAATCATATATTAGGGGGGCTTCTTTGATTCTTTTGAGGTTACATTGATTAGTCCATCATAGAAGAGGAAAATTTGATTTATTTGACCCCAGAAAACTATCAAGAATGGAGTCAAATTGCTATCAAATTTCTCAGTCAGCACAATGCACTACAATATATGAGAGGACTTGAATACAATCATGAGAATTCTTCCCTCATTGGTATTGTTCTCTTTCTATATATAGATTATGAGGTTTTGGATTCACTTATTGACCTTAAGAAATTTGATCATTATGATAATTGGATGTATCTTTGGGAGACTTACAGAGATCCAAAAATTCCTCCATTCCCAAAAGATCTGATACCTCCAATTATAGCTAACTCCTCCTTAGATGAGATTAAACCTTCAAATACTCCTATTGCTCCTATTGATCTTGTTCTAGACACATATGCTTTGGATTCAGTGTAGCAGGACCCTTTATGTCTTCCTACTCTACCTTCATGTGACAACTTCCTTTTTGCCCTTGCAAGCCTATTCACGGAGTCTCACATTGAAGATGTGGGAGACACTATTGATGATATTTGTCTTCTCTTTGAGGCAAATACTTCATTCCCACAGTGATAAATTCATGTACTTCAGTACAATAGGGTACACTTTGTCTTCCTGGTGATGACTTCTTCTCTGACATTTCAGCTCTATTCTTAGAGTCACAAAAGATACTTCTTTTATGATCTACCACTTCTCTTTGCTAAGGATGATCCTTCTATAGTTTTTGCGAGGGCCCACTCTAACCCTCATGTCCATTCTATACATGATCAGTCTTTTTGGACTGATGTGATTGTGGATACTTATGTATAACATCCGTAGGAGGTCTCCTTGTCATTTGAGAAGACTACTAGGTTTTTGAAATAGGTTCAACATCACTCCTTGTTTGATTTGCACTTCTTTTCAGTAGTTTTGGAGGAAGCCATTATCGGTATCGACATAGGGACACTTGAATAGGTTTTAGAGACACCATTCATCTTAGAGATTCCTTCTCCATATAGGGGATACATCTCCTTTATACTCTTGCATTTGTTTCTCCCAAAGGGGAGGAACATCATTCAATAGTCATGGATCAACTTCTACATTGAAGCATTTCTCACTGGTCGACACACTACTTTTGGGGGGGGGGGACTACCTCGTCTCCTTATTCTCTTTTTTGGGGGGACTTTTTCCTCTTAGGGGGTTTTTGTCCTTCTTCAAATTTTCACTTGTATATACTAGATGTATGTCGTAATGGGGGGTCTTGATTACTCCATCCATGCATGCATTCCTTTTCATCTCTCTTTTTGGGGGAGGGTTTTTCCCATGAGTTTTTCCCTCTTTCCACTTTATGAGAGATTGCATTGCATTTCATTATGTACATGGGATCTACCATGGCCTAGTAGTCGGGACCCATATGTGGACTTCATCCTAGTTTTTGTAAGCTTAAGGGCATTCCCTTAAGTTACACTTAAGCGGGGGTGTTGGTGTAAATAAGTATTTACTATTTACACTCACTTAAGTTTACTTAGGTTAATGCATATTTTTTATTATTTATTTATTAGCCACCTAGGAGTATGCATACTCTTGTGAGTTGTCATGTTGACAACATAAGATTTTTCACCTCTCTTATGCACATGGTGTCTACAACACAGGATTTAGCACACTAATTAAGCACATGGTATCTACAACCTTGTCATTCTTATCCACTCATCTAGAATGATGGATAAAGAAAGTGCTTAGTTTTCATGATGCTTATCTTATCTCTTGGTTCTTTCTAGAGACATTCTAGGTGCTTCTTGAGAGGCCTTTATATATAGGCACTCCTAGTGTGTTTGTATATACTGAATAGAGCAATGTATTGGGACATACTCCGATTAATTGATCATATCCATTTTGGTCTATATTTGTGCTTGTGTTTGAGTTCTTAGTTCCTGGGTGAATTTTTCCCTAAGGAAAATTCTTACAATATTGAATTTTCTAACCATTTTGATGTTTTTGGGCATATATGTATATTTTTGCATTCTAAGTTTATTTTGCAGGATTGTGACATGAATGTGCCACCAAGATCTTCAAGGGAATTCATATCCAACATTTTATGTGAAATAGGGGATGACCAACAATTTTACAAGACATCATGCTTGGATGGTACATGCTTATTTTGTGGTTCTTTGCAACTTTTATCAACATGTCAACATATGGATAGTACATATGCAATTGGAAATGAAATAGTAGATTACAAAAAATTTAAGACAATGCCATATGCTCTAAAAGATGGGAAATAGGGTAAAAGATGTGATTTAGTCATTGAAAAGATTCCAATGTATGAGTTCATGAAGATTTTTCATAAAAAGATTATTTACGAGTATGCAAGGCATACACATAGAGCTCGACAGCTAGATTTGCAATTCAAGTTGTGCAAGGATATGTTTTCACTAGATACCATTTTTTTAGTTGTAGACTTCACAGAGAATTACACACTACAACTACAAAATGAGGTGCAAGAAAAGGATTATACTTCTCAATAGGTTTCCATATTTGTTCACATAACATTCATGCATTCACTTACAAGTACAAAGGATGAGAAGAAGATTTTGAGGGAGTACCATTTTTACATCAGTGATGATCAATCACAATCTATGAAGTTTGTACATGGTTTTTTTCAACTATTTTATAGATATTTGGCTAATAGGGGCATATCATATCATCAACACATTATTTGGTCAAACAATTGTGCATCTCAATTCAAGAATGCATGGATGTTCTATTGATTGAGCAGGATGTATAGGTTGTGTAGAATTCAATATATGTGGAATTTCAAAGAGGTTGGTCATGGAAAGGGGGAGCATGATGGTGCAAGCACATGCATCAAAAGAGCCTTAGCTTGTGAAGAACTAAAGTACAAAGATGGAATAATATTGATAGATGCAAAATCCATCATCTAGTGGTGTAATGCTACAATGGGTCTAGGTAAGGAAAGTGAGTCTATGGTTCATAGATTTTTTTGGTTGATAGATAATACTAACATTGCACCATAGGAGGGTTGTTGCACGCTAATAGGATCAAGTGAGTTGTACTCTTTTAGAAGCTCTAATGTAGGTTCATGGAATATCCACACATGGAAAATGGCATGATATTTTCCATCATGTGTAGAGAAAAATTGGGATGAATATGAGTTGATTGAATGGGTGGACAAATGGGATATATAAGTTTTGGAACCAATTGACATCTATGTTCCCCCACAAGCACTAGAAATAGTAGAGATGAATTCATCTATTGACTTTGACCACTTGTCTAATCTAGTGCAACCTGGTAATATATATATTTATATATCTTTGTAATTTCAATATGTAACTTTATAATTTTTACCTAATTAATTTCTAAATTAATGATCACATTTTGTACATTTATCACTATAGGCCATATTTTTTCTAGTATTACACCTGAAGACAATGAAGAAGGGACAAATTATTATTTGTGTCATTGTGTCCAAGCCAAAAAAATATTGGATCACTTGGTTGTAGATGGTGAAGGTATAGAGTACCATATCGGTGTGGTAGTTGTAACCAACACATGGCTTAGATGATATTCTATGAAAAACCCTAACTTGTGGTTATTCAAGGATTGGTAAATAGAGAGGAAGATTCTTCATTATTTGAACCTTGTTGTCACATCAAATGTCCACTTGATAAAATATGGTAGAAAACCACATAATAAGACTCTTTGGAAAGTTCTTGAGTTAGACCATGAGGCAATACTTGAGACATTAAAATGTAGACTAGATCTAGTTGGTTCATTAGATTGAATAGGGAGAGAGGGAGAGAGAGAGAGTGGTCAATTGGATCCTTGGTGTCATTATAAGCTAGGATACCAAATTGAACCAAAGGTCAAATTTGAGGAATTTGAGTTATTTCTTATGCAATAAGGATTTTTTAGGTCTTTAGATAAATTTAATTTCCTTGGGGTCTTTGGGCAAAAATTTAGGTGTCTAGGAGGTTATTAAAGCAAAAATGTCAATGTTGTCATGCAAAAAAAATGCAAAATGACAACTTTTCTTGCTAAATAATTGAAAAGGAAGTTGAACATTAGCATAACCATTTGAATGATGGTTATGACCATTGGAGGCAAGGAATACATGTTTAAAAATGTTGTACATGGAGAGGACACCATAGCTGTATGGACTGGTTAAGATTTACATAAATAAAACTCTATTTTTCTACCTTTTTCTTTTATTTTTTGAGTTGTATGGATGTGTACGGATTGGTGAAGGAGATCAACTATCATGGTTGGATAGCTTGATGAACTATGTCTCATTTTCATTTGGTTTGAAGGTTATATCTTTTCATTTGTTTAAGTTATTGCAGTTTTTGTGAAGGTTGCTTATTTGGGCTTAAATTCAAGGGTTTTGGCAAACATGTGGCTCTAACTTGCAAAACCAAAGTTGAAATTTAATGCCTCTTTGGGGGATGCAAGTTAGGGGAGTGTACTTTGATATGGAAAAGTTTTAGACCTAGAGGAATTGGTTTGATATTTTTACGCGCTGACCCTAGGCTGAACATCCCTATGTGTTCAACCAAGAATGAAGAAGAAGTGGTATTTAGGCTTCCAAACTGATTGTTTGAACCTAGGTGAATGGTGAAATGGAGTTTTCAAAAAGGAGAGGAATAGTTCCATGGGGTTGAGTGGATTCTATAAACCCATCTTTAAGCACTTTCTTTGGAAACCTAGCCTAATTAGGCCTATTAGGTCTACGAACTAAAGTGGAGTTTGCATATGTTGGAATAGAGTTAGCCCTTGATCCTTTGGAGTATTCAAGAACTAGGTAAAAGGTATTTTAAGATGTGATAATTTGGCCTTGTCCTTTGGAAATCTTGGAAGTTTTCCAAGGAAAACTAAATTTTGACCTAATTGGATTTCTAGGCCTAAGTTAGGGATATTGATCCTTTGAAGGTGTTGGGGCCTTGAAAGTGCATGAATCCTAGTGGTTTAGTCCTATAAATGCTGAATCAAGTCTAAGTTTGAAGTCTTGAAACCTTTTTACTTGTTTTGCCTTAATTGGTCTAGTTGAGGGCAAGTGTCCCTAAAGCCATATTTTGATCCAAGTTTTCCAAGAGCCCTAGGAAAAGGGAAGGGCCTTAGGAGAGTGGAGCCCACTTGGATAAGTAAAGGCCATCATTTGGAAAAGGCTAGTAACCAAGACATCATCCTAAAGTGGGTTTGGGTACTCTTAGAGGTTTAAGAACCAAGTGGAAAAAGTAGGTTGTGTGCTCTGCATCAATAAGGGTCATTAGACCTAGGTGTGATAGGTAGGGTGTAGGAAGTCACAATGTATTTGGAAGAGTCACTAATTGGAATAAAATTCAAGGCATACCTTACTATAGGGAAATGAGCAACTTAAGGGATAAGACTCTAGCTTAGGGAAGGGTCCCTAGAATGGAATTGCTAAGTGATAGCCCATTTAACAAGTTGGAAGTGTTAGAAAGTATTTTGCATGTAGTAGAAGTTTGAATTATATAGGTGGGGATAGAAAAGAATAAAGAACATATGAAGCAAGTGAATTGAGCAATGCACATATTGTTTCATCTTAAATAATGAAGTATATTGAGATTTGACTTTCTTTAAAAGGGTTCAAACGTAGATTGAAGGTCATCATCAACATTATTTTTGTTTAACATAACCTTTCAATATGTGGCTCTTGATTTTTGCATGATAAGAATTAAGTATAAATCTACACAAAAGTCCATTTGTATTGTGGCTCATGTCTCTTAGTGGTGCAGGAGTACTCTTACATGGAATGATGAAATAAGGGTGTTTGGGTCTCTTAGGTTCACCTTTAACCCTTTTATTCACTTTGCAACTTCTTGCATAACTAAGCAAAAATGCTTCTAATCCTTCCTCCAACGGTCACAACCTTTCAAATATGGTTGGATTAGTTGAAGAAGACCTTTATATAGCCCTTTTAGGAAGGTAGAAGTTACAATATATGTTTTTGGCATTGAAATCAATAAAAAGAACCTTGTTTTCTATAGTATGACCTATTTTTTTGAATGGTACAATTATGCATAGATTCCTAGGTATCTATTCTTGGTATGGTTGGATAGATATTTGAATCACCTTTCTAATGCAATTGGTTTGAGGTCTTGAAATGTTGTAGAACTCAAGTTATTCCTATTTTAGTGCTGATAGCCTAAAATTCAAGGGTTTCAAGGGTTTTGATTAAAATCAAGATATAATGTGAGATTCCACCATAGAAAAATTATGGCCTATGGTTGAATCCTTGTATTTTTAATGAAATTTAAGATTCTTTTGGTTTCAGGTGATAAGATGTAGCGAGAAGGAAGAAACACGGTGCCCTAGATGCATATACCTTGTTTGCATCAATACACAAACCTATTGTCCCAACATTTTAAGGCCTTAAAAATCCATATTATGGTCTATAACTTGGTGATCAACATACTTGGATCATTCTTGAACATCTCCAATCGGTCTCATGTTTTTAGCACATGTTTGAATGGTACTTCATTCGTAACTATGGCCTAATTACCCTTGTGTCTAAATGTTGTCCCCACGAGTTTTGACAATTCACCTACTAATGGGATCTCTCCACTTTGGAATCTAATAATACATTAGAAATAGGAAGTAATATTGGTGTTAGTCTTTTCTTTTCATGCTAAGTCTACAAGTTGCAAACCTAAGTCTCATTCCTTGGGCTACTAGGAATCTAAGAGGTTAATGAAGGAACTATGTCCTTTTCTCAGTTTGGGGTCTTCAATTCTAGTACATATGCCTATGCTGATGTAATAAAATCATTTCTTGACTCTAAGTTCTTGGGTCCATGTCTGGTGTAGGTTTCTTGTATTAAGCAATATTTGTTGTCAAGGTGGAAGTGTGGGGTCTTAAGCCTTTTTTGGGCTGTCAAACATTGTTAGGTTGTTCTTGTAGGTTGTACTCTCCCAATCTACCTTGTTAGTACCCTATCACTTGCATAACTTAGGCCCTTTTTTATGTATTTGAATGCCCTTGCATTATCCTCATAGTTACTAGTGTATAGGTCAATATTTGAATCTCAACATGTGAATAGTTTGTCTTAGTTCTCATATGTAGTAAAGGTCCTTGAAATCAATTACAAATCATAAGTTACATGCATTAAAAAAATGAAATTGGGTCTCACAAACATGATTGCAAGTTTTCTCATGCTTAAGTGGTTGGTAAGCCTTAAGACCCAACCAATAATTGATAGGCAAGTATTGTAATCAAGTCTCTAGGAATTGATTGCAAGCTCTTTAAGCATCTTCATATGTCATTGGGTTAAGTCTTGCATCCCTAAAATCTAGTCTTGAAGACTTAATTTCATATCACCCTCTTAACACAATAATAGTTAAGTATTTGAGAGTTGACTACATATCAACATGTATTGAACTTACAAGTTGTAATGTAGCTCTAGGACCCAATTACATATTGTATCTCTTCTACACTTTCAATCAAGTCTTTAGGGTATGATTACGTATCTTCTTTATAGAAAATTATAGGCAAAGTGATGCAAAGCTAGATGGGCCCTTCCAAGTTCTATGAGAAAATACTCCAAACAATGTGTTTTCCCAAAGGTTTCCGAATGCAACCTTAAGGCTTAAGTTTCCCAAATTAGGTAAATGACTTATCCAAAGACTTCTTAGTAATATAATGGTTTTTAATACTCTAATACACCCCAAATAACTATTTTAATAGATACCGAGAGCCTATCTCTAAGGTAAACTAATCATCCTAGCCTAATAAGCCTACAAGCCCCAATTAGCCCTCAAATGTTGTCCTCTTGCATTTTTATCCACATTTTCCCATAACATAAAGAAAATAAATTAAATATTATGATACCCATTTTGTTTCTCTATAACATATCAAAAGATGAGGTATGGTTATTTTGGACCAAGTCTCTACTGTTACACTATGGGTCACTTTTTAGATATAAAAACCCCTCCATTTACAAAGGAACTATATGGAATAATTATCCCCCAACCATAAAACTTGGTAAATTATCTTAATATGATCCTAAAGTGAGGATTATTCAATTTTATTGAACCCATAAACTCTCTAAATGTGCTTTTTATGAAACCCTCACCAAACAAGGCCAAAAACTAGGGCCTCTTCAAATCTGACCAAGAAATCACTTCCAAAACCTGTTAGTTGATCCTACACTATGTTTATGATGATTAATTTGACTATTTATATAAAACCATGGCCTCCTTTAGGTAGATATCCCACTGCTATACCTATGACATCAAATTTAATGCATTTTCATGCACCCAAGCACTCAAAACTTGTCTAGTTGGATGATCATTTGTATCCCCTAACTATTCCCTGCATTAGTATGCATAATTACATATGATACATGTTAACAATCCATCCCCAAGTCATAGTTAGAAAAGAAAGGGGATGGTTACATTATTTTACTTGAAGGAAACTGGTGTAGGGCACCAAGGCAAATGGATAGTGGTCCTAGTTTTGGATTTGGAACATTAATAAGAATGTTGTAATAAGACCAAAATGTAAGGTCAATTAGGCTGTAGGTGTCATTATAAGCTAGAGTGCCAAATTGTACCAATGGGTCAAAAATAAGCATTTTTGGTGATTTTTAAATGCAAATAGGATTTTTGTAATCCTTAGAAAGTTTTAATGGTCCTTAGGGTCATTTGGTCAAGTCCTAGGTGTATAGGAAGCTAATTGTCAAAAATTGTCAAAAATTGCAAAAATTGTCAAGCAAAATTGCAAAAACGCTGACAACTTTGCAAAATGGTTGCAAAAATGGTTGTACATTGGCATACCATCTGAAATATGGTTATGACCATTGAAGACATAGAGGACATGTTTAAATATGTTGTACATGGAGAGGACAATATGATGGAATGAACTAGGGAATATTTGCATGAATAAAACTCTGATTTTCTACCATTTTCACTATTTTTATATGTTGTATAGAAATGTACAAATTGGAAGAAGGGATCCATTGACATGGTTGGATAGCCTGATGAACTAGGTTTCATTTGCTTTTGGTTTGAAGGATTTATATTTCCATATGTTCAAGTTGCTTGTTTGGGGCTGAATTCAAGGGTTTTGGCAAACATGTGCCTCTAACTTGCAATCCCACAGTTGGAATTTGATGCCACTTGGAGGGATGCAAGTTAGGGGAGTGTAATTTGATATGGTAGAATTTTAGGTTTAGAGGAGAAGGTTTCATATTTTTACCAGCTAGCCCTAGGCTAAACATCCCTATGTGTTCAACCCAGATTTGTAGGAAAAGTGGTGATTGGACTTCCAAACCAACTAATCTAACCTAGGAAAAGGGTGAAATGGAGATGTGGCATGGGGAGGAAGAGTTTCATGTAGTTGTGATGGTTCTATGAACCCATTTCCTAACACTTGCTTTGGAAAGCCAACCTAATTAGGCCTATTAGGTTTGTGAACCAAGTGGGAGTTAGGAGATGCTAGAGTAGGTTTAGCCCAAGAGATTTTAGAGTCTTCAAGAAATTGGTAAAGGGTATTTAAAAAGGTAATTTGTTTGATACCTCATTTGGAAAGTTTGGAAGTTAGCCATAGAAAATTGAAAATTGACCTACTAGGATTTCTAGGCCTAATTTTGGGAATTTGGTCTTTTGAGGGTGTTAGAACCCTAAAAGTGCATGAATCTCTATGGTATGAGCTTAGTGATGTTGATCCTAGCCTAAGTTTGGAGCTTGGAAACCAGATTTCACATTTTTCCTTATAAGGCCTTGTTGAGGGCTAGTGTCCCTAAAACCTATAATTGACCCAAGTTTGCTAAGAGCGCTAGAGAAGGGGAAAGACCTTAGAAAAGTGGAGTCCACTTAGAGAGACAATAGTCAGCAATGGGTAAAGTCTGGTAAGCCTGATTTGCATCTTGCAGTGGGTTGGGTGCTACTAGGCACTTAGGAAGCTTTTGGTAAAAAAAGGTTGTACACTCTACATTAGAAACAATGTGAAAATGACTATCTACAACACTTCATCTAAATAAATGAAAACTGCAAATTGGACCTAGGTGTGATAGTATGGGTATTGGATGCCATTTATTACAAACTTGCAAACATGAAGAGTTTTATTGCTGCATTTCACCAATCTCATTATGTCTGTGGTCATTGTTCTCTTTTCATTCATGTTTGGGGGTATGTTCTTGGTGTAGAGAACCAAGCCACTTGGTTTATATTTTGGTTTTCATGTTTTTTTAGCTACTTAGGCTAGAATAAACAACCCTTGGATGAGAAGTCCATGGTTGTCAAAGAAAGACACCATTTTGTATGCTTAAGGCACTTCATGCAATTTATAAGAAAAAGTTGCTCATTAGGAAAATTTTGGATTTTTAATATTTTTGGTCAATAAATCCTAGCGCTGAGTTGTTTTTAATTGGTTTTAGGTATGTTGGAACCTTTTCCAAGTCCTAGAAGTAGAATCAAGTGAAAAATGTAAAAAGTTGCACTTTTTGTGCAAAGCTGCATTGTTGAAAGTTGTAAAAGTTTCTCAAATTTGTAACTTAGTGGGAAAAGGGTAAAAAGTTTCCAACTACCAAATCTTCCTCACCATTCATCGTGGGATCAAACTATCTATTTTTTTAGCTCTAGGTGGCCAGGTAAACTCTAGCTCCAAGCTTGTCTAGTCCCATTGAGTGCTCAAACATTCATCGTGGGATCAAACTACCAGTAAAAAGTTTCCAACTACCAAATCTTCCTCACCATTCATCGTGGGATCAAACTATCTATTTTGTTAGCTCTAGGTGGCCAGGTAAACTCTAGCTCCAAGCTTGTCTAGTCCCATTGAGTGCTCAAACATTCTCGGGCACGCCGAACCAAAACATCCCTAGGGGTCACTAAATGCCATAGGGAAGCAATCTTTGACAGGGCATATCTCAAAGCTTGTGCAAGATATGGATGTGATTCTAGGTCCTATAGGACCATGTTGTAGAGACCTACAATAACCTCTCATTCTTTTTGGAGATCTTACTCCATTTTGATTTTGTGATGCCATTTTGGGTGATGCTGAAACTCATAGTGTTGACCAGTACAAAGTTGCCAACTGCCAAATCTCCCAAACCATTCATCGTGGGGTCAAACTATCTATTTTGTTAGCTTTGGGTGGCTAGATAAACCCTAGCCCCAAGCTCATCCAATCCCACTGAGCACTTGAATGTTCTTAGGAATGTTGAATTGAAATGTCCTTAAGGGTCACTAAATGCCATAGGGAAATGATCTTTGATAGGGCATATCTCAGAGCTTGTGCAAGGTATAGATGTGATTCTAGGTCCTATAGGACTGTGTTGCAGAGACCTACAATAACCTCTCTCAATTTTTTGGGATCTTACTTCATTTTGATTTTGCAATGCCATCTTAGGTGATGCTAAAACTCATAGTGTTGGCTAGTACAAAGTTGCCAACTGCCAAATCTCCCTCACCATTCATTGTGGGATCGAACTATCTATTATGTTAGCTCTGGATGGCTAGGTAAATCCTAGCCCCAAGCTTGTCCTATCCCGTTGAGCGCTCAAACATTCTCGAGCATGCAAAACCAAAATTTCCCTAAGGGTCACTAAATTCCATAGGGAAACTATTTTTGATAGGGCATATCTTAAAGATCGTATGAGGTATGAATGCGATTCTAGGTGCTATAGGACTGTGTTGTGGAGACCTACAATAACCTCTCTCACTTTTTGGTAATATTACTCTATTTTTATTTTGTAATGCCATCTCAAGTGATGCTAAAACCTATAATGTTGGCCAGTACAAAGTTTCCAACTACCAAATCTCTCTCACCTTTCATCGTGGGATCAAACTATCTGTTCTGTTAGCTCTGGGTACTTAAAACATAAACAATAAAAACAAGATATATATTATGATGTTGGTACCTAATATAGAAAAAAATTTAAAAATTATTAATTTATGGTTTCAAACCACTTTGAACTAAGGTTCAAAGTAGTTCAAAGTGGTTCAAAGAGGCATCTTGAAGGTTTAGTTCAAGTAAAGTTCAAAATCCATGTTTGATTTGACACTAGAATTTAGTGGTTGTCAAGATTGAAGTTCAGCCTCTAGTTTTAGTCTGAATTCAAAAGGCTCAAGAGTCAATGTTCAAAAGATCAAATACATAGTTTTTCTCAATTCCATGTGTGATGTCATTGAGGGAGATTCAAGCTAAGTGTTAAGAAGAAGAAAGACATTAAATCTTTATATACAAAGCAATGGAAATTATAGTTGTCTATCATGAGATGATTGGACATTGATAACTTATAGAGACTAAAAGTAGAAACTCAAGATCTTTTCTTAAGATTCATGGTACTAGTTGTGAAGAAAAAATTCATGAGGTATGCTAAGAAAATGGACTTAAAGAATATGTAGAAATATCACAGTTTGGAAGAAGAGAATAAAGTGCATTGGCTACCATTAATATCATGAGAGGCACCAAAAGCATTTATACATTCACTCAACAAGTAGTGTAGTTTTAAATACAAAGTAGACGAATCTAAAAATATGAAGAATGATGATGTTAGGTTGCAAAAAGAGACACTCATTATTCTGGTATGTATTGATTATTCCCCATTTTTTATTCCCATGGCTAGATATAGAAATGTAGATATGCTCTTTCTTCATCATAACTTGTTTGTTTGTTTGAATATTGGTGGAGATTCAATAGAACAAATAAAGAGACTTGGGTACATTATCTCATGGATGGAATCACTCTAGGGTGATTAGAATCTTGATCTCCACCAAGCCATTCACATAAAAGATGCAGAGCTTTCTATGATGACTAATTGGGACCCTTGATCCCCTCTAAGAGGCACAAATTGGTTTGGTGGTTTTTAACACCCAAATGAAAATTGTAGTTTATAATTTAACATTAAAAGGTGAGATTCAATGCCATCATCTCCATGTTTGAAACACTCACAAGTAGAAACACAAGTGTGAAGAATTATAAATTCATTGTCACTATTCGGTTGGCACATCTCAAGTTGAGAAGTTGGACTTAACGTGAAGCCTCGACAAGTAGGAGGCTCAGATTTCAATAAAAGAAAGAAGGCTAATGCTCATCTTCTACCATGAAGAGGACAAATTTGCCAGGGAGAATTCAAAAATCTCACCACAGAATCATCCCTCCTTGCTCTACACCAGTTTGGCCATAGGTTTAAAAACAAAGCTAGTGACTTGAGTGCAGAAAAAGATCATTAGATCAAACTTATTATGATGACTCTTCTTTCAAATACTGGTAGCATACACTCTCCATTAATGGGATTGGATCGAGCCTTGCATAGACAAATTAAATTTTAACATGCATCCATCAAGTGTTGGTTAAAACACCTATGCACTTGCATTGAACATGATCTGACCCTAGGAGAACCCACGAGAAAAGTAAAAAGAACATGTGCTGAATTTCATGGAAGGTTCTCCAAGCCATAGAAGATAGCCATTGTATAAGTGATAGAGCACTTGTGATCTTAAGGGAGATATGAGTGTACAAGAAATTTTGAACTAGCATCAACTAATGTATTTTCCTTTGTCTCAAGTTGGATTGGCAGTGAAAATGCTTTAGTCATTAATACAAATTTGGGAGGAGGAATGTTTTAGAATAAGCATAGACATGGCTAGAGAGAAGGTTGATGATCAGAAGCCATCTTCAAAAAGAATATTGAAAACCTTCACATGGACAAGAATATTATAATTCATTGTCAAAATTTGTTAATATGGATAAGTAGAAAACAAATTACTTGAAATACTCACTCCTTCTGTCACAAGAAAATGACACAAAATACTTAGATTAATGATGTAGATAAGGAAGTAATTGAGTTACTAAGATGGTTGGCATCATCCCAAGCCAACACATGAAGACTCAAAGTCGTGGCATTCAGATAGAAGGTGGGATTTTTTCATGATAGGTCAAGTTATTAAAGATTCAAAGGAATCACAATTTATGGAGCACCCTCACCAAGGTTGAGCCTTGTATTTCTCATCAAAAGATGACTGTCACAAATCAAAAGCTGTGGGAACCTAAAGAATGTGGCGAAAAGAAGATGTGGTGTTGGTAAACAATGACATGTGGAGGTTAATATACAAAGAAAAAATTTTCCTTTAAATAGGTGTCATTACTTATTTCCTAACCAAATATAAATCTAAAGATAAAGAAGCCAATGTAATGAAAAAAGTGAATCATAATAAAATGTTTAATTATGAATTAAGCATTATGCACATATAGAAGTATAAGAGAATAGAGGGAGGTGGTTTTCTTTCAAGAATCAATTATTATAACTGATAAGATCCATCAAAAAGATGAAAACTTATATAAAGGGAGAGATCCAGAGGCAGAGGGTTCCACTTTTCTTTCCTAGAGGTAGAAAGGTGCTATAGTAGGAAAGTGAGACAACAGATTTTGGGACTGTAGGAGAGTTGATCTTTATTGTCTTTTCTGAACTTTGTGTTAGTAAGTATAGGAAATTTTGATTTTAGGTGTAATGAAGAGAGATTTTATTTTATTTCAGATAGTGATTATGATGCATTATGTATTGAAGTTTGTGTAATCTTATACATGTTAGGGAAGGGAGATTTGGGAGAAAATTGTATACCAAAACTTTGAGTTTGGGCAGATTTCTTTCCACTGACTATTATCTTGGTGTAACTTTCAATTTTCTCTAAACACATTTAGTATCGCTATTTCCTAAATATGTTTGATTTCAAGATACATTAAAAGTTTTGATTATTCACTTTCTTGGGATTTTCATTCATTTTGTAATGTAGTATCCAAGAAAATAGACTTTGTGTTATTTCCTTTTCTTTTCTTTCAGTCACTTAGTTTCTGCATCTATTTCGTGTTTATGAGTAGATGTTTGTAAACCTTTTGTCCTTTCTAGTTAAAATCATCCATGTTTAATTCATTGTAAATCATGTGTGGGGAGTTGTACTTGATAAAATTTAGAGGAAGGTTATCAATTCAATGATAACCTATCCAACTGTTAGTGCTGATTCAATCTTCCTATCTGGCCATTTAGAGTTAATTTGTATTTATTTCTTCTGAGGATAATCTATTCACTAACATATGATAACCAATAATGTCATACATGAACAAACATATAATATAGAAGGTTGCATAGGGACGGGGGTACTTGGCATGTCAAACTTTATTTTAAATTATTCTTTTACATTTATACAAAACCTAAATTTATGAGTCATGACAATGATTTTTTAAATCAAGAACAATGATAATAAAGTTTGCAAATGTAATGTATTTTTTTAGTTTTAGATTTGTTATATGTTTGTAATAATAATTTATGATAAATGTTTAGATGCATAACATAGAAGGCAGACTTTAAACATGAACAAGAAGATCATAAATCATATGACAATGACATATTGCAAATGATAAATTTATGGATTTGACACTAATAAAGTTTATTGTTGATCAATATTGTATCAAAGTTTCAAATTAATTAGGTATTGAATTAAGCTTGATAAACAAATAACAGAGAAGGAAAACTTTAAACATGAACAAGATCATAAATCATATGACGATGACATATTGGAAATGATAAAATTATGCTTGAATAGTGATAAAGTTTATTGTTAATCAATATTCTATCAAAGTTTCGAACTAATTAGGTATTGAATTAAGCTTGATAAACAATGAGTTGATACACAAACAAAAAATTGAAAAAAATAATTAGAAATCTCAACCAAGGTCCTTAGCTATGATGCTCTCCACCAAGTACCCAGTACTTGGGATACATGTACTCGATACTTGGGTATGTGGGTACAAGTACCAGGGGTGTGGGTACAAGTACCTATGCAACCTCATAATATATTATGATAACCAATAATGTCATACATGAATGAACATATAATATATTATGAAAACAAATAATTTCATACATAAATGAGCATATAATATATTATGATAACCAATTATGTCGTACATGAACAAACATATCATATATTAACCAATAATATCATAAGTTTAATAATGTCATGCATCAAATATATGTCATACATCATATATAAAATGTCATCTATACATCAAATGTATATCAAATATGTCCATTGACATAAAATCCAACACATACCTCCATTGATGCCTATACATGTGTGCCTATGAACTATATCTTCTCCTTCCTATGAGGGGAAGGAAAAAAATCTCTAGAGGTCTTCAGTCATTGTGTGGAGGGAGATGGTGGGGATGATGGGGTCTTCCTCACACGCTCATCCTCTTGTTTAGGCTCTTCTCTAACTCAAGCTGATACAAAAAAAGTAGATATAAATCAATAATTATTATACATTGGAATCAAATATATGTACAACAAAATTAATTATTTTCTTATTGCCATCAAATAGTCACTTTGCAAGTCCACCTCAAAGGCTCATGGATGATTGAGTATAACAAGGCCCTACAACAATTCAATTAATATAATCACTTATAAATAATATTAGAAATTTTGATACTAACTATTATAAACAACAACTAAAACCAAGAAAATTTTATCATACCTCAGTCAATGGCTTTGAACTAGCCATCATTGCAGCAACTCCACAATTGACAAACTACCAAAGATGAGGAGGAGTCTTAGATATCAAGATTTGCATGTTATACAATACACATTACATGTAACATGAAACAAATATAATCAAATGAATTAAATTAAGGTGAAACAAATGTACCTCTACTAAGTTTGTATCGCTCCTAGGCTCGGAGTCCCTAGTGAATGTCGATGGTCCAATAGCGAAATGATGCACATGCATAATTTTTTTATCAATCCTTCATATTATTACTTAATAAATATATGTATTAATTTAAATGATTAAATTGATACATACCTCTGGACTCGTCAACGGGACAAAAAATGGGGCTGGGAGATCTCTACTAGGGCCACCAACACTCCGACCCTAAATTTTGAACAATGTCAATACATGGTAATTAATTAGTGATTCACTATACATATGAAATGTGATCAAATTAGTTTATCATAATTGTAATTTACCTGTGTGTCAATGTCAAATGTCTCATTTAGGAACTGATCAGTGACTAGCCCATCATCCATACTATCTCTAGCATGACTGCCAAATGTGGATAAGGATCTGCATGATGTGCACATCTGACCATGATGCATAGAAGGCTCCTCCTCAACTAATGGACTCGTGCAATGAATGAGGGTCTACGTCAAAGCATTAATAATCCCTAGAGTGTTGGTCTCTACATGTTCCTTCACAACTGAAGGAATAATCACATGCTCACCCTATGGCTTGACAACATGTGCCCTAACTACATTAGGGTCACGACGTGCCCTCGGCCTCTCAAATGATGACCCCCCACCTCTACCCTAAGATTCTAATATATCAAAATAATTGAGGATCTCCCAAAGGACAAATTCACAATACAATTTCTTTAAGAAATACATTGGGACCTCATGATTATTGCAGGGAGGGACATCAAAGACCATCCACCATCTATCCCAAAAATTATTTCTAATACCATCATGTATGCACCAATGGATGAGGAACTATTTAGTTTTCTCTCTAACAATATTTTGTTCACCAATCTTTCTAAACAATGCATAAATGCTACCTTTTGGTATTTCTTTTTTTTTCTTACATCTAGATATGATAATTTGTTTGCATAATATCTTTTTTGTTCCTCCATATTAACATGCCAAATATCCAACTGACCACTAACAAAAGCTACATGGGTCATAATAGAGTCGTGGGAGGATGCCAATTGTGCTTTCGTTGGATTGGTTTGTCCACAACCTAACCTACAAATGAGTGCTTCTAATTCATTTTCCCCTCATTCTATTTCATTTATTATGTTGTCTTGTGTGCCAGGAGGAGGTCTTCTAATCAGTGTAAGTTGTGAAATTTATTCTTCTTGTTGTGGAGGGTTTTGATTCTCATCTTATGGAGGGTTTTTTTTTGGATCTTGTGGAGGGTTTTTGTTTTGATCTTGTTGGAGATTTTTCGGTTCATTATTCAGATTTCCTAATTAGAAACCAATTGCAATCTAAATAAATAAATAAATTTAAAGAAAAATTGAAAAAAAAAACCTACAAAAAAAAGAAAAACATATAAAAAAAATGCAAAAAAAAAGGTAGAAAATATACGGCATGATCTCAATCTCAAACTTCGATGATGAGGAGGCAAGTGGCAAAAATCTTCAATTCCTTCAACTCACATACACACTATGAGGAGGAAATCTTGCAAAATGAAGTTAAAATGAAATGGGCTGTGGGTTTGTAGCCCATTTATTAAAATTTTTTTTACAAAGCACATACGTGCTATATCACGCACACACTATGGCTTGGGCAGCCCAAGCCATAGCATGTGTGTTCTATAGCGCATATGCACTTTGTAAAACTAGAAAAAAAAAAGGCGTTATCTTTTTGGCACCACAACTTGGTGCATTTACCCATATATACATATATTTAACTAGGTTATGGCTTATGCAAGGGAATGATCCTCATGATTATACATGTGTTTGGTGCATTTTGTTGTTGTGATATATCTTGGCATTTATTTTTCATGACCTTGCTCTAGGATTTGGTTTCCATGCCCTTTTGATCTTTGTGTTTCATTGTCATGACCTTGCTTTGTAATTTTGGTGGCATGCCCTTGCTTTGCAATTTTGTTGCCATGTCATGCCCTTGCTCTATGATTTCATTGTCATGTTGTATCATTTCTCTGCAATTTTGTTGTCATGCCCTAGCTCTACAATTTTCTTCAAGGCTATGTAAATGTTGGTTTCTTTTCCTTCTAAACAGGTATCTCTTTATATCTTTTTTCGAACATGTATATTTAGAGATCATTTTTAAGGTGCTTCTTACGTCTTAGCTACACAATAAAAAAATTGATATAGCTATATAAATATTATAGAATCCAAATAATAACAAAATAAAACTCACTCAACCTGTGCTAAGTGACTTACCTCAAGATCCTCTAGAAAAATAATGCAAACTAGGAAAAATGGGTAGAGTTTGTAAGAAATTTTACAATAAAAATTCATAGCACGTATTTTTAGAAAGAAACTATCCATAACCAGTTAAATGGATCTAGTTGCTGATTAGTTGGGTCAATTACAAATTCCTTTAGAACTGTCATCAAATTAGGTACAATAAAATAAACAATTAGTTGTTTCCAACTAGCAGGATCAAATACAATTTTTCAAAGTGATTAAATTTCATATGCAAGGAATTGAAGAATAACTTCAGTGAACAGTTGAGTGTAAGGGGTTGAAGAAGCAAGTTTTGCTTCTATGTAAATTCCATAATCATGAGGCTCATTCAATTACACAAGCCTCTACTATAATGATATTACCTCTAAACCATGTAAAGGATGTTGAAGTGGGTCCCAACCTTGAAACACTCTTATAAGTATTTGATACTTGGGATCATCGTAGGGAGACTATGCCAATACTTGAAACACTTTTATAAGCATTTGATATTTGAACTATAAATTCTCAAAGACACTTGCAATTGATTCCAATGTCATAGTACCTACCATAACACTTTCCTAGATTCTATCTAGTGGCTTCCATAATATCCTCTAGTTTGTCCAGGTATTGTTTCTATCATGCAGTCTCTTTCTAAAGCCACTCCTTCTCCTCTTCTCTTGTCCCTTAAATTTTGATTAGTAAAATTCTTGACATCTACCTCTACCTTATCTAAAATCAACTTCACAGTGTTTTGTAACTCTGGCATAGGTATTTGATCATTGATAGCTTTCATTTCAGCATTCAAGTTTTCAAGATTGGTCAACACCCTCACTTGTGGACCTCTCATGTCAAGCACATTTTTTACTATTTCAACACCATGTTCTTGCTTTTGAGCTAATAGTTCTTTAGATACATTTTTTAATAAAATATTATTTTTTTGAACAATTGTAAACTCTTAGAAAGTGTATTATTGTTTTCATGTATGTATGTATTGTTGAAATCAATTGATTAATTGTGTATTATCTTTGATGTTACACAAAATGTCATAGCATAATTAGTCAGTGTTGCTAAGCTCACTTAGGCAGTGAAGATAGTTTTCTATATCTACCAAGCATTCCAAAGTTTATCTAGTTCAAAAGGCAATGTCTATTGAGTTCACTCAGACATCTAAGGAAAGTCTATGGAAGATGAGTGCCAATTGAGCTCACTCAGTTAATAAAGAAAATGTTGGATGGAACCAATGCTAACTGAGCTCACTCAATTACCAAAGGATCTATGCAGGTATTTAGTGTTAACTAGGTTCACTTGGTTAACATAGAAAAATTATTTCAAAGTTAGTGTCTACCAAGCAGGGTTGACTAACAAAGGATTCTCTTATTTTGACATATTGAGTTCAATTGATTTGGTTGTTGGTTCTAGCTGACTGGGAAGATGAATATTAGTTATTACAAGTTGTATTTGAGCTGACATGACAATATGAAAGATATAAATAAAAGTTCAAGTTGAGGATTAGAAGTAAGAAGATGGATATGCAAATGTATTGAAGATATGATGATGAAAAGAGGAAGAAAATTAGAAGGATAAGTAGAATATCCTTATGGAGCTAAAAAGCTATAGTCAATTAGGAAGGATCAAGTATACAAGCCAAAATTGAGATTTTTAATAAGCAATTCAGTTGCATCCAAATCAGGTCATGTCATTGTTACTCTCTAACAATTGTAGCAATGATCTAAATATCTTAACATAGTTGGCTTAACAACTAGTTTTAAATCCTCTAATAGGGTGGCAGTTCTATTGAATTTTTTAAAGACCTCTAACAAGGCAACTCCTAATAGGGTGATTAAATCCTCTAACAAGGTCACACCTAATAGTGTGTTTTGAAACCTTTAGCAAAGTTGGCTCCTAATAGGGCTCACTTCAGAAGAGTGAAAACAATAACTAGTTACAATCGACCATTTTTCCCAAATTAGATTTTCAAATTAAATCTTGGTGTCGAATGTGTTCATGCTATTTCTTTTCTATGTTTGCAACTAAGTTAAAGTAATGGTAATCATAGATAACATCTTAATATTTTCATGCTAAGTAACTACTAAGAAATTATATAGTGTTTATTGAGTTATAGCATTTCTTAGTTTGTCGAGCATTAGCAAAATCAAGTTTTGACAGAATTATTTTGTACTAAAATCTAAGGGATCTAGGATTTATTTTTGTAGTAACTGATTCACCCCTACCATATTAGTTACTCCTCTTATATTTTCAACAATTGGTACTAGAGCATTTTGTGCTTGCAGAGAAGGTTTTAAGGACCTAAGCTAAAGATCAGGATGTCTTATAAAAGAGAGATTCCCAACTTGAATAAAGGCAATTTTGCAACATGGAAAGGACTTATGAGGTTACATTTGGCTACTATCAATGATTAAATTTGTAAATATCTTGATGTTGAATACAAAACTCCCACTAGAACATTATTAGTAGAAGATATTGTTGAAAAGAAGAATCAAAATATCATGATGATTGATATTGCATCTACTCTCAGTTATGCTAAATTTGATGAAGTAAAAGACTGCAAAATAGCACATGAAATGTAGACCAAATTAAAAGATAGCTATGAAGGAGATGACAATGTAAGAAGAGCTAAAGTAGAAAGTCTTAGAGGTCATTTTGATCAAATGAAAATGAGAGAAAATGAAAACAATGCAAAATATGTAGAAGGAATCAAAACAAGTGTGAGCACAATCAAAGCATCTAGATGAGACATTGATGACAAAAAAGATGTAAGCAAGGTACTCAAAACTCTTCTTCCTATTTATGCAATTATACTATCAGCTATTCAAGAGATGAGATTTGATCCAAATAAATTTTTTTTTTGACATATCAGTCATGTTTGTTATTAGTGACACACAATTATTCATCTTATATACAGTGATCAAGCTTATTGTATAGCTATCAGTGTTTTCCATGCATTTTAGTTGCTGTCAAGTTCTACAGTTGCTACTAAGTCCTTTAGAAAATTTCCAGTGGTTATTGAGCAGTCACAGTTATAGTGAAGATCACCAATGTAAACTGTGCATCTCAACATGTGTTGAGTTTACTAGTACAAGTTGAGCTATGCAATGTTTACCAAGTTCACAATGCATGTGATGTGAGTCTAGTGTTAACCAAGCTTCTCAGTGTTAACCAAGTGATTCATTTTATACCGAGCTTGAGATGATAGTGTTTATCAAGTCTTTCCATGGTAAACAAGTGATTTAGTTTATATGATGAGTTTCACAGTATCTACCAAGTCACCAGTGCAAACTAAGTTCAAGACTACTTTGAAGTGATCAGTATGAACCAAGCTTCTACATCTACCAAGTGCATGATGATGTCGAGCATTGACAGTGGATGTCATGTATCAGAACCTCACCGAGTAAGTCTTTAGAACCTAAGTTTCTTCATGTGGGTCAAATTTGTAATATTTGTGTTAACTTGTATATTGGCCAACTTTGTAATTTGTATAATTGGATTGGTATATATGTAATGAATTATATCATATCCAAGTGTCCAGGGAATGTGAATATGAATGCAATGTAATCAAATATAATTAGAGAAGAGTAGAAAGAGAAAATTACAAAAGCTACAATAGTATAAGGAGCAACAAAGAGATATTTATCATAGCAAGGTGATTATCATATAAAGGAATCTCATTCAGGAAACCAAGTTGCAGATTAGAGATCACCTACTATTTCATCCTAATAGGTGGATCAATCAAATCCTTTAACAAGGTAGACCTAACAGTCTTTTTCAAATCTCTTTACCAAGTGCATATTTAATTGTATGTTTGTAAATCCTTCCATAAGGTGGACCTAGTAGTCCTTATTGCTCCTAACACAACAGATCATTAGAAGTGATCAATGTAAGCTTTAACAGACTAACTTTATACTATAGTACTAAATTTTTTGGGTATCATCCCCACCCTAGTTTTAATTTCTATTTGGAAGGTTTTTGGGTCATCAAATCTTTGTATCATAGTGGTATAAATGCTTTGATGTTTTTATTTTCTTATGCATGCAATTAGATCAAATTATATGTGATGGATTAAATGCTAATTGGATTGTTAGATTATGAGTTCAAATTGTTGAAGTTCTAGAAGTTACTGATTCACCCCTCCCCTCTTAGTAACTTAGCATAGTCTTGAATATTTCCAACAATTGGTATCAGAGCTATGTGGTTTTCAGGAGAAAATTTTAATAGTTTAAGCAAATATCAAGGCCATGGAGATATTCAAACTTGACAAACATATTGATAATGAGAAGCTAGATTTGGAAATGGCCATTGCCCAACTCAAGAAAGAAAATGAGCAACTCTCTCAATCCCTAAAGAGAAGAAAAGAACTTGTAATTCAAATGAATGATCATCTCTACATTGAAGAAAGAATTGAAGATATTCATTTAAGAAATTTAGATGAAGCCAATGGAGAAACCAAAGAACTCCTAGAAAAGAATGGTTCCCTAAAAGAAGAAGTAAGAAAACTGAAAAGAGAGCAAGAAACTCAATTAGTAAGGTTATGTGAAGTCGTGGAGCAGAAGAACAAGATAAAAGAAGAGATAGATGGAAGGAAAAATGAAATCTAGAACAAATCCATTCAACAAGTAGACCTTATTGATCAACTCTCCAATGCAAATGATGAAATCATGAGCCTAAGATTTGAAAATGAAAGAATAAGAAATTATCTAAATTCTAAAAGGAAAGTCAATGAAAGATTACAAAATGATCTAAACTCTAAAAGGAAAATCAATGAAAGAATGATGAAATCCCAAGCAAACATGAATCAATTAAATGAGAAAAATCTCTATAGACAAAAAGGAAAAGCGAGAATTGGATATAAAAAAGAAAGAAAATCGTCTAAGAGAGGAGCTTAAAAGAACCAAAGAACTACTTGCAATCACTATGGTAAGATAGGTCATACATCAAACAAATGTTGGAGCAATGGAAAAGCAAAATTCAATGGAAAGTGCTACAATTGCAATCATCATGGTCATAAGGATAATGAATGCAAAGAGAAATTGAGATTTGAAGGAAAATGTCACAAATGTAAGAAACATGGACATAGGTCATTAGAATGCAAAACCAAGATATTGAATCCAACAGAGCAAATTGTGAAAGCAATATTTGGTTGGGACTACAACACGTAGTGTAGATGTCATTATTTTGGAGAATTTGGACACATTGGTATAAATTGTTAAAGCATCATTTGAGAAAAAGAGATACTACTAAAAGATGTTTCATTTGTATAGAATTTGGTCATCTTACCAAGAACTGCATAAAACTGGTAGAATTGAAGATGAGAAAAAGGAAAAAGATGATAACTTTCAAAAATAGATGAAGCAGCAATGGGTTCCCAAGTCTACTGAGGATACAAGTCCAAGCAATGATGATCAAGTCACTCAAGAATTGGGTGACTCTACCATTTCTACTTAAGTTCTCAAAGGAGAAACTCGAACTATGCTATCAAAGAAGACATCCAAAATAGTTCCAGATTGAAAGAAAAAAATGATCCAAATCAATATTCAAGATACAAAGGAATCACCAAGTACAAGTGTCTACTGAGTTATTTTCTCTACCAAGTAAGGTTGGGTCACAAACTCTACCAAGCAAGGTCAAGAGTAATAAAGATGCATATGGTTACCAAGTCACAAAGTCTTCACCGAGTGATCAATGCAAAGTAGTGGATGATAGTCTATCAATATGATGTCAGTCGATCTACCTTTCATACTAAGCATTTATGGAATTTTTTTAACAAAAGGTGTGAAATTGAAGTCATTTCTTACCATGAAATTTTGAGTACTATTACAAAGTGCGATCTTTAGAACTTCCAAGAAATTTGAGAAAATTTCTAGCAATTTTCTTTGAATTATCTGAAACCCTAACAAGTGAAGATGGCATCTAGCTATAGCAAGGTTAAGTGAGGATCTGACATGTTGGTTTTTGTAGTAGAATGGAAGGCACTGGATTTCAATCTCACTCCTATGATTACTAAAACCCTAGATCTGAGTAGAGTGCAATCTCAAATCTCTCCAAAGGTACTTCTGATCAATGATATTTGCACTCATTTCAAAGTTTTTATTCAAGACATTGGTACATGGGAAATGGACAATGCCCTAGATAAGCTTTATGCAAATGGAGTTTTGAAACCCAAGCACCAACACTTGGAAACCAAAGGGTTAACTCACATCCCTCACATGCATATGAATTTCAAGTTAAATGGATTAGGTTTATCCTCATTTAGGTGCATAATTGACAGTTGTGGTTGGAAAAACCAGTGTTGATTACAAAGAAGATGATTCATTGAATCACTAGTCTCCCAATGCTAGCCAAAGCCAAAACAACAAAAACCCTAGGTCAGGTAGAACTTGACAAGAAAACCCTAGTAGAATTGGATGGTAGAGGAATGAAAATTATCAGTGTTTTAGATATGGAATTGAATTTTTGTATTCACATCATTACATACAAGATATACAACTCTAGCAGGTTGAATAGTGTGTCATGTGAAGTTGTGGACTTGGCATACAAGGTGGTAAAGAACAATTTATCATTTGACCTTGCCAAGCTATTGTTGAAAAAATTCGGCAAAAATATGGAAAGCATAAGGACATCAAAGAATAACCCATGTAAGTTTGGTTTCTTGTTAACTTGTCTATTCTTTTATGTTCCAAAATTCTTCTCATCAAAATGCACTATTGTTTGGAGAAAATATGTGTCTACGTTATATCAGATAAATGAGTTTATTGCTAAAATGGGTGAAAACTACAATAGTACTATGGATAATTATTTTGATGCATTCAAAGAGAAAATGATCAATAGGTATTGAATCCCCAAGAAACTAGTTGAGGATTATAAGGATGATGTATGTTTCATGGTGGATAGTGACAATGTGTACATTCATGTAGTTAAGCCTAGAATTGCATGGGTAAAACCTCTTGGTTATGAAGTTAATATTGATGAAACTAAAGATATCATTGAAGCTCTTTTGAATGAGCCAGTTGATCCTAAGGTAGCATATTTTGGCACATATGATGAAGCCAAAGCCAGGATTGAACTTGAAATAAAGCTTCCTTAGATAGTAAACAAAGGAAATAAGAGAATTGCAAAATTGAAAACCAGTTCTATAGTTTTGTTAACTGAAGGAAAAGGTGAGGATGAGGAAGTTAAGGATGAGGCAAAATTCAAGGAGGAAGAGCCATTAAGGAAGAAAGGAAAGGTGATTATCACCAAGCCAAAAAAGCCATCCACTACAATATTCACAAGGAGATCTTCAAGGAAGAAATCTAACAAGGAAGGAGGAGACATTGTATTTAGAAAACCTCCACCCACCTTCCAAGATAGATTGAAAGATCTGGAAGCAAGAGCTACAATAACAAATTTTAAATCACTAAAATATGAAATCAAGACAACAAAGGAGTAGAAGTAGATTGAAGACCTGGTGATGAAAAATATGGAAAAATGGAAATACTCACCAGACCAACTTGCTTCTCAAATTTGTAATGATCTATTGGAAAAGATAAAGCCAAGATGGAAATTTTATATGAAAAATGTCAAAGATGTATATGGGAAAACCTTGAGGTAGCTATCATTGAGCATATCATATGCAAAGGTAAAAGAGTCACTAAAGAAAAATGAAGAAAAAATAACTTTGAAGTTTAATACTTGTCTAATTTTGATGAAGGATATTGAACATTTTGTAAAGAATGTAACAAACACTTGGAAGAATATCTATCTATTACATAAACCAACTGATTTTCTAGTTGATGTTAAAGATGATGATGATAAAAAGGATAAGGAGAAAGATGAAGAGGAAAATATTGAAGAAGTAACTCATTTTGATAATGAAGAAGATAAAGACAATCAAGGACAAGAGGCTACCAAGGAATCAAAGCAAGATGATGAGGAGACTGGTCTAGTTAAGATAGTTGCATCAGTCCCTCACTTCCTCACTCTCTAAGAAAACCAATGACAACATCAAGCATGGAGATAGCCCCAACAAGTTTGATTGTGACCACCAGTGCCACTCCAAACATCCAATCACTCTTTTCTCCTACTCATCTCAACAAATCATTGATAGAAGTGACCTCGACTTTATCTACCAAACTAAAAATTCTTCCTTCATCAATTGAGTTGGCTACTTTAGTTTTCAGCACACCAGTTTTGAGTACTTCAATTTTAAGCACATTAGTTTTGGATTCTTCAGGTATTTCTATAAATATTCCTTCAATAAGCACAATATCAATTTTCATAGCAAGTCTAACATGTATACAATTATTTCTATTCCAAGTACAAAAGCAATAAGTGTAAGGATAGTTGATCCCAAGGTTCAACCGAGCACAAATTTTTTGGGAAAAGGAAAAGAGCTAGAGGAAGAAATTGATTTAGATGAGGAAACTATAATCCCAAATTGGGACATTTCCAAGCTTACTCAAGACCAAATGCAGTCATTTGGTGAACTCCTCTAGAAGAAGGCTAAACAATAAAGACTAAGAGAGGAAAGAGATAAGAAATTCAAGATAATTGAAAATGCATAGAACATTTTGGAAGAGGCCATAGGTATTGAGGTTGATTCTTCTCAACCAATTTTGTATAAACTAGTAGAGGCACTCCAAAAATTTAATGAAGATACTGATGGACAAGATAAGCTCATACAAAAGGCAAAAAATAAGTTTGATAATAAATTATTGGAGCACATTGCTCAACATATAGCTATATATCAAGTAGAAATTTTTACAATTTTGGGCAATTTAGAAGCCTCTTGTACAAATGTGTCATCACTTTTTGGAAAGCTATGCAACGTTTCTAAGTTTACTGAGGAAATAAAGTACAATTGTCCAAAATATATGAATATTTGAAGGCTAGTGCTCAGTAACTATAACTTGACCCTAGTTCAAGATCTGGACATTTCAAGAAAATAAGATTTTTGTCATATATGCAAGTAGAATTGCTCAGAGAAGAAGCAAGGATTAGATCTACATTGATAGATATACAAAATATGATTCTTCCAAACATGGATGCACTATAGAAACATATTTCACATTCAAAAACTCTCATCCACAACAATAACTTCTCCATTGTGGACCATATGATAGAATTGTTAGTAAAAGTCCAAATTGCACTTTACACATGTAAGGTCTTGCAAGAAAATTGGGATAAAATCTTGGCAATCATTCTCAAGGTACATTTGGAATTTTTACCTCATTTTGGTGTTACTATGTAAATAAATAGAGTAAATCTTTGGCATTAATGTCAAAAAATGGGAGAAAGACATATATTATGGGGGAGTAAGATATGTACAATAAGATATGTTGTATATAGCAAGAAGATGTATAGTATACTGTATGAAAGAACCTTACCATGTACAGATATATACCTTACAAAATTAGTTTTGAAAAATCTCAAAAATAGTATACTCTACCGAGCTAGTATCACAAGGTGATGGATAAAAGGTATTCAGGAAACTTTTTGAATTTAGTTTTGGCTGATAAGTGTTTTTGTCACTAATGCCAAAGGGGGAGATTGTTGACATATTAGTCATGTTTGTTATTAGTGACACACATTTATTCAAATTGTAGAGACCAAGCTTATTGTACAACTATTAGTGTTTCCCATGCATTTCAATTACTATTGAGTCCTTTAGAAAAATCCTAGTGGTTTTTGAGCAATCATAGTTATAGTGAAGATCAGCAGTGTAAACAGTGCATCTCAGCATATGTCAAGTTAACCAATGCAAGCCAAGTTGTGCAGTGTTCAAAAATCCATAGTGTATGTGATGTAAGTCCAATGTTAATCAAGCTTCTTAGTGTTAACCAAGTGATTCAATTTATACTGAGCTCAAGGTGATAGTGTTTGCCAAGTCTTGCCATGGTTAACAAGTGATTCAATTTATATGAAGAGTTTCATAGTATCTACTAATTCACCAATGTAGATCGAGCTCAAGACTACTTGTAAGTAATCAGTATGGAACAAGCTTCTTCATCTACCAAGTGCATGAAAATACTAAGCATTGACAGTGGATGTCATGTATCAAAACCTCGCCGAGTTAGTCTTCAAAACTCGATTGTCTTCATGTGGATTGACTTTGTAATATTTGTGTTAACTTGTATTGTGGCCAACTTTGTAATTTGTATAATTGGATTGGTATATATGTAATGAATTGTATCATATCCAAGTGTGTAAGGAATGTGAGTATGAATGCAATGTAATCAAATATAATCAAAGAAGAGTAGAAAGAGTGAATTACAAAGGCTATGACAGTATAAGGAGTAGCAAAGAGATATCTATCACAGCAAGGTGATTATTACATAAAAGTATCTCATTCAGAAAACCAAGTTTTAGATTAGAGATCATCTACTATTTCATCCTAATAGGTGGATTAGTCAAATCCTTCAACAACATAGACCTAATTGTCTTTTGTAAATATCTTTACTGAGTGCATACTTAATTATATGTTTGTAAATCCTTTCACAAGGTGGACCTAGCAGTCCTTATTGATCCTAATGGGGTAGATCATCAGAAGTGATCAATGTAAGCTTTAACGGGCTAAATTTATACTGCAATACTAAAGTTTGTGGGTATCATCCCCACCCTACTTTTACTTTCTATTTGGAAGGTTTCTGGGTCACCAAATCTTTGTGTCACAGTGTTATGAATGCTTCCATGTTTTTAGTTTCTTATGCATACAATTAGATTAGATTATATGTGATGGATTAAATGCTAATTGGATTGTTGGAGTAAGAGTTGAAATTGTTGAAGTTCTATAAGTTATCGATTCAACCCTCCCCTCTCAGTAACTTAGCATAGTCTTGAATATTTCCAACAAAAATATCTTTGGATGCTCTAGTTGGAAGATTAACAGCTTTTAAGTTAGATAACTATGATAACTTCTAGTTCCAAAAGTATTGAGTCTACATTTGAAGCTAAACTCTCACTTGAGAAAAGGAGTAATAATTCAAAGGTTAGTCAATCAAGAAGTGAAGAAGAAGAAATAGAAGAAAGTTCAAATAGTGATCTTGAAGTTGTTGAAGCCCTACTTGAAAGAAAGTATTCCAAAGGCAGAGTAAAGTACAAATGTAAGGTTTCTCTAATCTATTTTTCTTGTGAAGAAGTTGGTTACATTGTTGCAAGGTGTCCAAAAAAAGAAAAAAATAATGAAAAGTAAAGTAATAAGCACAAAGGCAAGAAGGATTTCAAGAACTACAAGAACTACAAGGAAAAGGTAAGAAATCTTGTTTTATGGCTAAAGATTCTAATAAAAGTGAAGATGAAATGGTATATATTGTTGTAAAACATGAGTCCAATAATGAAGGAGATAAAATGGCACTTATCGCTCATGTTAGGAAAAATGATACATGGATTATTGATAGTAGCTATTCACATCATATGACTAGAGATAAAACAAAATTTAAGCACATGGAATATTATGATGGTGGTAGTGTGAGATTAAAAAACAATGAACCTTGAAACATAAAAGGAAAAGGATATATTTATTTGACTAAAGAACTTGTATGTGAAAATGCTTATTGGGTTGAAGGATTAAAGCATAATCTGTTAAGTGTGGCATAGTTGAATAACATTGGATTTAAGGTAGAAAAAAATAAAAAATATGAAGCTTTGCAAAAATTCAAGTGGTACTTGGCAAGAGTAGGGAAAGAAACTAGAAAGAAATTGAAATGTTTGAGGTCAGATAGGGGTGGTGAATTCATCTCCAATGAATTCAATGAATTCTATATTGAAAAATGAATTAAAAAACAAGTATCAACCCCTAGTACATCTCAGTAGAATGGCATAGCTGAAAGAAGAAATAGATCCATCATAGATTGTGCAAGAACATTCATGATAGAAAAAAAATGTTGCAATAAAATATTGGAAAGAAGCTATCATCACTATAGTTCATACCTTAAACATAGTATAGTTGAAGAAAGACTCAAATCAAACTCCTTATGAACTATGGTATGGCTACAAACCCAATGTAAGTTACTTGAAAGTATTTGGTAGAAAATTTTATATCTTGAAAGAATCTAGAAAAGGAAAATTTGATGTCAAAGGTGATGAAGGCATATTTCTAGGATATTCTTGCAAAAGTAAAGCATACAAATGTTTGAATTTGTTTGCTTATGAAATCATAGAAAGTGTACATGTGAGAATTGATGAGTTTGCAAAAAAGAGTGAAGAAGAAAGCAACAAAGAGACAAAATATTACATAAGATTTGTTTACTATGAACCTGATACCCTACCAAATCTATCTAAAAGAAAAGAAGCTTCACCTCTCGAGTCTCCAAAATCTCCAATAGTTACCGAGTTGTAGATAGTCCAACTTGAGTCATAGACAGAGAGAACCAATCTTGATATTGAAGTTCATGATGAAATCATTGAAACTCATTCCAAATCCAAAGAACTTGTGTTAGCAAGATATGTTAGAAGTCATCATGCACCTAATCAGATCATTGGAGACATATCTACTGAAACAATGACAAGAAGTAAAGTAAAAGATACATGTTTACATGCTGAATTTGAACCTAGAAGTGTTAAAGATTCTTTGGAAAATTAAAGTTAGATTGAAGAAATGAATGAAGAAACAAAAAAAATAGAGAAGAACCAAATTTGGACTCTTGTTTATAGACCCAAGGATAAAAATGTAATTGGCACAAAGTGGGTGTTTAGAAACAAGCTGAATAAAGATGCAAAAGTATCTAGAAACAAAGCAAGGTTGGTGTGTAAAGGCTATTCTCAAGAAGAAGGTATTGATTACGGTGAAACTTTTGCTCCTATTGTAAGATTAGAAGGTTTTAGAACTCTACTAGGATATGTAGCTCACATAGAATTTAAAGTATATCAAATGGATGTATAATCTGCATTATTGAATGGATTTCTTGATGTGGAAGCCTACATTGAACAACCATAAGGTTTTGTAGATTCTAGCAAAAGGGACATGGTCTACAAATTACACAAGGCATTATATGGACTCAAGAAATCTCCTAGAGCTTGGTATGAAACACTTCATAATTACTTGATACATATTGTCTTTCAAAGAATAAATGATAACAGTAGTCTATATATATCAAAGAAGGACTAGATAAAAGGATTGTGTTGGCAGAAATATTCATTGATGATACCTTATTCACAAGGAATGATGACTTGTGTAAAGCATTTTTAGAAGAAATGAGTAAAGAATTTTAGATGTCTATGTTTGGATAAATTAATTTTTTTGTTGGATTATAGATTCAATAGAATAAAGGTGCTATCTACATTACTAAATCTAAATATATCAAGAAATACTAAAGAAATTTGGAATGGGAGATTCAACACTAGTTGGAACCCCTATGTCTACTAGAAATAAGCTTTCTATAAATGATTATTCCAAAGAGGTAGATCAGACCACATGCATATCAATGATTGAAAAATTTTAGTATGTAGTGCATACAAGGCCTGATATTGCATTAGTAGTCAATATGGTGGCAAGATTTTTAGCAAATCTCAAAGAAAACCATTCGATGGCAATCAAAAGAATCATGAGATATCTAAAAGGTACTAAAGACTATGGCTTATGGTACAAAATAGGAGGCAATTTGGACTTAAAGGTATTCATTAATGTTGATTGGGAAGGAAGTGTTGATGATAGAAAAAACACTAGTGGAGGAGCATTCTTTCTTGGTAAAAGACTAGTTTCTTGGACAAGCAAGAAAAATAATTGTATCTCTCAATCCATAGTAGAGGTAGAATATGTGGCAACAATAATTAACTATTCTAATATTGTTTGGTTCAAACAACTAATGATAGGTATGAAGGTAGAGATCAAGGATCCAATAGTCATATACTTTGATAATACCAATGTAATCAATATATAAAAGAATCTAGTAATGCATACCAAAAAAAAGAACATTGCTATAAAATATCACTTCTTAAGAGAATTAGTGTAAGATAAAGAAGTTAGATTGGAATATGTGAACACAATAGAACAAATTGCAGAAATATTCACTAAGCCATTACCTAAGGATGCATTTTTGTATCTAAGAGGTAAGCTAGGGGTAATTTCCCTATTTGATGCTCACTAAATGAAGTTTAGTGATGCATCAACTAGAGCATGTTGAATATCAATCACTTGGTGCAGTATTGACAAGGACATATTGTGAATGAATTAGTACTTAAGGTACATTGATTTTCACCAAGTATTGTTTTTGGTATGTGTTGTCAAAGAGGGAGAAGTATATTATCATATCTCATAGAAATTTTTTTGAAAAGATGGAGAAGTGTATTTCCACAGTAAAGAGATGTCATAGAGGGAGATTGGAAGAGAAGAATTATCAAAAAGGGAGAATGAACTTGGCAAAAGTTCTATGTAGAAAAATTTTTTCTAAAAGAAGGAGAAACTGAAGGCAGAAAGAGTTCACAATGATAGAGTGAGTTCTCACGGATGAGAATTAGAATGAAACCAAGGATATGCTCCTTACATTATTCTTGCTCCAAAAAAAGTTCATTTTAATATGACATGTTGTGTTGCCATCAATGCCAAAAAGGGAAATTGTTGAATAAAGTTGATTAATTGTGCATTGTCTTTGATGTTACACAAAATGTCATATCATTATCAGTCATTCTATGCCGAGATCACTTGGGCAGTGAAGAAAATTTCCTATGTCTATCGAGCATTCCAAAGTTTGTCTACTTCAGAAGGCAGTGTCAACCAAGTTCACTCAGGCATCTAAGGAAAGTTTGTGGAAGATGAGTGTTAATCGAGCTCACTCGGTTAAAGAAGAAAATGTTGGATGGAACTAGTGCTAACTGAGCTCGCTCAGTCACCAAAGGATTTATGCAAGTATGTAGTGTTAACTGAGTTTACTTGGTTAACATAGGAAAATTATTGTCTTCTGAGCAGGTGATGTAGGAGCATCCAATGGTATAAGGGCAATCCTGTGTCACCCAAAAAAATGTACTTATACTTAGTTTCTATTTCATGTGTTTTCATTTCTGGATACCCATTTGGGTCAAATAAAGGTTCTAACTCTCACAGTTCCACTATTAGTGTTCTAGGTTAGAGTTTTTAATCACCTTGGCATGCGTGTAAATGCCAAAAAAATAGGAGTGTGTAATTGAGCCATTATTTTGGTGAACTAGAAGGTGTAAATTGTTTTTATGATTGTAATTGTAATTTAGATCATTCCAGAAAAAGAATCAGGTCAAAAGGTCCCACGGTTAGAAAGTTATTACAGTTTTTCAACTTCTGGGGGCCCTCCTAAGAATGCTTCAAAGTTAGGTTAGGGGAATTAAATGACTTCAAATAGGATCAAAAAATGGGGTACAATAAAATTTTATTTATAGGGCTATAGAGCGCTTCGAGAGCTTTCCAAAAATGTAAACGGTTTGTCAATCGGAGCTACGGTTCAAAAGTTATGCCTTCCGAAAGTTCAGTTATCATTTCTGGATTCTTCTAGTTTTGCGTCGACTTCTAACGTGACTTCTGGAGCCTTTTATTTTGTTGGTGGATGCCAAATATCACTTTCTAGAATGTATTCCTAATCCTTAACCCTTTGGGGTCTATTTAAGGACATTTCTAGCATTGTAAAAGGCAGTTTGAAGTGGAGTTTGAGAGGAGGTACTGAAAGGAGAAATTATTTCCAGATTTATACTATTGTAAGCCCATAGGGCAATGTTTTGAAGTCTATTTTCTCTGTACTAAATGTATTAGCATATTTACAAAATTAATAAAAAAATTTCTTTGCTGTTGTGTCCATTCTGTGCTTGGGCTATGTCCCCATCAGCAAGGTTGGCTAACAAAGGATTTTCTTGTTTTGGCATATTGCATTCAATTGATTTGATTGTTGGTTCTAGCCAAATGAGAAGATGAATATTAGTCATTGCAAGTTTTATTTGAGCTAACTTGATAATATGAAAGATATAAATAAAAGGTTAAGTTGAGGATTAGAAGTAAGAAGATGGATATGTGAATGTATTGAAGATTTGATGATGAAAAGAGGAAGCAAATCAGAAGGATAAGAAAAATATCCTTGTGGAGCTAAAAAAATATATTTGATCAGGATGGATCAAGTATACAAGCCAAAATTGAGATCTATAATGAGCAATTTACTGGCATCCAAATTAGTTCATGCCATTGGTAATCTCTAACTATTGTAGCAATGATCTAAATCTCTTAATAGAATTGGCTTAACAGTTATTTGTAAATCCTCTAAAAAGGTGGTAGTTTTATTGAATTGTGTAAAGACCTCTAATAATGCCACTCCTAACATGGTGATTAAATCATCTAATAAGGTCACACCTAATAGTGTGTTTTGAAACCTTTAATAGGGTTGGCTCCTAATAGGGCTCACTTCAGAAGAGTGAAAACAATAACTAGTTGCAATTGGTAGTTTTTTCCAAATTGGGTTTCCACAATAAATCTTGGTGTCTAATGTGTTCATGCTATTTCTTTTCTATTTTTGCAACTAAGTTAAAGTAATGGTAATCACAGATAACATCTTAAGATTTTCATGCTATGTAATTATCGAGAAATTATAGTGTTTACCAAGTTACAACATTTCATTATTTGTTGAGGATTAGTAGAATCAAGTTTTGACAAAATTATTATGTATTAACATCTAAGGGATCTGGGATTTATTTTTGTAGTAACTAATTCACCTCTCCCCTCTCATTTACTCCTCTTATATTTCCAACAATGTATATATGTATGTATGTATATATATATATATGTATGTATATATGTTTGTATGTATATATGTATATATATGTATATATGTATGTATCTATGTGTATATGTATGTATGTATGTATATATATACATAAAGAAGAGATTCTCTAATCACCTCTTGGGGGAAATATTAAGAGATACATGTTTAGCAGGAAAAGAAAAGAACATTTACATAGGTACATCTTCTCTCCTTGAAGAAATTGTGAAGCAAGCACTACTACATTTGGGCCCGAACACCACAAATTACACTGTCATTGCAAATTGCTGTCATAATTTGACCCCAAATGTTGTAGTGTTGTAAAGGGTACAATGATCACAAGGGCACAATAAAAAAATTCAAAGATCATACGGGCACAACAACAAAAACCTAGATCTCCACTAATCTCCACTAAGGACATGATAATGAAATGTGGAGGTCATAAGGGCATGACAATGAAATGTAGCAATCATAAGGGCATGGCAATGAAATCTCCACCAATGTTTAGAGTTCTCCACCCTCATTCAAAGATCTCCAACCTCTTTCACACGTAGCTCTCAACAATCAAAACAAATGAGGAATGATTTATGTCATGTTTTTATTTTATTTTATCTAAAATCAACTTCACATTATATTGTACCTCTACCATGGTGTTTGATCCTTGATAGGTTTCATTTCATTACTTTAACATTCAATTTTTCAAGTTTCCTCTTCATTATATAGTCCTTTCCACCCTAAAAACCACTTGGTTACTTCATTGGAATCAAGACTTGAACAAAGCCCAAATTCTAGAATTCAAATAATAAAACAATAAAACTCACTCAACCCATGCTAACTTACTTAGCTCAAGATCCTACACAAAAATAATGTAGACTAGTAAAAATGAGCAATAAATTTTAGAAAAAAATATATCATAGCAAACATTTTTAGAAAGAAACAAGCCATAACATGGTTAAATTGGTCTAGTTGTTGATTAGTTGGGTTGATTACATGTTCCTGTAGAACTATCATTAGATTAGGTACAATAAAATGAACAATTAGCTATTCCAAGCTAGCAGGATCAAACATAGATTTCCAAGGTGGTAAAATTGCATATGCAGATGTATGTATGTATGTATGTGTATGTGTATATATATGTATATGTATGTATTTATATGTATGTATATATGTATGTATGTATGTATGTATGTATATACATATGTATATGTACTTATACATATAAGATATATACATATGCATATATATGTGTGTGTATCTATGTACATATGTATATAAATAGAGAGATCTTGGCACAACAGCAAAATAATAAAACTCACTCAATAGGTAGTGTGGCCATAGGTATTGTCACAAGATTTTAAACATAACTGTATAAGGAGTGAGTTAGTATGTATATAAGTTAAACTTACATTAACTATAAACTACAATACAAAGGTTGCACTAGGGTATTACAATATTGTAATTATAGAAAATCACCTAATTCCCATGATTGGGTGTATGATGGTGAAGAGATATGTTAGGTGAATAAATATCACCAATGGTTATAGAAATAAAGCTACATCAAAACAATTAGAAACTAGAGCTACATATTCGTTAGAGTGAGAAGTTCAAGGGTCTTGATCTTGTAGATATGGGTATGTAGATAGCCTAGTAGGTGGAGTATGCCTCCAGTGTGTAGATGCCTTGTACATAGTTAGGTAGCACTTAACTATTTTAAGACATTATATGTTAACTCACGAGACTTATATTTTAAGACATTATATGTACCTAGTGTACCTATCTTTTAAAAATAGAATGCTAAACTCTACATTTTAGCATTAACTTGACTAGTCTATTTAGACCCATTGATTATTGTCACAAGATTTTAAACATAACTATATAAGGAGTGAGTTAGGACATATATAGGTTAACCTTACATTAACTATAAACTACAACACAAATGTTGCACCACTTTATTAAAGTATTGTAATTATAGAAAATCACCCGATTCACTTGAGCAGGTGTATGATGGAAAAGAGTTGTATTAGGTGAGTAAAGCTCACTAGTGGTTATAAGAATACAACTACATCAAAAAAATTAGAAACCAAAACTACATATTCGTTAGAGTGAGTAGTTCAAGGTTCTTGATTCCATGGATATGGGTATGTAGGTAGCCTGGTAGGTGGAGTATGCCTCTAGTGTATGAATGCCTTGGACATAGTTTGATAGCCTTGGACATAGTTAGGTAGCACTTAACTATGTATGTATGTATGTATGGATGGATGGATGTAACTATTCTCTACTTAATAGTGCCATCCACATGTGGGGAGGGGCCAGTTGAGCTTGCATCTTCTGCGATACTTCATTTCCATTATTTGCACTCTTTGAATCAAAAGTATACAACTTTATCACTTGTAACTACAAATTTCAAATAGTAAAAACCATAATAGTTTCTTATAATTCTATGGTTCTCTTTGTAAGTTTATAAAATTGAAGTTTAAAAATTAATTTCATTTATGTACATCTTTTTCAAGTTTGATATTTATCTTTTCCTGACTCACAGTCCAACAATAAATTTTGAAAACATATATTGGCTAGTTGGAGATTGAGCCAAAAAATTGTAAGAGAAACTATGCCAAAAGAGTTAAAAAAACATGATTGGTGCACAGTAATAATCTTTTTATGCTCTTTTTGGCGTAGTTCTTCTTACATTTAATGATTTTTAGTGAGAAAAAAATTCTAAACAAATCAGGTAGGTGATCCAAAATTAAATCATAATTGGTTGAGGCATGTTTAAATACCTAATTTCACATGTTATTGAATGTTATGTGTTTATGTGCTACTGTTAATGAATTTTAAAGGATGAACTAATGTTAGATGTTAGCTTTGGAAATTATGAGATTATTTTATGGATGCTCATAATTTTTTTCACTTCATGTGATAATGAATGAATTCTATATTTTATTAATGAATGAATGTGAGATCCATCTCTTCTTAGGTACTCTTTCTAGCCTATTGTACTAGTTCTTAAGCACATTCCCTCTATCTAGATGTTTCAACTAGGGGATGTAAACACCTAAATTTGATTACACTTCTTTGGTAATCTAATTTAGCCATCTCTAAAGGCATCATTAATTAAATTATTATTTAATTAATCCTTTGCCATCCCTAGTTGATTAATTTAATTAATCATCTATAGTCCTAATTGATAAATCAAATAATCTATTATTTATCAATTAAATCCTTTTCTCCTATCTAATTCTAAAAATCTCCATTTATTAAATAAATCTATTTGATAAATGAAATCCTCAAATTCAAAAACCCCTAACCTATCTCTAATCCTCCATTTAGCCTAATCCACCCCATCCACCCATACTAACCAAGCTTATCCACTAACTCACCCACCCTCATTAATGCCATCCACTTGCACATCTCTAACATCCCTAATCTAATCCTAAACCCAAGCCTAATCCACCCCCTAATGTTGTCACATTCCCTAAACAAGTTTAAGACTTTCCTAATCCAAACCAAAGTCTCCCCTCAAAAAAACCAACCACTAAGTCATGAGTGCTCTTACAAAACATAAAAGACTCTTACAAGCCCACTCATGACTCTTACACCCATCTTCCACACTCTTCCCTCTTCCACACTCATTCCTCTTACATCCCTCTTACATACTCAACCCCACTCATCATGCCTTTAACCAACCCTTTACCCTACCCTCTCACACTCATCCTCCTTGTGACAAGTGTCACCTTTCCATTGGTGCTAAACAAGCACAATCCATGTGCTCCCCTTTGAGTGCATCTTAGCCCTCCTTAAGCCTTCATCCATCCTTGCATCTAAGCCCTCCATCCCTCTACCCCTTAGCCTATAAATTGAATCCCATCCCAAGCCATTTCATCAACAATCTTTGAGCTAAAGTTACCATGCTATTTTGAGAACCAAAGCCATCAACCATACCCTTATAATGCCAAATTGAGAGCTCACAAAGCTACCAATTTGCCATTACCCATCTCCATTGAAGTAGCTTTTGAGCATCTTGAGCATATATCCACAGCAAAAGGACACATCTACAGAATCAAGAAAGCATGGAGTGCTTTTTCTTGTGAGGTTTGCACTTCTTGTTTTCTTTCTTTGTCTAAGCATATATGTGAATTTAGTTTTTGGTTTGTGAATGTTTACTTTATTTGCTAATGTTCTTTGCATACTAATTCTTGTTCTACATTTTGGCACGCCCGGTGGGACCCCACTATGGGTCATTTAATCATCTATTTTCATCTATATGTCATTTTTCTAACCATCTAATGTTTTTTGTTGTTTGAGTGTGTTGTGAGGGTGTTTTGCTTGTTTTTGCAGGTTAAAGAACGCACTTAGGAATAAGAAATACCATCTTTAAAAAAAAAAAATTCGCATTTTTCAACTTTTTTGGCACAGTTTTGGTCTGCAACCTGTTCTGTCTGCGAAAATCCGCGTCTGCACAAATCGACGTCTGTGAAAATCCGCATCTGCACAAATCAGCGTCTCTGCTTGTCACCTATTTTTTGTGCCGCAAAATCTGTATAAATCAAAATTTGACTTGTAGTGGTTCCGTAGGATTTAGACCATTTTAAGCATTTTTACGCGTAGAAAAAACAACAAAAAAAGTTAAATTCTTTTTTTCCATAGTTAAGCTCTCATTTTTGAAGATTTTGGCTAACTAACTAAATTGCTTTTTTTTTTTTGTCTCATTGCAGGTTGGAGCACATATGGAACCACTAACCATGTTTCTTGCAGGTTTTCATGTTGCTAAAAAATGAACTTGAATGTTTAACCATTTGTCTTTGAATGCATGTTGCTAAAAAAATGAACTTGAATGGTTAAACACATTTTTCATTGAATGAATGTTGCTCAAAACACACTCTTGAATGTCATGGATTAAAATCAACTTTCCTTGGAATGCATGCTTAAAAAAACAAATCCAATCTTGAATCCCAAGGATCAATTAACCATTGCAATATCAAACACTTCATTTGGAGCTTCTAAAATTGAACAAAACAAATCTCTTTTCCACATGCAATCTAGGTAAAGTTTGATTTTTGGACATTTAAGAAACTTTGTTAAGTTAAAATACAAATTTCAAAAAATCAATTTGAGTAGTTCCTTGGACTCACCTCTTTTATAATCACCCATCAAATATTAACCATTGGTTGCAATCTCAACGCCATTTATGGGGATGGGTCTACTTGAAAAAGGTGTTAAATGTTCCACAATCTAACTCACTCACTTGGTCTTTGAATGTTTGCTTTAACTTTATCAAAATTCTTAAATGGGCAAAACTCTAGATTAAATCGATCACACTTCAAGTTTGGGCACTAAAATTGAACAACAACTGACGTGGAGAGCCTCCGGGCGCGCGCTTGAAATCGAATCTCACGCACTTTTGTTTTGGACTTAAAAAAAACTCACACTCAATCTTGAATGCCTTAAAGAAAATTAATCGATACTTGACGTGGAGGGCCTCCGGGCGCGCGAGTTTGCTTTTGTTGACCCTAACTCTTCTTATTGTTTTCATTCTTCGATCAATTTACTTTTGTTGGTGCTTCAAGTTAGAATTGAACATTGTCTCTTAAACATGAGTGCTTGCAAAGTCTAGATTAGCACACATAAGAGTCAGTTGGTAAAAGAACAAGCGTGTTTTTTAGCCCAAGGTCATCCAAGTCTTCTCTCCCCTTGTCGTCTTTCGAGGCCATCTTGGGTGCATAAGATTAGGATCCAAAACCTTGTTTCTTTTTAGGAGGCCTGCTTGGGGATTTCATCACCCCTTGGACGACCTCAACTCCAGCGTTCCGGCGGAGTATAAGAATCGGGAGGTGAATCGAAAGACACCTCTCTTGGGATCAAGATTTTTTCATTCGGGCTAAGCCTCAAGGAACTTTATACCCTTGAGAAGTGAAAGAGGAGAAGTGGGTTACCGCTCCTCTCAGCTGTGTGACATCCTTTTGGTCTCATCTACGGATTTGGGCCTCACGTACCTTGCGTATATCAAGGACTCCCTAGCTAAACCGATTGTCAGCCTTGCAGAAAACCATCTAGGATGTTAATGTGTTTGGAGTGACTGATCGAAAAATTTGTAGAACATACACACTCCTTGGCGCAAGTATCACATTCTGAGAACCACAAACTTCTATCTAGGTGTTCCTATCTATTGCTTGTTTTTATTTTACTTGTTGAATGAATGTTTGCCAAACTTGGTCAATCCTAGCTTAGGGCACACTTAGCATAGTCACTGCCTATTTTAGAAGTTGAACAAGTTGAAGCAAAACAACTGAGATTTTTCCCAAAGTCAAGCAAATTCAGGAATTTATGTCGGAACAACCCAAACCCAAATAGAAGTTTCACAAGGTGAAACTCAAGCCATCTCTAGCATACCAAGAACTTTCAGTCAAGAGAAAAGAAATAACACCAAGCCCACGAATTGCCAAACTCCACAAAGCAGAGGAAAAAGCTACCGACGAAGCACTTCAAGAGGCTTGGTTAGAGCGCGCCATCAAATTTAGAGAACATCTAGGAGTTAATCCTGCTTATGCCTTACCAACTAGGCATGATTTCTATGATTAGACACCCTTGTTTCTCCACATCTTCTTGGATAAGCTTCACTTTAGAGTCATCTTTGTAGAAAAGCCAGCCATCTTAGGTTATCCCCTTAAGCATTATTAGCTCATCCATATCATTTAGAATCATACCATCTAGCTAGTAATCAAAAATCTGCACATCTAAGCTTTCAAAATTGTTGTCACCTTGCTAAAAGTTTGCCATTCCTAAAATCTTCCAAATCCACCAATCTCACCAAGGTTATCCCTTTGACAGAGCTTTGTCTAGGGTAATCTAGCTTTCTCACTTGTTATCCCTCATCACCTTGAGCTAAAGGTTGGGATCCACAAGTGGTCAATCTCGTGTTCTTCCTAAAGGATCATCAGTCTATCCTTAAGTTGACACAATCACCACCAAGCTTGCACATAGGAAAGCAGACCTTTTGCACTTTGGCAACATATCTTTGAAGTTAGAATCGCCAACCCAATCCTCCTTAGGTTTTGTCATATAGCTTTGCCTCAACCTAGGAAATCATTTGCATAGAAAAGCCTTCCCCCTTTTGCATCCATCAGCATTATTGCATCTCATCCCTAGGAACATTTTTCATGCCACCCATCACTCGCTTAGCCAAGAAGAAAGAAACAATGGAGCCCTATCGTTTGGATCGAATAGCCTCACCCCCCTTGAGCACTCAGCCATCCTTCAACCCAGAGCAAGCTATGCCATCACCTACTGACATTGAAGCTTTCATGAACCAACCAGGAAATGCAGTATTGGTAAACGCCATTATAGACAAAAACAAAGAGACAATCATGGCTAATTTTCGAAGGGACAATGTAGGAACCTTTGACTTTGGAAGGCCCCCTCCACTATCAGATCCATCTCACCCATTGTTTGGGTAGCTGCCACCACCCATAGGCTCTTATGATCCAAATTATCCTCAATATATTCCAAAAGAAGAGCCTCCAGCCAATCCATATGACCCAATAGACCCAAACATACCATCATCCACCCAAGTTGAAATCTCCATATCGCAAGCCAACCCAGCCACCACCACTCCATCCTTGATTCATACCTCTCCGCTTCAAACCGCCTTTACTCAAAACACCTCACCGTTCACCCCCTTCACTATTGCTGCTGCTCCCCAACCCAGCCTTCCAAATCCACCCATCTCCCAAATTAGTGCTAGCATCTTTGGCCAACCTCAGCAATATACAATAGGGATGCCACCCATGGGGCCAAGTAATCAACCTTTCATCGCCCCCAGCTTGTTCACCACAGCCCAAAGTACAATCCCATCATTTCCATTAAGTCTTGGGAGCTCAATACCACCAGCCACAAATCCACAAGCTACTACCTTCACTCCACAAAGCTATCAAAACCCACAAGCTACTGCCAATCTTCTACCAAGCTCCCAAGTGACCCCAGCTCCCACCACCACTCTACCAAGCTTCCAAATCCAGCCACAAAGCTATCAAAACCCATCAGTTCCATTCCCAAGCTTTCAATTCCCACCACCTCCACCACTAACTAACCCATTACCTCCAATTACCAACTACTTTTCAATGCCACTTCTAGGAGGTAATCCACCACCCCAGCCAACCACCAATTATTTGCAAATACCATCCCAAATGGGGGCACAACCCACATATATTGGTCAAACCCCACAAGCCCTCTGATCCTTTCCCCAAGCCTCACAACCATCTTATACCTTAGCTCCACAAAGAAATCCATTTATCCCACAGCCAGCTTATGTTCCTCAATCCCAACCTCAAATCCCATATCAACAACAAGCCTCGCAGCACATGCAGCAATATGCGCCACCTCCCCCTCAACAACCCGTCATCCACCATGTAGCTGCCCAAATAATGTACAATCCCTATCAGCAAATCTCTCACATCCATCCATATTCAGTGGCCCCATCCAGCACATACCTACCTCAAGGCACTCCTACATTGGGGGTACCCCAACCATCACCTATCAATTCAGAGTGGGAGCAAATGAAGACAGCTCTGAAAGCCATCCAAGAAGGGAATGATCCAAAGACATTCAAGTTTGAGAATGTGTGTCCTTACCCATTTGACAGAGCCATTACCACGACACCATTTCCCAAACACTTTGAGGTACCTAAATTTGACAAATTCAGAGGAAAAGGAGACCCTGTCACACATATCAAAGAATTTTACATGCATTGCCAGGACGTGGCATACAATGATGTCTTCCTCTTGTGCCTTTTTCCCAAAATCTTGGCTGGACCAGCTCTTGAATGGTTTTATAGAATCCCCTATGGCACAATTAAAAACTTTGCTGAATTATCTGAGGCATTTGTAGCCCAATATGCCCATCTTGTTGAAACAGAGCTATCAATAGTTGATCTTGTCCACACCAAGCAAAAAGGTGGAGAAAGCCTTGCCGAATACCTTCAAAGATGGCAAACCCTTACCACCCGCATATCCTGCACCTTGCCAGAACGCCATGTGGTGAAAATGTTTATTGATAATGCACATCCCAGCTTGGCCCACCACATGACCATGAACTGTTTGCAGACCTATAAGGATATCAAAGAGAAAGGAATGATCCTTGAGAAAGGACTCATCAAAGATGGTGTGGTAAAGATTTACAAAGAGGCCAACCGAAATCAATCACATTCCAATGACAAGTCTAGGTATTGGAACAAAAACAAGCATGTTGCAACAGATGGGGTTACTGACACCAGACATGTGAATATCGTTGGTCCTTCTCAAAACTAGTCTAACCCACCATATCAAACAAACAACCAACAAGCTATCAATTATCAACAAAGAAATAACCAAAGCTATCAAAACCACAATACAAGACCCAACTTTAAAGGGTCTAACAATCAAGCTAATGCCATCAATGTAGCTGTAGGGTAAAAGCCCAGATTCCAACCTGCACCTAGAAACTATACACCCCTTGGTGAGCCATTGGATGTTATTTTTGAGAAATTGGCTAAGGAAAACCTAATCAAATTTCCTCCTACGCAGCAAATTGATCCAAGCCAATCCAAAGTTGCATGGTACAAGGACAATGAGTATTGCAAGTTCCATAGGGTAAACGGTCACACCACCCTCAGATGCATGAAACTGAAAGACTATGTGCAAGACCTCATTGATCGGAAGGAAATCACTGTTGGTGTCCAAACCTCTCCCAATGCAGGCTTACAGATTTATCAAAATGCTTTTCCTCCACACAACAACCAAAATCCTAGAAAAACACCTATCCAAAACAACACCAACAACCGCCAGCCAAACCAACAGCATGGGAAGAACAATGTCCACACTTCATCCTATATAGACTATGGTAGCCTTATAGGTTGTATATTTGAGAAAGAGCCTTCTGTCAATGTTATCAATATCCGAGGACCAGACAATGAGTGTGCGGTCACCACTCGAAGAGCGCGATTTAACATCGCAAGCCCACCAGTTTCATCAACACCATCAGCTCCATCAAAAAGCCGGTACAATATCTTGGAACACCTTGGGAACATGCCAGCCCAAATATCCATTTTAGACCTTCTCTGCACTAGTCCTGTGTACAAAGACATCCTTGACAGTGCTCTCATAGAATCCTGTGTCCCTTCTGATATCAATGCTACTGATTTTCATAATCTTGTTGGACACCTTTCATCCTCATGTGCCCTATCTTTCAAACCCACCGACATACCCGCAGTTGAGCTAGATCACACCCTTCCGCTTCGCATAGCCATCATGGTATCCAATTTTGCCGTGAAAAGAGTAATGATAGATAATGGATCAGCCTTGAACATTTGCACCCTAAAATTCATAAAACAAGCTGGCTATACTGAGGCAGATATGATCAATGAGGTTATCACCATCAAAGCTTATGACAACTTGGAAAGGACCACAGAAGGGACTATTTTGCTACCAATCAAGGTTGGGCCAGTCATTCAAGAGATAGTTTGCCATGTTGTTGATCTAAACCTACCATTTAACATCCTCCTCGGTCGCCCATGGATTCATGCTATGAAGGCCGTTCAGTCCACCTACCATCAGTGCATCAAATTTCTGCATCAGGGCACTGAGGTAACCATCCATGCCGATCCAGAACCCTTTGCTTATTGCAATGAGGTTGAAGCTTCATATACAAACCATTGCCCTAGAATAGACATCGGCACAGCCATCGCCAGCACATCCCACACTTGTAATGACGCAAAAACCATCCTTGCCTCCACCATATCTACTGTAAAGATCAACAACAAAGGTTGTGGAGAATATAGTCTATCAGATGCATTTGCTGTCGGAGTAATCCCACTTGATTTACATACCCATGGATGGCCAACATATCACAAAGCTAAGGAGATTCCACCTCCTCGATACAAACAGTTTGGCCCAACCACCTTTGTGTCCTCAAAAACCCCTCTTCATGAGGAGCTCACTCCAGATATCAACAATTGGTTACATAAGGATGCCCCTCCAAGAAATCAAGCACGCCTTGATCACTTTAGCCAGAAGTATCCCCAACAACATAAGCTCATCACTGAAAAATGGAACTATCAAGGAGGTGGACTAGGACCAGAAGAAAGGGGCATGCAATGTCCCATCGAAGCACATAATTGGGAAACGAAGTCAGGTCTTGGCTTTGGCATACCCACAACTGGGGGCACCAACGAGAACGGTCACGCTTTTTCGAACATTCACCGCGACCTTGTCAAAATCAAAGACATTCCTGAGGAAGTTGAAAAGAGAGCCTACGACGATATCCCAGACCAAATCTTCCTAGGAGACTCTGTTCTCCGAGAACTATCCATCCATCTCATTGACCTACCACTTGCTCATCCACAACTCATAGATTGGGACCAACCAAGTGTCATACATATTGATGAGTTCACATCAGAAGAAGCACTTCTAAGATTCATGGGATCCGAAACTCCTCATAAGAAGACAAAGCCAGATTCTACCTACATCTACAAGCTAGATCCCAAGGGGTATTTTGGAGAAAATCCCCAACCCAGTTTCGATACACCCAAAATTGAAACTAAGGTAAATCTGGGACTAGCTAAGGCAGCGAAGAGAACCCCTCAGCAACAAAATCCAGAGCCACAAGCAGAACATGAGGATTTAGTATTGCCTCCTCAAGATGATCGACCAGAGGTGTCTTCTATTCTAATAGAGGATACTAGAGAAGTCAACATTGGTTCTTCAGAGATCCCTAGAATTGTTCACATTGCTGCATCCCTATCACAAGACCAAGCTGACCTCCTCTTTGAGGTTTTATGAGAGAACATTGGCCGATTTGCTTGGTCATATCAGGACATGCCAGGACTTGATCCAAAGCTTGTAGTTCATCATCTTGGAGTCGATCAAAAGATCAAGCCCGTCAGACAAAAGCTTAGAAAAATGCACCCCAAGGTGGCATTACTAGTCAAAGCTGAACTAGAAAGAATGTTAGCTGCTAAGGTTATCCGACCTATCAACTACTCAGAATGGATCTCCAACATGGTCCCTGTCACTAAGCCTTCCGGTGACATCAGAATCTGCACTGATTTTAGAGATCTTAACAAAGCTTGTCCAAAGGATGATTTTCCCTTGCCCAACATAGATATGATTGTAGATCTTACAGCTAGACATGAAATTCTGTCCCTTATGGATGGATTTTCTGGGTATAATCAGATCAAGATTGCAGAAGAGGACCAGCATAAGATAGCATTCACTACCCCTTGGGGAACCTTTTGCTACACCATGATGCCTTTTGGCCTAAAGAATGCTGGGGCTACCTATCAAAGAGCTATGACAGCCATTTTCCATGATCTTATCCATAGCATTTTGGAAGATTATGTGGACAATATCCTAGTCAAATCTCACACCTTCATGGATCATCTTGCTGACTTGGAAAAAGTCTTTGATAGGTTGGCCCAATATCATCTCATGCTAAATCCCAAGAAGTGTGTCTTTGGGGTCACATCTGGCAAGCTTCTAGGCTTCATAGTTTCTAAACGAGGTATAGAGATCGACCCCAAAAAGGTCAAGGCTATCTTAGACATGCCTCCTCCCCAGACACTACGACAACTTCGCTCTCTTCAGGGGAAACTTCAATCTGTTCGGCGCTTCATCTCCCAACTTGCAGATAAGTGTACACCATTTTCACACTTGCTAAAGAAAAATGAGAACTTCAAGTGGGATCTTTTATGTCAGCGTAGCTTCAATCAGCTCAAGCAGTATCTCACCAATCCCCCTATCTTGGTTCCACCAGTTCCTGGTCATCCCTTGATCTTGTATATATCAGCAACACCTACTTCCCTAGGGGCACTTTTAGCACAACATGATGATTATAGCACAGAGAGAGCCATCTACTATATCAGTAGAACCCTAGTTGGTTATGAACTCAATTACACTCCTATGGAAAAAGCTTGTTTGGCAGTTGTTTTCTCAACTCAAAAGCTTTGCCACTACATGCTAAGTCATACCATCCAACTAGTCTCCAAGATTGACCCTCTCAAGTATATGCTCTCCAGAACAACACTTACAGGCCGTTTGGCCAGATGGGTTATGCTACTAAGTGAGTTTGACATCCAGTATGTGGACAGAAAGGCAATCAAAGGGCAAGCTATAGCAGATCACCTAGCTGATGCACCTCTAGTAGATGCATATCCTTTGCTCACAGAATTTCCAGATGAGCATATTTGCCTAATTGAAGAACAGCCCCCATGGAAGCTTTATTTTGATGGCTCATACACCTCTCATGGATCAGGGGCAGGAATATTATTAGTTACACCTCAAGGAGATTACATTCCAAAAGCCTTCAAGCTACAATTCCCTAGCACCAACAATATAGCAGAATATGAAGCTCTTGTAGCAGGATTAAAGATAGCTGCAAAATGGAATATCACTGAGTTACAAGTCTTTGGTGATTCCCAACTCATCATCAAACAAGTCTTAAATGAATATCAAACCAAAGATGAAAAGCTATTACCCTACAAAGAGCTAGTTGATCAGCTGACCCAGCATTTTACAAAGCTTTAGTTTACACAAGTGCCTCAAATGCAGAACAAGGCAGCAGATGCCATGGCCACTATCGGCTCGCTCTTGGAAATTCCCCAAGAAGCTACGTAGTATGAATTTTTAGTTGAGCAGCTCCTCACACCCGCTTATGCGGATGAGGATTCAAACCGTGTTTGTATCTTGGTTGGTCCCCAATCCCCTTGGTACCATGAAATTCACGCTTACCTTAACAATGGTATCATATCCCCTCACCTCACATGCACCCAATGCTAGAACCTTATTCGAAAATCATCTCACTATGTTATCATAGCCAATACCCTATATCGTCGGGGTTATCATGATACCCTCTCTCGATGTTTAGATGAAAATGAGGCCGCGATGGCATTAAAAGAAGTACATTCTGAACTTTGCGGTGCCCACACGAGTGGTATTGTCCTAGCACGACAAATCCTTAGAGCAGGCTACTATTGGCCTACCATTGAAGAAGACTCTTGTGACTTTGTCAGAAAGTGTCTCCCATGTCAGCAGCATGCAAATCTTGTGCACGCTCCAGCACAGGATCTACAGCCTATTGCACCACCTTGGCCTTTTGCTTGTTGGGGCCTTGATCTAGTTGGAACTATCACACCTCTCTCATCTGATGGACATAAATGGATAATAACAGCTACAGACTATTTCACTAAGTGGGTGGAAGCAGACCCCCTAGTCTCAGCTACAAGAGTTCAAGTCTCCAAGTTCATCTTGTACCACATTGTTTGCCGCTTCGGCATCCCATCCACCATCTTCACTAACCACGGAGGTAACTTTGAAAATCTCAACATGGAAGAATTATGCACTTCCCTCTGCATCCATCACCGCTTTTTTAGCCCATATTTCCCACAAGGTAACGGCCAGGCAGAGGCAACTAATAAAACCCTCCTCAAAATCCTAAAGAAAGTTGTCAATGATTCCGGCCGTGATTGGCACCTTCAAATAAATCCGGCTCTATGGGCCTATCAAACTTCCTTCCATACATCCACAGGCACAACTCCATACTCCCTAGTCTATGGTGCCGAAGCGATATTACCTATAGAAGTTGAACTTCCCTCACTACGCATATCTTTGCGAGGGCAAATCTCAGATGAAGAATACAGAGTAGCTTGACTCACCCAGCTAGATCTCTTAGACGAGAAGAGACAACAAGCCTATGACCATCTCACAGTCTATCAAACTCATCTCAAAAGGAATTTCAACAAGAAGGTGCTCCCACGACACTTTCAGCTAGGTGACATGGTCCTCAAAGAAAATATGAAAGTCCGAGCAGATCGAGAAAAGAAAGGCAAGTTTGAACCTACATGGCTTGGTCCCTATGTGGTTACTGCCTCCTTTGGCTCTGAAGCCTATCAATTATCTACACTAGAAGGAGAACTCTTGAATGATCCCACTAACATCATTCATCTCAAGAAGTTCTATGCTTGAAGATCCTTGGTATACCCAGCTTTTGAAAAATACAAGAAAAAAATAGTAAAGAGAAATAAGCGTCCAATGGTGAAAACTTGGCAATTCAAGCGCCTTGGATAGGTACCTTGGTGAAAACCTGGTAATTCAGGCGCCTTGTGTGCTAAAGACTAATCCATTATCTATCACTATCCTATCCCTCATCCATCCACCCACCATCCCATAAAACACCTGCTCATTCCCTTGGTGTTCCAATCAAATATCCAAAATCTGATGGAGCTTGTCAATACCTCCTGTACAGCTTGTAAATCTTGTACCAAAGCTTGTATTATACCTTGTAAATCTTGTACCATACCTTGTATATATTCGAATCTTGTCCAAAGCTTGTACCATATTCCAGCTTGTAAATAATCTTGTGTCCTAGCCTGTATCCTATCACATGCACACACAGAATCCCATTTTCCTTAAGCTTTTCACAAACCATCTACCTGTCCACCTATCAACTATTATAGACATCCCATCCTTCACAAACATTTCCATCTCACAAAAAAAACAAAACATGAACAAACTTGTACATTTGTAACATATCTTAGTCTGTTAGCTTGTACATCCTCTTTAGCTTAGTATCATTGTATCTATCCGGCTTTCGTGTTAGTTCATCCTTGGTCAACATCTTGCACACATCGCACACCTTGGTTAGATATTCCAATGCATCCTTTAGCTAGATCTCCTGTCACCAAAGTGTTATCCTTCTTAGTTCAGCTTGCCAGACGCATCACTCATCCAGATCCATCAGCTTAGGTGCTCTCTGATAGATCGTTGTAGGATATAGCTTCCCTCATGTCTGATCTTGGTTCGTTAGTACCTCGTCCTACCCATCTTGTTGGCAAACAGTTCTCTTTTTGATTTTTGCTTTCTTTTGATTTGGGATCTTCCCTTTTCGGTCTTGAAATATCTTTTCCAAGCAATCTCCTTGTTCCCTCCTCAAGGTTGCCACGATCTTCCATATCATGGTATGCTACGAATGGGGCAATTAGAGCGTAAGATCTTGATCAGGTCTTTTGCTTGTTTTCTTTTTCTGCTTGTGGGTTACCTAGTGTCGTTTCAACACTGCTTCCTCTGGGATTCATGTGTGATACTGGGGCAATCCTTGCATGTTTATTTTGAGTCAGTTCATCAGTCCCCTGGACGGTTGGTGAAAAGGCCTTGATGTTCTTGCTAACCTTGGCAATTAACCAACAGTCCTATAGCAAATCTAGTGCTCAACTACATGGTGGTACTTCTCTTTGAAGTATCCCCCCGCTCAAAAAGCTTCAATGGATTCCCTTCATCTCCATTATCCCCCATCCATATCCTACATTTGTCGCTCCTACCCCAGCTTATGCATCAGTATCTCTTTGAATCACTCCTCACACTTAGCTTTAGGGATCCACAATCCTAGTCTTAGGGATCCACCAATCAAATCAATCCACCAAGCCTCATCTTTCGAGATCCACAATCCTAGTCCTAGGGATCTCCAAAACCCATCTTCCGCCAGTCTAACTCTTTGAAATCCTGTTGCATCAGCTTTATCATTCTATCATCCATCTCCCTACCATGGATTCCTTTTATAGCGCTCTGATCCTTCATCCTCCACCTTCCCTAAAGTCTTAAGCTTGCTTCCTCTTCTGCATCTGATTCTCCTTTATCATTTTTCCATAGTGAGAGTCTGAGCTAATTTAGCCCCTTCTCTTTGCCAACCTGCATCTCAGCTCGTCTCAATTTCTTGTACTTTTCAAGAAGTCGTCGAGCCTCATTTCTCTCCCCGCCGCCTTCTTGAGGGGGCATCATCTAAGTCTAGTCTCTCCTCTTCTTATCCGAGACTGGGGCAACCTTGTTGCTAAAACATCTTCCTCGTGTCATCTTCATTCGAACTTCTTTGAAATAGTGTTGTTTCAACACTATGTCAAAGAGGGGCAAAATGTAAACACCTAAATTTGATTACATTGCTTTGGTAATCTAATTTAGCCATCTCCAAAGGCATCATTAATTAAATTATTATTTAATTAATCCTTTGCCATCCCTAGTTGATTAATTTAATTAATCATCTATAGTCCTAATTGATAAATCAAATAATCTATTATTTATCAATTAAATCCTTTTCTCCTATCTAATTCCAAAAATCTCCATTTATTAAATAAATCTATTTGATAAATGAAATCCTCAAATTCAAAAACCCCTAACCTATCTCTAATCCTCCATTTAGCCTAATCCACCCCATCCACCCATACTAACCAAGCTTATCCACTAACTCACCCACCCTCATTAATGCCATCCACTTGCACATCTCTAACATCCCTAATCTAATCCTAAACCCAAGCCTAATCCACCCCCTAATGATGTCACATTCCCTAAACAAGTTTAAGACTTTCCTAATCCAAACCAAAGTCTCCCCTCAAAAAAACCAACCACTAAGTCATGAGTGCTCTTACAAAACATAAAAGACTCTTACAAGCCCACTCATGACTCTTACACCCATCTTCCACACTCTTCCCTCTTCCACACTCATTCCTCTTACATCCCTCTTACATACTCAACCCCACTCATCATGCCTTTAACCAACCCTTTACCCTACCCTCTCACACTCATCCTCCTTGTGACAAGTGTCACCTTTCCATTGGTGCTAAACAAGCACAATCCATGTGCTCCCCTTTGAGTGCATCTTAGCCCTCCTTAAGCCTTCATCCATCCTTGCATCTAAGCCCCCCATCCCTCTACCCCTTAGCCTATAAACTGAATCCCATCCCAAGCCATTTCATCAACAATCTTTGAGCTAAAGTTACCATGCTATTTTGAGAACCAAAGCCATCAACCATACCCTTATAATGCCAAATTGAGAGCTCACAAAGCTACCACTTTTCCATTACCCATCTCCATTGAAGAAACTTTTGAGCATCTTGAGCATACATCCACAGCAAAAGGACACATCTACAGAATCAAGAAAGCATGGAGTGCTTTTTCTTGTGAGGTTTGCACTTCTTGTTTTCTTTCTTTGTCTAAGCATATATGTGAATTTAGTTTTTGGTTTGTGAATGTTTACTTTATTTGCTAATGTTCTTTGCATACTAATTCTTTAGGAGCTATAAAGTTTATAGGTAGTAATTATAAAAATTTCATTAATATCAACATCCTTGGAAATTCCAAACAAATCCTTCATAAGGAGTTGCTAGATAATAAGTCTGCTAGAATTCTTTACTTATAGAATTTACTCCCTTGTCCATAGATAACTAAGCTTTCATCCTGTCTTGTGATAAGACATGTTTCTTTATTTAATAATAATTACATAAAACCATAGATTATAATTCTATATTTATTTTTTAATTATTAAATGCAAGTGTACCACATAGAAAATTCCTACATGTGATCTTTCTCGACCCAAGTGCATTATGAAATATTTTAGAAGTTTTTGACATTGTGACCAAAGAGATTCTTGAATTGACATTTCTTACCCCTGGAATGCCACAACTCAGAGATTAATCGGTATATTTCATTATGAATTTGCATTGCAAGTTGAGAGCAAGCATCAACTATTTGAAGGAGAAAAGATTATCCAAATTATAAACAACTACCTTATCAAGATTAAGATTATAAGAGCTCTGATATAAAGAAGAACATAAAGATAAATTAAGAAATTTTATATGTTTTTGATCTTGTACAACATCAATCAATGTGGATTAAGTAAAATGGGTGGTCAATATTTTATCATAGAGAGTTTGTGGATTGTAGATACGTGTTCTTGGACTTGTGATGTGGTTCTTGATTATTCATGTGAGGTGGTAGGTTGTGATATGACTTGCAAACAATTTGGATTTATCATAAGGAGCATAGGAAGGATTTATTATAGAGGGTTTGCAAATACTTTTGGAGATGGCTCTGAGAGAATTGGACCCTGAGATGATTGTGAATCTCTATAATGTGGTGGAGAGGAAATTTTCTGAGATATCTGCTCAGTTTGAAGCTATTTTGGTTGATTGAGTTAAGGATAGGGTAAGGAAGGAATTCTATATATTTTTGTGGAGTTGGAGTCTACCGATATGGAAGAGAGTTGTCTGGCTAGTTAGAAGACTTGTTCATGAGAGAAGATGGCATTGCAAGGTCAAGGTAGAAGAGTTTGATTTTTTTGATCAATTTTTGGAGTTTGATATACAACCTAAAAAGTAGCTAGAGTTTATTTCTGAATATATTCCTAACCTTTCTGATGTTGGGACCGAGGTTGGTTTTCATGATTAGTTGGCTAAGTCAGACATGGAGATTGTAGAGCACTCAGTTGTGGATGATCTGGTTGCTATTGGTGATGAGTTGTATGTTGCAGAGCATCTTTTTGTGAGAAATTAGATTGCTAGTGTTGTGAGTTTGGCATGTGTTGATGGAGATCTACATATTTCTATTGATGTGGATTTGATGTTGTTGGTATGGATTCACTAGTAGCTATTATGGATGAGGATTTTTTGATTAAGCATTATGTTTAGTTTTTTCCTGGAAGCAAGCATGTTGATTGGATGGTTGATATTCTAGTGTTTGACAAAATGATATAAATGTGGATGATGTGTAGATTGGTTTTCTTGTCCCTATTGGAGTGGAAGCCTTTGGTGAAGATGAAGATGGTTGTTGATCTTTCTTTGGACATCAAAGTGTGGGACACACTTTTCTATTTACCTTGGGAGTTTGATGCAAGAGCATCTTGGGTTTTCTCAGTGGCTACTTTAGAGTTCATGGGAGGAGGCTCAATATTTTCTTTGGAGGGTTCTTGGACTAGTGTTTGATTGAAGAAGGACTGGTGCTCGGCATGCTCTAGGAACTTGGCATGGTCTTGGAGCTCAGCATGGTCTTGGAGCTTAGCATGGTTTGGGAGTGTGGCATTGTCTTGGAGCTCAGCATGGTCTTGGAACTCGACATGGTCTTGGAGCTCAGCATGGTCTATTGTGCTCAACATGTATTGGGAGTTCGGTGATACTTGGGAGTTTTCTATCACTGAATAGTATGTTGGTGCCAACTGAAGTTCTTGGTGCATTTAATGCATGTAGCATGATCATGACATGGATCGATCTGGGAGTTTGTGTGGACCTATTTATGGTCTTGGTTATCTCTCCTATGTGCATTTGAATCTTTATTGTAAACTTGGGCTTGTCCTAAGTATTTTGTGTGGTTATCACGTGTTAACTATGGGTCAACATGAGGTTTAATATTTTGTATTTAGTATTTTTAGTGAGTTGATTTGTGGCTTAAATATGCATTTAATGCAAGGGATTTATTTAATTTGTAATTTCTAGGCTGACTTGTGGCTTAGTTGGGTATAAGTAGGGGGTCTTGTGGAGTCATTATTAATTCATTCATCGAGTGATTCATTCATTTCAAAGGAGTGAGTCTAGAGAGTAGTTGAAGGATGAGTTTTCCTAAGTCTATGGATAGAGCACCAAATGTGAGGTAGTTTCAAATAGGATTGTGGTAGAGTTATGAGTTTGGATTAAGGAGCTAGTGGCTGTGGTTTAGAAACAAGGAGGTTGCTTAGTGGTTTGGAAGCACAAGTTGAGATCTTGGAGGTTTCTACCAACTTGCTATTATGTTAAAGATATGGACTAGCTAGGGTTTGAATTAGATCTTGAGGGATCTTGCAGAACTATTATTGTAATTGTTGTTGTATTTGGCCATAGCCCAGAAGGCCTTATAGCTAGACATATTGCATGTAAACAGTTATTATATGAATGAAGAGCTATGATTTGATATTAGATCTTGCATTGTTGTTATCTTTTATTGTGTTTCCACTATGTGTTTATCTTCTGGGGGCTAGGACATCTCCTTTGGAGATTCTCCTACCTTTCATTACATCACTTAGTGAAATAATTTCTTCTAAATATTCTAAAATTTTAAACTAATGGTGAATGACCAAACCATAATTCATAGGGGGTTTTGTTCATACCACTTTTTATTTGTACTATGTCCATAGTGTACATTGTTGTGTTGACTACTTCTCTCCAAAATGTCTTGGATACATCATTTCTCTTGCTACCTTTGATACTAATCTATTTGTTCTTTCAACAATATCATTATGCTCAAGTCTTACATGAAGATAATTGTCTCTTAACTCCAATATCTTCACAAAACATTTTAAAGTCTCTAGAGGTGAACTCTCCTCCTCTATTTGATCAAAAACATTTTATCTACACTAGATTCACTCTCAACTCTATTCTTAAATATCTTAAGCTTCTCAAATGCTTTGTATTTTTCTTTAAGAAAAGATACCCACATTATTCAAGTGAAATCATCAAAAAGATCATGTAATACCTTTCTCCATAGAATCCCATAGTTCTAGTAGGACCACTCAAATATGTGTGAACAATTTCTAGCTTCTTTGTAGTAGTGAACTTCTTACTGGGAAATGATACCTTCTTCTACTTAGCCAAAATACACTCTTTGCAAACAACATCAGTAGGCTATATTATCTTAGGCAAGTCTCTAATGGAAAATATGCTACTAACCTTTACAATGTTATCAAAGTTTATATGAAAAAATATCCTATACCATTACCAACTGTTCTCCACTTTTACAACCAACCATGTCATTTCAATAAGATTCAACCAAAATACATTACCTCTAGACCTTGTTCCATTTCTAGTCATCTTAACATCTTTATACTTGATAGTGCGAGTCTTTTCTATGAATTGCAATTGATATCCTTTGTCCACCAACTATCCAACACTCAAGAAATTATGTTTTTATCCATCAACAAAATAAACATCATCAATGTTGGTCTTTCCATCTAAAGTAATAGATCCTATCCCTATAATGTGACAAGTTGCATTGTTCCTAAATTTAACAAACTTATTCATATCACTAGTCATGTGATGTGAACATCCACTGTCTATTATCCAATCATAATTCTTTTCAACTTGGGAAACTAGAGATTTTTTCTTCTCTAATTTATTTGTCAAGATCATCTTCTTTAATAGCTACAAATCCTATCTCATCATCACTTTCACTCTAAAATATTTCATTAGATTCCTCTTCTTCATTTGCCTACAAACAATTTCTAGTTCTCCTAGGCTTAAACTTTCCCATATACCTTTTCTCTCTTTTAGGACATTTAGATGTATAATGACCAAATACATTACAAGTCCAAAATTTAAAGATATGCTTACCATTTGGTTCTCTTCTCACAAGAAGGGGTATACCTTCTTCAATCCTCCTATCTTCATTAGATTTGGTTCCGTTGATACTACCAAAATCTCTAGATTGTCTCAAACCTGCTTCTATTGCTTCCAGTCTTCCAAGCAATGTTTCCCTAGCAAACTTCTCAATATAGGGTATTACTAGTTCAATCATCTGAGCTACTTTCTTGAATGGTTGTGTCAAATTTTTTAGGATCTTTGACACAACTTTATCTTTTTCCTTGGTTCCACCATAAGATTTATTTCCTACAACAATATTTGATGTCATATCAATATAGCTTCTTATATATTCATCTTCCATCATTTAGCATCTTGAAATGAACATATCCAATTCTGAATTCTTATACTCTTTGCATGTTTGTCACCTTCAAAAATAGATTCTAATCTTTTCCAAATCTCATGAGATGTTAGAAGTGACTTTACCTAACTATATTCAATCTCTGGAAGAGCTAATAGTAAAACTTCTGTGGCTCTCATGTTACACATGAATAGGTCTCTCTCTACTTCACTGCATTCTACAATTTTATCTTCTTCTACAATTTCCTCTTCACTTTTTGTCAAAAGCCAATAACCTAGACCCATACACAATAGATGAGTCTTCATATTTTCCTTCCAACTATCATAGTTGGACCCATCAAATCTTGGACTATCCCTTCTAAAAAGATTCACCATAGATCTCCCAAAGCTATTAACTTTTTCCTTCAAGAACCTAAAGCTCTGATACCAATTGTTAGATTATATAGTCCACCAATATAACTAAGAAGGGGGGTGAATCGGTTATCCAACTATTATCACAATTATCAATCTTATTAAACCTTAACCATATGAGAAATATAATTAAAAACCATAATAAGATACTCATGTACAATAACACCAGATATGTTAACTAGGGAAACCCTTGATCAAAGGGAAAACCCTAATGGGGATGGTACCCACAAGATGATGTACTACTTTAAATATTCCTTGTCAGAGGATGGACCCTATTAAGAGTCTATAATAAATTCAGTACATATTAGTCCCTATTAGGAGACTTTGAATCCCTGTCAAGAGATTCCAACCCTATTAGGAGTTGTGCCTTGTTACGAGTTGTAGAAGATAGAGAGACCCACTGTTCAAACAACTTCGAGGGAAAGACTAATGAACCCACTATCTAAATAATCTATGTATTATTCCTTATAGAATAATAGAAATGAATAGTTCTTCTTCTTCCTCTTTCTCTATCCTCTCATCCAGACTTATGCTCATTCAAATCTTGTAACCAGATCACAAATCTTGCATCCAATAATCCCATAGATATCTTACTTGTATTCACAAAACACTCTGCTCCTTTTCACACTTATTTATTTTGAATTCAACACACTTATTCAAACATTACAAAAAAGGAAAATATCTTTCCTTTATACCATATCTTCAAAATAATTCGTTGAGTCAGCCTTAAGGCTTTCCCAATTTATTATAATAAGAGAATTAATTAATTCATAATTGCAATAGTATTGTTGGCTTAGAGTCTATAAAAATTCTCACACATGCAATAATAGGGCTTTCTCACTTGCTAAAATGACCATTAGACTATCTACTATCACTAACTCATCATGCATTTCTAGATTGTATCTCTACTAGAAGATATAATGCAATAACTCGAAACTTCTTAATAGTTACTCTATCTCTGCACTACTCTTTGTAACTTAGGAATAGCTTTTGTGCATCTTTGACTTACTTAATGCACATTGAACCTTGACATCATGACATAGTATAGAAATTTTCCATTACTTCCCATCATTAGACAATTAAGGCATTGTTCGTACAACCATGATCTTTCTCTGCTACTCTACCAATTCTCATGGACTTATTGCTATGTTGAAATCAGTGATAAACATAGTCATGAATGCAATATGTCAATGGGTGAACCCACAATAATGGGTTCCACTTTAGTGGGATGAACAAAATTGGAAAATTTTAGCAAATGGCAAAATTCTATTCGCAACATGTTCGCACGAATATACCTCAAGCGTTTGAATGAACATATGATATGTACGTGTTCGAATGAACATATTAATAAATATAGTGTCATGTTTGCATGAACACTTGTAGATAATATGTTCATGCGAACATATGTCACACCGATTTCTGGTGACTAAAACCACTTTTCTAACCCTTTTTTGCTCATTTTTACAGTGGTCACTATTTAGTCTATGGGTTGGAGTGAATGTGTGATTTGTACTACCTTCATTAGTGTCATCCTGTCACTTTCCTTATGATTCTCATCTTCAGGTATGTTAAAATATTATTAATTTAATATTTTTAATGTTTTTAAAGCATTTTTTTATGTTTTCAAAGTAGATTTTAAAGTTTTCAAAGCATTTTTTTAATGTTTTCAAATCATATTTGAATTTTATTTACATTTTCAATGTTTTGAAAGCATATCTAAATGTTAATATAATGTTCTTATTGTTTATTTATATTAATTTAGAAAATAGAAAAATATTATATAAAAAAACATTAGAAAACAATTTTAGAAAACATTAGGAAAAATAGTAAAAAAATTATAATAATATAAAATTAGAAATTTTATAATAATATAAATTTAGAAAACAAATTTAGAAAAACCATTACAAAAACATTAGAAAATTTATAATTTAATATAAAATTTAGAAAACAAATTTAGAGAAAACATTAGAAAATTTATAATTTAATATAAATTTTCAGAAAACAAATTTGAAAAAATATTAGAAAAAACATTAGAAAAATGTTAGAAAATTTATAATAATATAAAATTTAGAAAAACATTAGAAAAAAAATTAGAAAAACATTAGAAAATTTATAATTTAATATAAAATTTAGAAAACAAATCTAGGAAAAACATTACAAAAACATTAGAAAATTTATAATTTAAAATAAATTTTAGAAAACAAATTTAGAAAAAACATTAGAAAATTTAAAATTTAATATAAATTTTAGAAAATAAATTTAGAAAAACTGTTAGAAAAATGTTACAAAATTTATAATAATACAAATTTTAGAAAACAATTTTTAAAAAAATTAGAAAAACACATTAGAAAAACATTAGAAAATTTATAATTATATAAAATTTAGAATTTTTTTAAAGAAAAACATTAGAAAAAATATTAGAAAAACATTATAAAAAAAAACATTAGAAAAATTATAATAATATAATGTATAATTGAAAAACAAATTTAGAAAACCATTAGAAAAAAAAAATTTCATTTAAACATTAGAAAAATATTAGAAAATATATTTAAAAAATAATAATTTAAAATTTTATATTAAAAAACTACGAGAAAATAAATTGGAATTTGAACATTACAAAATATTAGAAAAAACATTAGAAAATATTTTTAAAAACATTAGTCTTGAAAATTAGAAAACATTAGAAAAATATTTTTAAGATATTAAAAAAATTAAATTCTAGAAAAATATTTTCAAATTCATATAAATTTATTAATGTTAATGTATCTATGTTATTGATTTTTTAATACATCTTAAATATTTTATGTTTACGTATATATGTTATTCATTTGAATGCTTTATATTCATGTTTATGTGTACGTTATTCATCTTTATGCACCTTAATCTAAACTGTACATAATTTTAACTATATTTAATGGCATACATCTTAAGGGGAGATCCTATATTATACATAAGTTCATGCAGATTAAAATATACATATTTCATTTCATAGATATATATGTATATATGTTAATGTTAAATGTAAACATGTATGTTTTCGATATTCATGTTTATAAGTATATATACATCAAATTCATCTTAATGTCTTAATCTTAGAAGTTTAATTAAATGACATATCTTAAGGGTCTAGATCCTAAATTATACATGTAAGAATATAGATTAGAATGTATAATTTTTTATTTTGAACATAGATGTACATGTATATTTGTTCATGGTTAAAAGTAGATATATGTACATGTTTTTAATAAATTCACATTTTTATATGTATAATTTATATATATATATATATATGTCAACTATTGATCTTAATTTGTATTATAACTAAGTGTAATTAACTATATTTAATGACACATGTCTTAAGGGGAGATCCTAAATTATGTATGTATAAGAATGTAGATTAAAATGTATATTTTATTTCATAAATGGACATGTAAATATGTTCATGTGTTAGATATAGACATGCATACATGTATGTTTTCAATATTTATGTTTAAATGTGTAATTATTTTTAATGTCTTAATAATCTAAGTATATAATTAACTATATAATTCAATGACGTGTCTTAAGGGGAGATCCTAAATTATACATATATAAGAATGTAGATTAATTTGCATGTATAGGTATGAATATAACATATGTATGTACATACATAAGAACATATAACTTAGAATGCGTATGATGTAAAAAATACATGTTACAACATTTAATTAATAAAAGTTTAATTATAATCTAACATAACTTGATTATAATATATACAAACATAAAGAATGTATATTTGAACATGTAAAGATCTTATATATAACTTAAATTTTAACTCTTAAACCTTAATGCTAAACAATAGTCCTAAATACTAAACCTGGTCATAATCCTAACTGCAAAACCCTAAATTTCATACATTATAACCCCTAATCTTAGATGCTCAACCATAACTCCTAAATTTCAATTTGAACTGTAGACCTAAATGATAAACCCCAACATTAAATAGTATTTAATCATAATACGTGATCCTAACTTTAATTATAAATATTAAAATTATGTGTTACAACCATAATCCAAAATCTGATCCCTAACACAAATCCTAACCTCTAACCATATTGAACTAATAATGATGTAAACCCATACCCTAACCCTCTTTAAACCATACTTCTAACAATGATGTAAACCCATTTAACCTAGATCTAACCCTTTAATCATAATCATAAACCATAAATGTTAAACCATGACCCTAAATGCTAAACCCTAATACACTAAGATCCTAAAATGATAGATTTAAATGCTAAATTGTAATTCTAAAAGAATACTTAGATTTTAATGTCTTAATCTAAGTATATAATTAACTATATAATATAATTCAATGACATGTCTTAAGGGGAGATCCTAAATTATACATATACAAGAATGTAGATTAATTTGCATATCTAGGTATGAATATATAACATACATGTACATCCAAACCCTAACCCTAACCATTATCCAAACCCTAACCCTAACCTTGATCTTAAAATTTAATTTCTAAACCCAAGATTATAAATGATAATAAATATCCCTAAATCATAATGTTGAATCAAATCATAAACTTCATATGCTAAGTTCCCTTATCCTAATTTCTTAACCATGGACCTTAATATTAACCCCTAAATTTAATGCTATTTAATAATATGTAAGTTTGTATAAACCCTAACAATGTCATAAGGTCTTAAATCTTACCCTAAAATTGAACCTAATTATAACCTTTACACTAAAACCCTATTTCAAAACCTAATTGAGGCCTAACTTACATAAAATAAAACGAAGTTGACCCTAATCCTAAATTGCTAAAAATACATTTGAGATACATGCACATACATTTAAACACATGTATGTTACATGAAGTATGACCCTTGTTAAAAATGATATATATGTAACCCAACTTGAAACCTAAACCTTGAAACATTATCCTTTAAGAGTAATATAAATAATTTATTACCCTTTAATTGAATTAGTATTTAGGGTCATGGTTTAACAAATTTATGGTCATTGTTAGAAGTATGGTTTAAAGAGGGTTGGGATATGGGTTTATACCATTGTTAGTTCAGTATGGTTAAAGGGTTAGGATTTGTATTAGGGATAAGATTTTGGATATTTTAACATGCAATTTTAATATTTATAATTAAAGTTAGGATCAAGTATTATGATTAAATACTAGATTTAATGTTGGGGTTTATCATTTAGGTCTATGGTTTGAATTGAAATTTAGGAGTTATGGTTGAGCATCTAAAATTAGATGTTATGATTTTTGAAATTTAGGGTTTTGCAGTTAGGATAATATGACCAGGTTTAGTATTTAGGACTATTGTTTAGCATTAAGGTTTAATAGTTAAAATTTAAGTTATATATATATAAGATCTTTACATGTTCAAATATATGATGTACATTCTTTATGTTTGTATAAATTATAATCAAGTTATGTTAAAGATTATAATTAACTTAAAAATATTAATTAAACATTGTAACATCTATTCTAAGTTAGGTCATACACGTTCTAAGTTATATGTTCTTATGTATGTACATGTGTATGTTATATTCTTACCTATATGCAAATTAATCTAGCTCCATGTGTTATAGATTATCTAGGTCTGGATGTGTGATGTATGTTCAATTACATACATGTGTATAATTTTTAATTTTAAAAATAAAAAATTGTGTGTACAGTACGCAATTTAGCGAGTTTCATACATTTCTATAGATATGGCTCCTAGTGCAGCACCTGATGTAGTTCCTACTGTGGCACAGGTCAATGCAGTTCTTGTTGTAGCACCTGATGTAGTTCCTGATTTGGCTCCTCATGAAGCTCGTCATGGGGCTCATAGTGGGGCTCGTACTACAGCTCATGGTGGGGCTTGTGTTGTACCTCGACATAGGGCTCGTTGTGCAGCACATGTTTTGGCTCCTGGTGCAGCTCCAGGTGGTGCAAGTCCTTCTATGGCTCCTAGTGCAGCTCTTGTTCCAGGTTAGGCTACACCTATAGCTCCTGCTAGAGGTCCTGCTACACCACCTCCATGCATTGATATTGATGCTTTATTTGCATTTTCAAAGCAACAGGTTGCTAGATTACAACATTCTATATCAACCTCTAATGATGGTCTTTATATAGACATATGTACTACGATATGTAAGATTTTACAGGATTTGACAGCTAGGTTTAGAGCTCACCATTCATTTACTCCTACCATATTAGCTTCCATATCTAGGGTGCTTAGGGCTAAGGTTTCAGGAGATACATCTTTCAATGACGTCAAGAGGGTAGCCCCCAAAGACATCATCCAGAGAGAGCTCTTTCCATCGTATAAGGGAGCACAAGGCAGGGTGAGAGGCTACAGAGTCACACAGTGCAGAGACCCTATTATTGCTAGCATGATCTATCCATGATTTTCAACTACACATGGTCATTATCCTAATAACAACCAGATACCCCTTTATTTTGCACAACAATTGTATGCTGAGTTTCGTATAGGGCTCAACATCAACTACATGGATATTCTTGATTATTGCAGATAGGGGCATGGTCAGATTGCAGATTGTGACTAGTACCACAGTGCACATCGTCTACCACCTATAGATGTTAGATAGTTTTTTGGAGAGAGGTTTCCTCCTGTGACTTCTACACATGCACCTATTGCAAATAGAGTCATCATTGCTTCCTAAAGGGGAGCAATTGACACTATTGGGCACATTACATCTATGGTGGCTAGTATCACATTAGATTCTATTGGTCGTTATCTTCATAGTTGACGTCCTTGTCCACCTGGTCGACCTTCTTTAGAGGCATCTAGTAGCACTTCATGTGCCTCCTCTGATGATGCATATAGAGCTGCTAGGCTACCAGTACCAGGCGATATTCATGGTCTTTCAAGACAGTAGACACATATGGATATGGCATTGTATTTTTTGGAGGATATGTTGCATATTATCATCTATATTTTTGATACACAGGGGATTATGGTACACTCAATGATGGATGTTGTTAGACAACATCAGAGCCCTAGCATAGTTCCACAAACATAGGCCACCACACCAATGATAGATGATACACCTATGCATAGCTCACAACATTTGGCACTAGGCTCATGACACTCTACAAATGACTCGGGCATACGAGTTGGAGATGCCTATCTGAGATTGATACTAGTTTAAGCCTGGGTATTTCATCGTACATGGACTTGTTGTTCTGACCTGGAAGCAATGATTCTACACATTACCCAGCCGGTTACACAGTCCACTTCACTCAGATTTACTAGCAGTTGGACATGGTGCTAAGGGTGGTTTAGTAGGTGTCAAAGTTTCAAGCTTAAGTGCATCGATAGTTGATACAATGGAGTCTGTTGATCATCCTCCATCTTCAGAGACTCATGTACATATATAATTTATTTTTAATTTTAAATATATATGAAATTAAAAGATATGTTCATTTATTAAAAAAATTAGTTCAAATATATATCTAGAATATTTAATTTGATCTTTAACTCATAATAAATCATGTAGGCACAAGTCGTTGAGCACATGGTTACACATATTGTTGGTTCAGGGCATCATGTATGTGAGAGAGATGATTCTATTGAGGCACCTATCAGTGTTTAGGTACTTGAGTTTTAAATGGTTTGTTTAAAGTTATTTAAATGTTTTGAAAACTAGATATATATTAATATATATGCAAGTTCATATTTAATTTGAATGTACATGTATATGTGTATGTATATATATTCTTTAAAGATAGAACTCTAACATGTATATATATATATATATAGATGCATTTATATATTGGAGACAATTTACATGTACAAATATGTCTATTTCAGTACCTTGATGACATACATGGACATTCACTATTTATTTGATTATTGAGTACTTCAGTAGTTAGATACCATCACATGTATGTATATATGACTTTTTATATTTTGCTATGTACATGTATTTATTCGAGATTTATAGTTTGCATTTCAGTTACATGACTTTTTATATTTTTCTATATACATATATAATCTATTTTTAATAAACTAATGATTATTAAGAACTTATGATCCTGCAATTAAAAACACATTTAATTCAAGATGAAATTCAATAGTTTGAAAATAAGTTGATATTTTGTGCAATAACCAGATTAAAAAATTGTTGTACGGATTTGACTGTCGGTGTCAATATTTTTAAACAAAATATTTATTTTTTGCATGTTTGGTCGAACATATTAAAATGTCACATGTTTGCCCAAACATTTGTTGTTAACTTTCTGGCAGCCAAGAAAGTTTAGTGCACATGCTTGTTCGAACATGCCCAATATGTTTGTTCAAACACCATGTTCGCTTGAACGGTAAAAAATAGGAAATTTTAAACCCTTTTTTTCATATTTAATTTATTTTTTGCTCTTTTGACACCCATAATTGCAAGAGAATGATCTCCTACTATAAAATTAAAAATATCAAAATGTGTTGCTCGGAGCAAGCTTTCCAATGATTATAATTGTAATACATATTTTAGTCATTAAGACTTTCAAATATGAGTTTATCTCATTATAGGTTCATTACCGATTGAACATCAACCGACTTTGACACCTTGGAAAAATTAGTAAATTAGGTCAAATTTTTTTTGAAAAATATGTAGGAACTAGCTTATTAAGATACCTTTCTATTCAAAAAAAAAAAAAGGTTTATGATAAATTGACTTCAAATTATCTATGTCAAACGGAACGTATGCCTGAATTATTATTTGTGTCACTTCAAAACTTCATAAACTATACAATATTCAACCAAAATGAATCAAACCAAATGCATCCTCTAGACATTGATGTTACAAATCTAATGCCAAAATAATTACTTCATTATCATTTCTAGAAAAAAAGTTACGTGTGTCAAATAGACTATCACTCTTTAAAAATATTGAATTTTATTATGTACCACTTTTCGGAGGAGATGAAAAAATTGACATAAATAATTTATTTTTCAAATTAAAAAAATATGGTTACAAAGTAGGAATAGAGTAGTCAAAATCACTAGTTTATGTCATCTTGAAATTATTTATAGTTTTGGAGATATAGTTAATTAAACATGACATTTGTTGCAAAAATATTGATTTCAGTGTCGAAATTGGTCAAAAAGTGGAACCCATTATTGTGGGACTACCCCATTGATACTCTCCAATGCTTAAGATGATCCCCAAAGGAATACCATCAACATGCATGCTAATAGTATTATCTAGCACTACATAATCATTTTCTTTCTTCTCATGTTGTTGCAATAGATCTTATTACAACACTTTCTTATTGAATATGACATCCTTGCTTCTTACAATTTTACAATTTTCAAAATCCCAAAGCGTATAACCAAATTCATCAATGCCATATCCAAAATATACACATTTATGTTGAAAGCATGAATGCTAGTGATAATTCTATGGGGGAGTATTGTAGAAATATGGTTAGAACATTATTATGATGGTATGTTACATTCATGACTGTGTTTGTCATTGATGTCAACATAATAGTTTTATGTGGTATATGATAGAAGAATAGTGAAAAGATGAAGTTGGCACAAATAGATCATTGAGTATTTTCACTAGCAAGGTTAAAGGGAGATACTACTAATTTTTTAGTATATGTAGATAACCTCAAGAGCAAAAGACATTAAGTGTAGAAGAGGTTACACAAGCTTTGGTGATGACTATTCTGAGATATAGTTTACAGAAGCATGTTCTGGTAAACTTGTTATATCTCTTAGTAGAGTTGTTATTCTGAGAAGCAATGTTAAAGGAATATAAAAGACATGTTGGTGATGACATGGCCAAGCTCACTTGTCATAATATTGCATGTATGGAAATTTATTCAAGTTATAAGGCAATAGATTGATGTTATCACTAAGAATAACATGTTCTTAATGAGGTCATATAATAATTAATTGAGAAGGTGTAATAGCTAACAGAAGAAATTTTTTTATGGATTTGATATAAAGGAATGACATTTTCCTTTGTTATATATGAATGAATGAATGATTTCAAGAAGCACAAAGAGAAGGATAGAAGAGAAACAATTGATATGCAAAGATAAGTAGAACAAAGAAAATTTGGAGAGAACTTAGTTGTTGAGGTTTTATTTAGTGATCTGAGTTTTGATATTTGGATCTAAGGTTCATGACCTGGTCTACAAGTTTTGATATTGATTTTTCTAGCTGACAGGATAGAGGAAAGAGGTTAAAGCACAATAAAAACAATTATTCCACAAGGAATAGTTGAGAGATCAGTTGGACAATGAGTTTAGTGGTCTTTCCCTAGAAGTTGTTTGGATAGTGGGTCCTTCTTCCTTCTACAACTCCTAATAGGGTTGAAAATTCCTAATAGGGATTCAAAGTCTTCTAATAAAGAATCTTATGTACTAAATTTATTTATAGATTCCTAATAGGGTCCATCCTCTAACAAGAAATATATATATATATATATATATATATATATATATATATATATATATCTTTGTGGGAATCATTCCCACTAGGGTTTTCCCTCTGATCAAGGGCTTCCCTAGTTAAAAAATTTGGTGTAATTGTGTATGTGCATCTTGTTATGGTCGATGTTTACTTTGATTAAATGGTTAATATTAATTAAGGTTGATAAATATTTTAATTGGATACCTGATTCAACCCCCCCCCCCCAATCTTAGTTATCTTGGTGGACTATTGTTTCTAACAATTGGTATCAAAGCATTAGGTCCTTGAAGATAAAGTTTAACAACTTTGGGAGATCCATGGTAAACATATTTAGAAAGGATCGTTTGAAGTTTGATGGAACAAATTATGACAACTAGAAGGAAAAGATGAAGACACATATGTTGTGTATGGGTCCAAGATATTGGTACTTGATAAAATTAGAAAAGACAATTATTGTTGAAAGTTCATTGGAGACTTCTATCAAGGATAAGAGAGAGCTTTTCATGAGTGACATGAGAGCTAGAGTAGCACTATTGTTTGGACTTCCTAAAATTGAGTAAAACTAGGTAAAAACACTTGATACTTCTCATAAGATTTGGAAAGCTTTGGAAAATAGTATTGAAGGTGATGAAAATTTTAAGAAATTGAGGCTACAAAGTTGGATTTGTGCATTTCAAGATGCTAAAATGATGGATGATTAATCTATAAGAACATATGTAGCCAGAATATTAGAAATTACTATAGGTATCAAATCTCAAGGAGGAACCAAGGAAGATGATGAGGTGATCTAGAAGATATTGAAGATTTTAACACCACCATTTAAGTAGGTAGTCCAAATGATATAATTGTTGATCTCTTGTACCAAAGACTTCCCCAAGGAAACATTTCTTGGGAGACTTGAAGCAATTGATAATGAGCTTATATAGTCTAGAGAATTATCTAGAAAAGAGATAGCTTTTAGTTCCCTAAACATTAAACCTAATCTATCAAGGAGCACAAGTGCTAGAGGAGATTTTGCTATTAGTAGTAGATCTTAAGAGAAAAGAAAGATAGAAGAAGGAGTAGACCTTTTGGTAAGAAGAGAAAAAGATGGTAAGAAAATCTTTAAATGTTGGACTTGTAAGAAGTTTGATCATTATACATCTAAGTGTCCTAAAAGAGAGAAAAGGTATAAAGGAAAATTGAAACCTAGAAGAGATAAAGATTGTTTGTATGCCAATGATGAAGATGATTCTGGTGAACAAGCAATAATTGCTAGTGACAATGAAATAGGATTTGTAGCTATTAAAGAAGAAAGTCTAGAGAAAATGGCTTTGGTGTCACAAGTTGAAAAGAAATCTAATTGGATAATTGATAGTGGCTGTTCACATCATATGACTAATGATATGAAAAAGTTTGTTGACTTCAAAAGTTATGATGGAGGCATTGTCAGAGTTGGAAATAATGTAGCTAGCCATGTTAAAGGTATTGGATCTATAGCTCTTGATGGTAAGACTAATACTAAGGATGTATATTTTGTTGATGGTTTTAAACACAATCTTTTGAGTGTTGCACAACTAGTGGATAAAGGTTATTAGTTACAATTCATAGAGAAGACATGCATGATCAGAGATAAAGATGGAAAGGTAATTGTTACCTAATTCTTGTTGGATACAATTGATAATTGCATGATTGTCTTTGATGTTACACAAATGTCATATCAGTCATCAGACAGTGTTAACCGAGCTCACTCGGTCATCGAAGAAAAGTAGCAGATAGTGTTAACCGAGCTCACTCGGTCATCGAAGAAAAGTAGCAGACAGTGTTAATCGAGCTCACTCGGTCATCGAAGAAAAGTAGCAGACAGTGTTAACCGAGCTCACTCGGTCATCGAAGAAAAGTAGCAGACAGTGTTAACCGAGCTCACTCGGTCATCGAAGAAAAGTAGCAGACAGTGTTAACCGAGCTCACTCGGTCATCGAAGGAAAGTCGGAGAAATTGGTGTTTACCGAGTTCACTCGGCGACTGAAGGATTTCACGAAATTCTCTGTATTAACCGAGCTCAGTCGGTTAACACAGGAATTATTTTCTATGCAGTATTTACCGAGTTAAGTCGGTCAGCGAAGGATCTCTCGAAGGTTAAGTAATTAAAGTTAATTACTTTATGTAATGTATGAAGCCGACTTATAGCACAATTATTTATAATTGTAACTTGTATTTGAGCCGACTTGATAATCTGAAAGGTATATATGAAGGATCAAGTTACGAATTCGAGTATGGAAGTATGAATGTGAAAAAGCTAGCAGATATGATTGAATATCTAATATGCGAATTATAAGGAAGGTCAGAGCAAATTTTTGAAGGATCAGAGATGCAGAGTTGCATTTGATCAGAGAGGATCTAGAGGAACAGAACAGAGATATGTATCAGCAAAGATAAGTTGTATTTATTTTAGATCACTCATTGTTACTTTCTAACAATTGTAACAGTGTTTTGAAATCTCTTAACAGAGTGGGTTTAACAGCCTTTTGTAAAATCCTCTAACAAGGTGGCAATTCAGTTGAATTGATCTAAAGACCTCTAGCAAGGCCACTCCTAGCAGGGTGATTAAATCCTCTAACAAGGTTGCACCTAACAGTGTGTTTTGTAACCTTTAACAAGGTTGGCTCCTAACAGGGCTCACTTCAAAAGAGTGAAAAACAGTAACTAGTTACATTGGTGGTTTTTCCCATATTGGGTTTCCACGTTAAATCTGGTGTCTCTTGTCTCTTGTTTCTTGTGTTTTCAGTTTGATTATATGAGTATCAGCAATGAGTATTTCCTTTGACATCTTAAGGGACTTGTGGGAAAAGTTTTTGTAGTAACTGATTCACCCCTCCCCTCTCAGTTACTCCATTCTCATTTCTAACAATTGGTATCAGAGCTTATTGGTGCTTGCAGGAAAAGTTTTCAAGGATCTAAGCCAAAGATCAAGATGTCTTACAAGAGAGAAATACCAAGACTCAACAAAAATAACTTCTCTGCATGGCAAGGATTGATGAAACTTCATTTGGCTACTATTGGTGATACAGGACTGAAATATCTTGATGAAAAATACAAAGAACCTTCTGGCACATTATCTATCAATGATATTGCTGAAAAGAAGACTCATAACAATATGATGATAGACATTGCATCTGCACTAAGCTATGAAGAATTTGATGATATCAAGGATTGCCAAACCGCTTTTGACATGTGGAACAAGCTGAAAGAAATCTATGGAGGAGATGACAATGTGAAAAGAGCAAAAGCAGAAAGTCTAAGAGGACAATTTGACCAAATGAGAATGAGAGAGGATGAAAACATTGCAAAATATGTTGATAGAATCAAAGCATGTGTCAGTGCAATCAGGGCATCTGGAGGTGATATCAAAGAAGAGACGGTTATAAGCAAAGTTCTCAGAACCTTGCTTCCCATCTATGCAATCAGAGTTTCTGCAATTCAAGAAAGAAGGTGTGAAGCAAATCATAATATCAATTTGGAGGCTATAGTTGGAAGACTAACCGCATTTGAACTAGACAATTTTGACAACTATGTTCCAGCTTCCAAAAACACTGAATCAGCATTTGAGGCCAAACTTTCACTCAAAGATAAAGGCAAAAAGAAATCAGAGTCAGAAAGTGATGATGAATCAGACCAAAGTTCAGACAGTGATCTTAAAGTAATTGAAGCTCTACTAGCAAAGAAATACTCCAGAGGCAGAGGAAAATATAAAGGTAAAGTTCCTCTAATCTGTTTTTCATGTGAAGAAATTGGTCATATTGCAGCTAGGTGCCCAAACAAGCAGAACAATGATGAAAAGAAGGGTCATAAATGGAATAGAAAGAAAGATTACAAATCATTCAAGAACAAAGGTAAGAAATCATGTTTCATGGCTGAAAATTCTAAGGATTCTGATAATAGTGAAGATGAAATTGTTTATATTGCTGTGAAAGATGATTCTGATAGTGATGAGGAAGATAAAATGGCTCTTATCTCTCATATAAGTATGAATGATACATGGATTATAGACAGTGGTTGCTCTCATCATATGACTGGTGATAAAACTAAGTTTGATCAGTTTGAAGATTATGATGGTGGCAGTGTAAGGTTTGGTAATAATGAACCTCGTTTCATAAAAGGAAGAGGAAGAATCTCTCTAACCAAAGAACTTATATGCAACAATGCCTATTGGGTTGAAGGTCTTAAACATAACTTGCTAAGTGTGGCACAGTTACTCAATACTGGATTTAAGGTGGAATTCATGCATGGAAAGGCAAGACTGTTGAATGAGCAAGGAAAGCTGATAGGATCTGGCACACAAACTAAAGGTAACTTGTTCTACCTAGAACTTGGTGAATGCTCATGTTTTATTGCTCAAATTGAAGAAAGTTGGTTATGGCATAAGAGGTTGTGTCATGTCAATTTTGATAATCTGGTGAAGATAAGCAAATTCAGAAAGGTAAGAGGCATTCCTAATATAAAGAAACCTGAGGTCGGTTTATGCAAGAATTGTCAGATTGGAAAAATGGGAAAGACTAGTTTTAAAAGTAAAAGCTATCAGTTTGAAGATATATTAGAAATTGTGCATACTGATTTATGTGGACCCATTGGAATTGAAAGTTATACTGGAGAAAAGTTCTTCATTCTTTTTGTTGATGATTACTCAAGAATGATGACTGTTATGTATCTAAGGAATAAATCAGAAGCTTTTGAGAAATTCAAATGGTACTTGGCAAGAGTAGAAAAAGAAACAGGGAAAAGATTGAAATGCTTAAGGTCAGACAGAGGTGGTGAATTCATTTCACATGAGTTCAATAACTTCTGCATTGAAAGAGGAATTAAAAGACAAGTTTCAGCACCAGGAACTCCAGAACAAAATGGGATAGCTGAAAGAAGAAATAGATCCATTATGGATTGTGCAAGGACCCTAATGATTGAAAAGAACATTGCTATCAAATACTGGAAGGAAGCTATCAGCACTGTAGTTCATACCTTGAACCGAGTACAACTAAAAAAGGACTCATTCAAAACTCCCTATGAATTATGGTATGGCTACAAACCCAATGTAAGTTATCTGAAAGTATTTGGAAGCAAATGTTATATTCTAAAAGAATCTAGAAAAGGTAAATTTGATGTAAAAGGAGATGAAGGAATATTTCTAGGTTACTCTTGTAAAAGCAAAGCATATAGATGTTTAAATCTATCTACTCACAAGGTCATAGAAAGTGCACATGTGAAAGTTGATGAGTTTGCAGAGAAATCAGAAGAAGAAAGCAAGAAGGTTCTTGAAGACTATAGAAGATTTATTTACATTGAACCTGATACTATACCAAGTACTCCAGTTAATCAGGAATCCTCAACTCCCGAGTCATCAATGACCGAGTTGCAGGAAGTTCAAACCGAGACACAGGAAGTTTTTACCGAGCTAAAAGAATCCGAGTCACTTTCAGACTCTACCAAGCAAGTATCTATCGAGTCTGAATCTACCGAGCCAGAATAGCAAGAATCTGAAGTACAAAGGGAAAACAATGAAACTCATTCAAGAAGTAAAGAACCTGTGTTAGCTAAATATGTCAGAAGGCATCATGCTCCAGATCAGATCATTGGAGACAAATCTGAAGGAACTCTGACAAGAAGTAAGTTAAAAGGCACTTGTTTACTTGCTGATTTTGAACCCAGAAATATCAAAGATGCATTGGCAAATGATAGTTGGATTGAGGCTATGAATGAAGAAATAGAACAGATAGAGAAAAACAAAACATGGACTCTTGTATCTAGACCCAAAGATAAGAATGTGATTGGAACAAAATGGGTATTCAGAAATAAACTAAATGAAGATGGCAAGGTATCAAGAAACAAAGCTAGACTAGTATGCAAAGGATATGCTCAAGAAGAAGGTATAGACTATGGAGAAACCTTTGCTCCTGTTGCAAGATTGGAAGGTGTAAGAACCTTACTTGCATATGCTGCTCACAAAGGATTCAAAGTTTATCAGATGGATGTCAAGTCAGCATTTCTCAATGGAATACTGGATGAAGAAGTTTACATTGAACAACCTGAAGGTTTTGTTGATCCAGATAAGAAGAACATGGTCTACAAATTACACAAGGCGCTGTATGGTCTAAAACAAGCTCCTAGAGCATGGTATGAAAGATTGCATAACTATATTATTCAGATTGGTTTTCAAAGGACTAATGATAACAGTAGCTTGTATATAAAAGAAGGTCCAGATAATAAGATTGTTTTGGCAAAAATATTTGTAGATGACACTGTTTTCATAGGCAATGATGATCTATGCAAAGAATTTTCAGAACAAATGAACAAGGAGTTTGAGATGTCTATGTTTGGTAAGATTAAATTCTTTGTAGGTCTTCAAATCCAACAAAGTAAGAATGGCATCTTCATCACACAGTCAAAATACATCAAGGAGATATTAAAAAAAATTTGTATGGAGGATTGTAAACCAGTTGGAACCCCTATGTGTACTGGATTGAAACTTACCAAGGAAGATGAATCCAAAGAAGTGGATCAAACACTGTATAGATCTATGATTGGAAAGTTGCAGTATGTAGTACATACTAGGCCAGATATTGCCCTTGCAGTCGGTATTGTAGCAAGATTTTCAGCAAAACCAAGAGAAACTCATATAATGGCAATCAAAAGAATAACGAGATATTTGAAAGGAACTGAAGATTATGGGCTATGGTATAAATTTGGAGGTAATTTGGATTTGAAAGTATTTACTGATGCTGATTGGGAAGGAAACCTTGATGACAGGAAAAGCACAAGTGGAGGAGCATTCTTTCTTGGAAAGAGATTGGTTTCTTGGACAAGCAAAAAGCAGAATTGTACATCCCAATCTACAGCAGAGGCAGAGTATGTTGCTGCAGCAGTAAATTGTTCAAATATTGTTTGGCTTAAGCAGTTATTGCAAGGAATGAGGATGGAAATCAAAGAACCAGTTGTTATGTTCTGTGACAATACTAGTGCAATCAATATATCAAAGAATCCAGTGATGCATTCTAAGACCAAGCATATTGCAATCAAATATCATTTTGTCAGAGAATTGGTACAAGACAAGGAGATCAGATTGGAATATGTCAATTCAAAGGAACAAATTGCTGACATATTCACAAAGCCACTACCTAAAGATGCATTCTTGTATCTCAGAGGTAAGTTAGGGGTTACACCCCTATCCGAAATTCACTAAAAACAAGTTTTAGTGATGCATCAACGCATACCAAAATGAAAATCTATCTGTTGATGCAGTCAAATCTGGAAGCTTTGCATATGAATCAGTATTAAAGGTACATTACAATTCATTTAAGTTCTATTGTCTTTGGCATTTGTTGTCAAAGAGGGAGAGATTTACTTTACTGTCATATCTTTCTGAAATTTGTGTGAAAAAGAAAGTTCTTATGTAAATCCTTCACAGAGGGAGATTACTGAAAGAGGGAGAGTCTATCATCTTAGAGGGAGAATTGTTTTGATGACACATTGTGCTGATAAGGACTTGTTTTCAAATTTCATTCTGCTATGACATGTTGTGTTGCCATCAATGCCAAAGAGGGAGATTGTTGGATACAATTGATAATTGCATGATTGTCTTTGATGTTACACAAATGTCATATCAGTCATCAGACAATGTTAACCGAGCTCACTCGGTCATCGAAGAAAAGTAGCAGACAGTGTTAACCGAGCTCACTCGGTCATCGAAGAAAAGTAGCAGACAGTGTTAACCGAGCTCACTCGGTCATCGAAGAAAAGTAGCAGACAGTGTTAACCGAGCTCACTCAGTCATCGAAGAAAAGTAGCAGACAGTGTTAACCGAGCTCACTCGGTCATCGAAGAAAAGTAGCAGACAGTGTTAACCGAGCTCACTCGGTCATCGAAGGAAAGTCGGAGAAATCGGTGTTTACCGAGTTCACTCGGCGACTGAAGGATTTCACGAAATTCTCTGTATTAACCGAGCTCAGTCGGTTAACACAGGAATTATTTTCTGTGTAGTATTTACTGAGTTAAGTCGGTCAGCGAAGGATCTCTCGAAGGTTAAGTAATTAAAGTTAATTACTTTATGTAATGTATGAAGCCGACTTATAGCACAATTATTTATAATTGTAACTTGTATTTGAGCCGACTTGATAATCTGAAAGGTATATATGAAGGATCAAGTTGCGAATTCGAGTATGGAAGTATGAATGTGAAAAAGCTAGCAGATATGATTGAATATCTAATATGCAAATTATAAGGAAGGTCAGAGAAAATTTTTGAAGGATCAGAGATGCAGAGTTGCATTTGATCAGAGAGGATCTAGAGGAACAGAACAGAGATCTGTATCAGCAAAGATAAGTTGTATTTATTTCAGATCACTCATTGTTACTTTCTAACAATTGTAACAGTGTTTTGAAATCTCTTAACAGAGTGGGTTTAACAGCCTTTTGTAAAATCCTCTAACAAGGTGGCAATTCAGTTGAATTGATCTAAAGACCTCTAGCAAGGCCACTCCTAGTAGGGTGATTAAATCCTCTAACAAGGTCGCACCTAACAGTGTGTTTTGTAACCTTTAACAAGGTTGGCTCCTAACAGGGCTCACTTCAGAAGAGTGAAAAATAGTAACTAGTTACATTGGTGGTTTTTCCCATATTGGGTTTCCACGTTAAATCTGGTGTCTCTTGTCTCTTGTTTCTTATGTTTTCAGTTTGATTATATGAGTATCAGCAATGAGTATTTCCTTTGACATCTTAAGGGACTTGTGGGAAAAGTTTTTGTAGTAACTGATTCACCCCTCCCCTCTCAGTTACTCCATTCTCATTTCTAACAATTCTACCCTCATGGAAATTTGAATTTTGAATGCAAACCCCACCCAACGGCCACTTACCATCTTTAGTATTATTTAAATGCATGGAAATATCAAAAAATAAAACATTTAAAACTCTATGGTATTTCCTATTTCCCTAAGTTATTTTCGCTAGCCCACAACTTTTCGCGCTATCAGATCTTTCATGATCTATGGTGGGCACTTTCCCACATCCTCAAGATGCATGACCTTTACATAATGTGGGGAAGCCCCTTCATGATGCATGGTAGGTGGGTCCATTTTCTTCTTGTGGGCCACAGAGGGAAAGAGCTACTGGTGAGCTGGTAGTTTGATTGGCGCCTGCTTTCTCACATTTTGTCTTTTGTCAGACTTTTTAACAATGCCGGCAAGCACCCTAGTGACACATGTCCTAGTGACATTACAAAGTATATTCACACAAGTTCAGAGGGCACGTGTTATGAACACCATTCAATACAATGAGATCGAGGGCTGGAACTTGCTCGCAATATGAAGATGCAGGGATGTTAAGGAATGCAGGAAAGCACCTTGCCGCCATGTGTCCTTATGGGGTCGAGTTTGTTCCACATGTCATAGGGTGATACCAAGGTGGTTCCAAGTTGCTAAGTTGGATACGAAGTTGTGCTATGTGTTTGTGGGCTCAAAAATTTTAGTAGGGTAGGCGCAGTGTAATGAGGATCTTCACGATCGTTGATCTTGCGGAGATCAATGATTAGCACTTTCTCGCAATATGGAGATTCAAGGTAATTAAGAAGTGTGGGGAAGCACCTGAAGGACATGTGTCCTTGCGGGCCTAGGGAGATACATTATGGCTAAGGTAGCATAGTTAAGGCTGGTAGTTGGGAGACCGCCATGGTTAGGGTTTTGAAAAGTTGGCATAGTTAGTTGGTTTGGAGGTCAAACTCAGGAAGACATTGCGAGGTGGTAGAAAAATAAAAGATTATTGGTCCATGTGGCCTTTGTTTCTTGAAGGACTCATTTGACTTGCTAATTTTGTTGATTCACGAGCTAGAAATAGAGGGGATGACATTTTTTTGCGTGATTTGATCCTCATGATCAATTCCAACCACTCTTGAATGAATGATGAACCTAGTAAACAGTAGGAAAACACTCCACCACCCCAGTTTATTCATCTATTTGGTCAGAATGGTTAATGGCACCATTTCTGTTAGGGCTCTATTTCAACAAAATATCAAGTTTCATTGTATCTGGATCTGTACCCAGATCAAATTTCCTCTAGATCTTTATTAAGATTTAATGACAGTGGTTGTGGAGTAACTTCAGTTAGAAAATATCTTAGTTATGCCTAAGATATAAAGGAAATTTTTGTAGATTTTTTTATGGTCGACTCTTCTCTAACTTCTTTGGTATTGCTCTACAATTTCACCATAAATTTCCTTTGTCTCTAAATTGTATGACATTCTACATTATCTCCTTCAACCATTGATGTAAAGTGCAAGAACTATTTGCCTCTCATTGGTGTATTGTAGAGATTTGCAATATTGAATGACTATATCTCTTTTGGCCTATGAATGGTATATAAGTGAATCCTCTCTTTCCTTGTGTCATTTATTTGAGTTTTCTGATTTGCATGTGATTGTTAGATTAAAGAAAGTCTGAATGTGTATATCTCTTGGTGTCATAGTGGTTCAATAGTGCATTTATGGGAAAAGATTGGTTTGAACACTCTATTTTGGTGCATCACCCCCTTAGGTTAGAGTAGTTAGATTTTCTTTCATGCATTCCTTCTCCCTTTTCCTCTTCAAGAGTAGTTAGGTGCACCCTAATGGTAAAGGAAGCCGACCTTCTTCGGAGACTCAACTTCACAGTTCAAGTCCCACAGCTTGGAGGTTGTTTCCATGTTTCACAAGGTTGTCCTTAGGTAAAAACTTTGGACAAGGGTGCAAACCTTTGTGAAAAATATTTTTGGCATGCTTGGTGGGACTTTATTTAAAAAATTTGAAGTCTACTAGTGTTAAAAGGAAGATTTCAAGATCAATATCGAGGAGATAGTACTGGTTTCAGTGTTCAAGCCTTCAAGAGGCTCATTCTTTAAGTACTTGGTGACTCTGAGTAACAAATACATCTGGTCCCAAACCAAAGTTGCAGTAATTCATGCCCAAAGCTAAAACAAGGGCATCTTGTAGAGGTAAATTTTAGTACCAAGAGCTTTCATTTTCAAATCCTAGATGAAGGAAGACTAGAGTATCTTTATCACTAGTTAGGAGTGCAATAGTAATAAATACACCTACAAGATCTATCTCTACTCCTCTTTCTATTAGATCTCAGCCTAGATTGCCATCAACACATATCAATAGATCACTTGTCTATATGGCACAGTTGAGGGCTCATGCTTTTGTTACCTTTAATGGTGGAAGTCCTCTTTTATTGGCCCAAAGACATGACATACCAATAGCTGCACTCAAAAGTGTACCAAAATTTACTAGTGAAACTTCTATCTCTCCCTCTAAACACATTTAAGAAGTTGCAAATGTCTATAATATCTATGGTATTACAAAGGATGATGTTGCGATTAGGCTTGTAGCCTCATCCTTGAAAGGAAAAACATTACAACAGTATGGAGGTTTGGCTCATGGTTCCATAGTAGATTAGGATGGATTAGGAGCAAGACTATGCAAACACTTTGATGACAAAAGTGACCATTTGTCACTTTTAGAATAGTTGACTACTATAAAAAGAGCCCCCCATGAATGTATGACTAATTTCAACTATAGATTTCAAAAGACATGGAATAGAATACCTACTTTAGTAAAGCCTACCCCTGGTAATGCCTTCTTGCATTACCTTAGAGCTTTTAACAATGAAATTGCCACTACAATCTAAACTATGGGAGGAGATACCTTACCTAATGCTTATGACATAGAAATAAAATCAAAAAACATCTAATATAGGGAGGTAAGCAAGCACCAAGGCATCCTATGCCTTTCTTTCCTGATGTTCCAAATCGCCAACCAGCAATGGATCCTCTTCCCACAACTTTCACATCACAATCCCTTGCTCTAGACCCTCAAGCTTCCACATCTTTAAATGGAATAGATGAAATCAAGGAGATTATGCAATCTATGATGCTAAACATAGATAAAAGATTGTAGGGCCAAGAGAAGAAGTTGGAGGATAGCTTCTCTGTCATGCAGAAAGTGAGCAACAAGGTGGTGACTTTAGAGAGACATTAAGATCAAGGTAGTAAGGCTCATCAATTGCAACATCAAACTCTAAATAGTGATAGGATTTCAAATCATAATTATGGGAACAATTCTTTTGAATAGAATAGGCAGAATAGCCATGCTTCAACCTGAAATGTAAACCAAAGTAGGGCCATAGTTCCTCAAAACAACATGGCCCAAGATCAAGATTTTTGTCCCTCCTATAACTACTCCTATGCCCTTTGTATGTGTTAGAAGGTTGAATCCTTAATGGCTTTGACCATCCAAGAGCCTGTATCAGGACAATCATACAAGGAGGACCAATTTAAAGATGCCTCGTATATGCAAGGACAAGGTGATTTCTCCTTTATGAATCATCAGGTGGAGGAGCATTGTAATGTAAACCAGGATTCCATTGCTCACAACACTAGGAGAAAAAGATGAGCTATTGAAGATGCTACCCCTCCTCCTCCCAATTAGGCCTCAACTTCAAATGCAATACCTCATGGACAAGCAATAAATGATCAATCAAATACCTTTCAGCAACAAAGGTGAAATAATGGTAGAAAGGATGTAAGTGATCCTAAGGTTGTTCCATCTCAACCTCCTACAAATGCATCTCCTAAGGCTTCTACCAAAGTACCTACTATGCCATTCAGTGTGGTAGAACAAATGAAGAAGAAAAATGTGAATATTTCCATGTGGGATGTTGTTGCTACTATACCCATGCAAAAGAGGTTGTTGCAGCAAGAATTGGAAAGTATTGAACCAAAGGGTTAGCCACCTAGCATGGAAAGTGCCACAAGCCTAGTACAACCATCAAGGGAGGAAGAAATAAGTAAAAAGGTTAGACCCCCTTCATTTTATGTTTCTCTAATTATAGGGGGTAAATTAGTTCACAATTGCACGATTGATTCAGGGGCTAGTAGTTCAGTGATGCCTAGGTGTGTTGCTGATGCTTTGGAAATGAAATATGAGCCCATTGTTAAGGATGTATTACAGTTGGATGTTAGTACTGTCAAAACTATAGGGATCCTTAGGAATGTGGAAATGGCCCTACATACATGCCTTGGTTGTATTGTAACTCAAGATATATCCATTACTGAAGTCAAGCCACATTTTGCCATCTGTCTGTCAAGAGACTTCACTACCCAAATAGGTAATTACATATCTTATGATTGGTCATATATGTCTTTTAGGAAAAGATATGGGACCAAAGCTTCAATAAAAATAGAGCCTCTAGCCCTCCATCATATTGAACCCTACACCCCTAATCTCATCAACATGAATTGCACTATCCTAGAAATGGATGAGAATGACATAATGAATGTGCCTACTACTTCCCTAGCAGAGATACCTAATTTTATCTTAGATGAATGGGCTAATGCATATCAATTTGATCCTATGCTAGAAACCCTTGAGACAGGCCTCAATACATATTGTATATTAGAGAAGGATGCTCTAGTTCCCAATCTTGTGGAGACTAAAGAAGATGTGAGTGGGGTATGAAGGGAAATGAGAGCATCCTAGAAATTACCATCTTAGATCAGAATGCACATCCTGTATGCAATAGTTTCTTGTACAACTTCTAATCAGCAAATACAAGTGCATACTACTATGCCATAAAAGCAAAAATAGACATAGTTGATTTTCCAAAATTAAAACCTTAAAGGAAAGTGATTGCAATTTACCGATCTAAACAAAATTCAGCAGGATTATGACATACAGATTATTACTCTACAATCGTAGAACTAGAAGAATAGACAGAATAGAGAACACAGATATACATGGGGAAAACCTTTCCAGGTAAAAAAACCCACCCTCCAAACCATCAAGCTAATGTATTATTCAGTAACAAGTTACAATACATTTTCAGCCTTCACATGAAGATTTACATCTTGCTCCATTCTAGAGAAAATTCGGCAGCATAACCGTGTGCAAATATTTTCTCATCTCACTCTTCCACTCTATTGCATTACAACATTCAATATCCATTTTATGAACATCTTAAGACCCAACAAAATGCCCACAAAGGAGTTGGGAATTTTTCATGGCTCAACCACCAAGAAACATGCACAATGCCACATGTACATCCAATATCAAGAAATGGGCATCCATCCCTTGAATAGACAATGACAGCTTGTCATAGAATCTGCCAAAAATAGCAGTCACAAGAGAAGTGTAAGAGAATCCATCATACCAACCTATTTTTGGCATATTCTCTTACACACACCAACCACTCATTCTTGGGCGCCCAAATAAGCCTCATGTCATAAGATGCTCTTACACCTGTCATAGCTCATTCCTTAAATAACTCTTACGCATCATAGGAATCCGTCATAACTATTTCAGCCATGATCTCCTTCACACAATTCAAGATGCCGACACATGTAAGTGATAAACATGCCAACTAGACATGTACACTCACATTTACATATTATTTGCAAAAATACATTTTAAAAAACAAATAATAATAAGAATAGGAATTATACAAGGTTGAGACACCTTATTCCTAACATTCTCCCACTTGTTGAACACCTTGTAAGAGCAATAGGAACATAACAAGAACTAACACTAATACATTTGGTACCAAATTGCAACGGTAGTGTCATTGCAGTTTTCCCATCACAACCTTGTCATTGTCTCAATTGCAACGGTAGATCATCGCAATTGCGACGACGACAAGGTTGTGATGGAAAAACTGCAACGGCACTACTATTGCAATTTGGTACCAAATGTATTAGTGTAACCACTATAGGCTGAAAGGCCCATAGACTTTGAACACCATCTGAACTTCTCAGTGTCCACTGGTTTCGTTAATGCATCTACAAAATTCTTCACAGTATCTACCTTCTCCAAATTTACCTTTCCATCTTCCACCATATCTCTCACAAAGTGAAACTGCACATCAATGTTTTTCATTCTGGCATGGAAAGTTGGATTCTTCGCAAGGCAAATAGCACTCTGACTGTCACACCAAATAGTAATCTGTTTTGCATCAACACCAACATCATAACACAATCTCTTAATCCAAATGGCTTCCTTACAAGCATCAAAACTGATGAAACTATATCATCACAGTCATCCATGAAACAACATAAATCATAACATATGCTCTTGTGCTCCAACTAGACACTTGTCCAAATAACACAAGCATAAGATCCATGTGATAAAAAAGGCTACACACACTACCACCACTCCACTATGCTCATGAGCTACATAGAAGCATCAAAAATATCAACTTCTTAGCCCAACAAAACTATGAAGTCATCCTCTAGAAAATAAGATAAAACATCAGCCAGAACAACAACCAAACTAATTTGTCCAATCCAACTGATAAATCCACGAGATTGAAAATAGCATCCACAGTAAATGCTAACTCATCCAATCACCCATACCTTAAAGGTATCAAACACCAGAAAACTCATGCTAGCAACATAACCATCCCATAAACTGCAACCTCAAGCTCTATGTGCAAACCAGTCGATGAAGACCAAACACATACAAGAACTCCCACTGCATGGATAATGTCAAATCTGAAAAATCAATGGCATACTGAGTCTACTGATAACAACACAAAGAAAGTGAAACCATGTAGTACTAAGGACCATCCACAAAGATATGCAAATCTTGTAGCAAAATCACTGCAAGAAACATCTCTCTCATCCAATCTCCACAAATCTCCTATGTTCTCCACATCCATCAAAGACAAGAGATAAAGGAACCAACTTGTCATCACCCAAAAACAATGAAGTACAAGTGATAACAATTGACCACAAAAGAGTGACCACATAGCTCCAACAAATCTCAAAAAGCAATGTATGTGAACCCAAACATTCAAGAAGATAACCAAGACCAAAGAAAGTAGCTGCAAACCATAAGCATGTAGCTTTTCCTTCTACAAACACTTCTAAATGTCAACTATTCCATGTATGATCTCCTTCATAGCCCCAACAGAAAATCCACAACTATATCCAAAATTGTTCAACCTCAACAGATCAAACATAACCTGATATCATAAATCTACATGGATGTAAGCCTCTCAAAGAAGATCAAACAAACTCCATTTCCCATTTCAAGAAATCAGCCCACTACCATCTCCTATTGTCATCATAAATGAAAGTACACCTCAAGGAGATAATCATGTTATCCATCTCTCACAATGAATCCTCTAGAACCATCTAACTGCAGCTCAAGATCCATAAATATGAAAGAAAAAATAAAGCACCTAAAAGTAACATTGGGCAATACCTCTCAAGTGATAAACTGCCAAGTAGACCAAGAGTGGGGAATGAGAATGCTCCTCCAAGATGTGCAAGTCACCCTATGACTTATCAAAGAACAATCTCCTCGTAGGTCTCTATTGAACTCACGTCCAACAAAGGTGTAGGCTCCTTGAACTTTTTGCTGAAATCTCATCAAGAGTATACATCTCAACAACATGTCTCTCATCTCAAGAGAACTCTACCCTCGCCTAAGTCTCCAAGTATCCACAAGCACCTATAATCAATCGCTCCATGCAAAACTCCACTGCAACATAGCACTATCATAAAGTATCAAGCAAATGATCAAAGTACTCAATACCAAGAAACTAAAACAAGATCAATGTCAAAGCCCCAACCATGGAATCAGGAACATAATCATGACATCATGATCTAAACCATCTCCTCCAAAGAGATAACATGCTTCATGTGATCATATCAAATAACTGTATCATGTCACAACTCTAAACTAGTGATAAAGAGAGAACCATGACATAAAAGCCACCATGATAACATATCAAATAAAAGCATAAACAACATCTATACCAAGGACCCCTTGAATCCTAAAGATGTCAACATCTCCAATCGCATGAAGATACAATCTCCAACTAGTGAACCAACAAATATGAAAGACCCTTCTACAACAACAGGATCTAAGGCATCCTCCAACATCTGCAACACTAAAGAAGATCATCCATCACCATATGATGGAAAAATACAGCCATTGCTAAAGCTCCCACTGAAGCGTGATACCAAGCTCTCCAAGCATATGACACACCATCCTCCAAAACTGAAAATCATCCAGGTCCACACATCACATTGGGTGAAACCAAGATCTCCACACTAAGGAAATTCACCATGCTTTAGGACTCCATAACTAACTATCCATGTACTCAAATATCATCCATCCTCTCATCTCAAAGCAACCACACAAATGCACAAGTGACCACAAACAAGGTCAGCTAACAAGTCTGTACCAACACTGAATCAAATCTCATGGATATAGACAGTCCACATCCAAGTTATCCCACTGCAATTAAATGGGTGGCCTACCCACCTGACTGCATAACTTGTAGATCCAATCATTGCAACATGCAAACCCACTATCACATTAGTGACATATACAAATAAGATCAAAGAGAATAATCATGTAGACAACATGACTTAAACACCAAATCAAGCACAAATCTGATTTGCCACTTATGTGCACATCAAGCACCATAGTCCAGGAATCCAACAAAGCATCACCATAGAAATGTTGAGTGACTGATCACATACCAACATCTCCATGCAGAGAAAGAAAAACACCTCCTCTCACCATGCACAAAGAATGCATGCATGTAGAACTACAACCATCTCATCTGGTGCCACTCTAAAGGAACAAGAGTCCAGAAAATAGCTCTTCAATAGATCTACAAAAAAACACAAGCTTTTTATTTCAGCATGCAAAACTTGCAAAAACACTATTTTTAAGAACACCCATGCACATCCACACCCACTTCTCATCTGGAAGTCTCAAAGTCTGAATAAAATACAAAACAACTAAACCCAGAATAATGGATTATCATAGATGAACATCATCATAGATTTTTTTAGGAAAATCTATAAACCCCTTGAATCCAATGAACAAGAATCCAAGCCATGCATGTATAAACATCCAAGAGGAAAACATAGTACTAGAACTTCAGGCCCACTTGTAGACCAATCCCACAACCACTACTAGTACATGCATCTGAGAGAGAGAGACTATCCAGAAGCTTCCAGATCATCCAATGATCAACTCCATAGTCTCAATGCATTCCAAGTAACAAAAGAGATGCCTTCAAATACCTATGCATCAAGAGTTATTCTACTGTCAACCAAGAGCTCCAGATCAATGTCATTTCAACAAGACCAACTCTATTTTCTCTATCGTCACTATCCTTCAAGAAATGTCTGTTGTCTCCTGAAAGAATAAATCAATTGCAAGACTTCCACTCATCAAAGGATTAATTATCAGTTAATTTCTTCAAAACAAACTTCTTCAAGCTCTGCAAGCTAAGAAATCTTAATAGAAGAAATACTTGGAACCAAAAAACTCTGTGAATCCTCCCATGCAAACAACATGCAATTCAAAAAAATGGGCTCTGATACCAATTGAAGGGAAATGAGAGCATCCCAGAAATTACCATCTGAGATCAGTATGCACATCCTGTATGCAATAGTTTCTTGTACAACTTCTAATCAGCAAATACAAGTGCATACTACTATGCCATAAAAGCGGAAACAGACATAGTTGATTTCCCACGATTAAAATCTTAAAGGAAAGTGATTGCAATTTACCGATCTAAACAAAATTCAGCAGCATTACGACATACAGATTATTACTCTACAATCCTAGAACTAGAAGAATAGATAGAATAGAGAACACAGATATACATGGGGAAAACCTTTCTAGGTAAAAAACCCCACCCTCCAAACCATCAAGCTAATGTATTATTCAGTAACAAGTTACAATACATTTTCAGCCTTCATATGAAGATTTACATCTTACTCCATTCTAGAGAAAGTCCGGCAGCATAACTGTGTGCAAATATCTTCTCATCTCACTCTTCCACTCTATTGCATTACAACATGCAATATCCATTTTATGAACATCTTAAGACCCAACAAAATGCCCACAAAGGAGTTTGGCATTTTTCATGGCTCAACCACCAAGAAACATGCACAATGACACATTTACATCCAATACCAAGAAAAGGGCATCCATCCATTGAATAGACAATGATAGCTTGTCATAGAATCCACCAAAAATAGCGGTCATAAGAGAAGTGTAAGGGAATCTGTCATACCAACCTATTTTTGGCATATTCTCTTACACACACCAACCACTCATTCTTGGGTGCCCAAATAGGCCTCATGTCATAAGATGCTCTTACACTTGTCATAGCTCATTCCTTAAATAGCTCTTACGCATCATAGGAATCCATCATAACTATTTCAGCCATGATCTCCTTCACACACTTCAAGATGCTGACACATGTAAGTGATCAACATTCCAACTAGACATGTACACTCACATTTACATATTATTTGAAAAAATACATTTTACAAAACAAATAATAATAAGAATAGGAATTATACAAGGTTGAGACACCTTATTCCTAACAGGGTATGGAGTATGTACTTTGATGGATCAAGGAATAAGAATGGATTAGGGGCTAGTGTGATGTTGATTTCTCCTACACAAGTAAGGTACTACTTCTTCTTTAGGCTCTAGTTCAGTTGCACTAATAATGTGGCCAAGTATGAATCCTTGATTCAAGGTCTCCTACTTGCTCAGAAAAGAAGAATTCAAGCTTTAAGTGTATATGGAGATAGTGAGTTGGTGGTTAATCAAGTGAGAAATTAGAATGTCACCAAGAATGATTTTCTCAAGTCTTATAAACATAGGGTATGGGATCTGCTTGAGGGTTTCAATGCATTTAATATTGAAAGCATCCCTAGAAAAGAAAATAGACATGCTAATAGGCTTGTAGCAATAGGTGCATCTCATGATGTGCCAGGGAATCTTGAGGAGAAGAAGAAGCAACAAATCAAAATGGTCTACCATCCCTGACAACAACATCCATTGGCAAGTGTTTGAATCTGATGAACAAATTGTAAGCTTCTTGTAGAATGAAGTAGAATTTTTAGATAGAAACCAATCAAGGCTACATGATTAGTATGGTGATCAAATCATTAATCTTAGTTCCAAAAAATTGCCTAAGGGTCTCATTACCTTTGAGAATGTTTTCATTCCTGATGACCAAGTGAAAGGTAGAGTCATGAACCTAGCTACTGATGAAGATGATCACACCTGAGTCACGGTTGCTAATGGAAAATGCTTAAACATGGGGAAGGTATGTTCTGAGATTGAGCAAGAAAGTTTTATTCATCTATGTCAAGAATTTAATGATGTATTTGCCTGGACGTATGATGATTTAAAGGGTTTTGAGCCAAGTTTTTTTCAGCATACCATAGATTTAATTGATAATGCCAAACCAGTAAGACAAAAACAGAGGCCAGTGAATCCCAAAATTAAACCCTCAATGAGAAAGGAGTTATCCAAATTGATTGAGGCCAATATAATTTTTTCCATCAAACACTCGTCATGGGTAGCAAACCTTGTCCCTGTTAGGAAGAAGAATGGAGAAATTAGATTGTGTGTGGACTTTAGGGACCTTAACCAAGCTTCCCTTAAAGATCACCATCCTCTCCCTTCCATGGAGAAGATTTTGTCCAATGTCAGTGGTTCAAAGAGGTTTTCATTTCTTGATGGATTTTTTGGCTACAATCAACTGCTGGTCAAAGATTTTGATAGATACAAGATTGCATTTACCACCAAATGGGGTACCTATGCTTATTGTAAGATTCCATTTGGGCTAAGCAATGCAGGTGCTACATGTCAGAAGGCAATGGAGATGGCCTTCCAAAATTTGATTGGAAAGTTTGTATTAGTTTACCTTGATGGTATCATAGTGTATTCAAAGAATGTAGAAGATCATTTTGATCATTTAAGACAGGTGTTCTCAAGGTGTAGAGAGTTTGGGGTATTCCTTAAGCTGTGCAAGTGTGTCTTTGCTACCAATCAAGGAAAATTATTAGGACACATTGTATCTAAAGATGGTTTAACCATTGATCTAGAAAGAACAAAAGCAATATTTTCTCTCCCTCTTCCTAAACATAAGAAAGGGTTGCAAAGTTTCCTTGGTAGGATAAATTTTGTGAGAATATTTATCCGTAATCTTGCTACCATGGTAAAACCCCTTACAACTATGCTCAAGAAAAGTATGGTATTTTCATAGACCAAGGAAGCGAAGGAAATTTTTGAAGAGATTAAGGTAGCCATAGCCTCAGCCCCTACTCTCATTAATCCAAATTTTGGAAAGGATTTCATCCTTTATACCCTTGGCAGTGAGTCAAGCATTTCCACTATCTTGAATCAAACAAATGATAAAGATGAAGAGCAGCCCATAGCCTTCTTTAGTGAAGGGCTTAAAGAGTATGAAGACAAATATAGCTATGTAGAAAAGAAATCCCTTGTAGTCATTAGAGCTTTAAAGAAATTTAGACACCTCCTGTCTCATAATAAAATTCATCTATTAGTACCCCATGTGAGTGTGAAGGATTTCCTTTTGAGCAAAGATATTAGTGAAAAGAGAGCTAGTTGGATTACTAAAGTAATGGAATATGATGTTGACATCCAAATCACCAAGCTGGTAAGAGGGAAGGAGTTGTGTAAACAAATGATATCATGTCAAGAATCAGATGAGGAAGTCGCTATGATACTAACAGAACAACAAAAAGCAAGAAATGATGACCCAAGGAACTAGATGGATGATATGAGGTATTTCTTATTAGGCAATGGATATCATCAAGGATTGGATAGAACTCAAAGGAGACAATATAGATTATAGTCAATTCCTTATGTTATAGTTGATGGTATCCTTTTTAGGAAATATTTTAATGGAGCCCTATTAAGATGCATTGACATAGACCAAGTTGAAAGAATGATCAAAGAGCTTCATGATGGCCCTAATGGTGGTCACTTCTCAGCAAGGACAACTACAATGAAGGTAATGAGGGTTGGTTACTAATGGACATCCCTATTCCATGATTGTCATAGGTATGTGAAGAAATGTGAAAAATGTGCCTTCTTCTCTGGTAAGCAAAAGCTTGCAGCTCTTCCTCTTCGTCCCATTTAGGTGGACCAGCCTTTTGCTCTATGGGGATTGGATTTCATAGGCCGTATCAATCCTTCTTCTAATTCTCATCACAAATGGATTTTAGCTACTAAAGATTACTTCACCAGATGGACAAAAATAGTTGCATTGAAGGATGCCACAAAATCTTCAGTTGTTGAGTTCCTTGATGGAATTGTGACCAAGTTTGGTGCTCCTTCAACCATTATTTAAGATAATACAAAATCTTTTGTAGGAGCTCAGATTTGTGCATGGGCAATTAACCATAATATCTACTTAAGCACATCCTTAAACTACTATCCTTAGGGTAATGGTTTGGCTGAGAGGTCCAACAAAAACTTGATTAGGATTATGAAAAGAACTATAGAGGATAACCAAAGTTCAATAGGAAATTCACCATTTATGTTGGTATATGGTAGAGAAGCAAGGCTTTCAATTTCATTAGAATTTTGATCCCTAGAACTAGCTCATTAGCTAGAGCTAATTGAAGATGATTCCATGGAAGTGAGAATGGCAGAGCTGATGGAGCTAGAAGAGAAAAGAAGTCAAGCCATGCAGACCTTAGAAAAATATTAGCAGCAGGTGAAAAGGAGCTTTGACAAGAAGGCTAGGGTCAAAAACTTCAGAGAAGGTGATTTAGTTTTGAAATGGGATGCAGATAGGGAAAAACTAGGGAGACATTCAAAATTTTATGCACTATGGAGTGGTCCCTATCTAATTGTCAGTTGCAAGTAGGCCAATGCTTTTCAATTAAGCAGGTCTGATGGTGAAGTTTTGCCTATCCCAGTCAATGGGATCTATCTCAAACCATGTTTCTGACAGGATTTGAGATTTCATGTACAAAGGTAGCTTAGTTTTCTTTCTATTGTTTCCTTCTTTCCAAGAACTGCACGAGCACATGTGTTTTGCTAAGTTTGTTGAGTTGCAAAAATAGGGTTTTCTGGGGTTTTGTTCCCACAGAGGTAGGGTTAGGGTTTCACAATGCACTGATCCATAGTTTTTACAACTCTATAGCCCAATGGATGCATAAGGCCACTGGTCATACACATAGCTAGCTTGCATCCCCTTTAAGTCACCAAAAACATTACCTAATTCTCCCCCCACCAAAATTTGAATTTTGAATGCAAACCCCACCCAATGGCCACTTACCATATTTAGTATTATTTAAATGCATGGAAATATCAAAAAATAAAACATTTAAAACTCTATGGTATTTCCTATTTCCCTAAGTTATTTTTTCCAGCCCACAACTTTATGCACCGTCAAATCTTTCATGATCTATGGTGGGTGCTTTCTTGCATCCTCAAGATGCACAACGTTTACATAATGCAGGGAAGCCCCTTTGTGATGCATGGTAGGTGGGTCCATTTTCTTCTTAGGCCGCAGAGGGAAAGACATACTGGTGAGCTGGTATTTTGATTGGCACTTGCTTTCTCGCATTTTGTCTTTTGTCAGACTTTCTGACAATGCAGGCAAGTTCCCTAGTGACACATGTCCTAGTGATGTTACAGAGGATATTCATGCAGGTTCAGAGGGAACATGTTATGAACACCATTCGATGCAATGAGATCAAGGGTTGGGGCTTGCCTACAAGATGAAGATGCAAGGATGTTAAGGAATGTGGGTAAGCACCTCGCTGTTGTGTGTCCTTGTGGGGTCAGGTTTGTTCCATATGCCGCAGGGTGATACCAAGGTGGTGCTAGGTTGCTGAGTTGGATGCCAGGTTGTGCTAAGTGCTCATGGGCCTAAAAATTTTAGTAGGGTAGGAATAGTGAAATGAGGATCTTCACAATCATTGATCTTATAGAGATCAATGATCGATGCTTTCCTGCAATATGGAGATGTGAGGTAATTAAGCAATGTGGGGAAGCACCTGAAGGACACATGTCCTTGCGGGCCTGGGGAGATACATTACAGCTAAGGTAACATAGTTAAGGCTAGTAGTTGGGAGACCACCATGATTAGGGTTTTGAAAAGTCAGTACAGTTAGTTGGTTTGGAGGAAAAACTTAGGAAGACCTTGTGAGGTGGTAGAAAAATAAAAGATTATTGGCCCACATGGCCTTTTTTTCCTTGAAGGACTCATTTGACTTGCTGACTTTGCTAATTCACGAGCTCGAAATAGAGGAGATCAAGTTTTGTTGCACGATTTGATCCTCATGATCAATTCCAACCACTCTTCAATGAATGTTGAACCCAGTAAACAATAGGAAAATAGTCCACCACCCCATTTTATTCATCTATTTGGTCAGAATGATTAATGGCACCATTTCTGTTAGGGTCCTATTTCAACAAAATATTGGGTTTCATTGTATCTAGATCTGTACCCAGATCATATTTTCTCTAGATCTTTATCAAGATTTAATGATAGTGGTTGTGGAGTAACTTAAATTAGAAAATATCTCAGTTATGCCTAAGCTATAAAGGCAATTTTTGTAGATTTTTTTTATGGTCAACTCTTCTCTAACTTCTTTGGTATTGCTCTACAATTTCACTATAAATTCCCTTTGTCTCTGAACTGTATGGCATTCTACCTTATCTCCTTCAGCCATTGATGTAAAGTGCAAGAACTATTTGCCTCTCATTGGTGTATTGTAGAGATCTAAAATCTTGCATGACTATATCTCTTTTGGCCTATGAATGGTATATAAGTGAATCTTCTCTTTCCTTGTGTCATTTATTTGGGTTTTCTGATTTGCATGTGATTGTTAGATTAAAGCAAGTTTGAATGTGTATATCTCTTGGTGTCATGATGGTTCAATAGTGCATGTATGGGCAGCGATTCATTTGAACACTCTATTTTGGTGCATCACCCCCTTAGGTTAGAGTAGGTATATTTGCTTTCGCACATTCTTTCTCCCTTTTCCTCTCCAAGAGTAGTTAGGTGCACCCTGATAGTAAAGGAAGCCTTCTCTGGAGACAACCTCATAGTTCAAATCCCATAGCTTGGAGGTTGTTTCCATGTTTCACAAGGTTTTCCTTAGGTAAAAACTTTGGACAAGGGTTCAAACTTTTGTGACAACAGTAATTAGAACAAGAACCAGATCTAGAGGTAATGTATTTTAGTTGAATCCCACTAAAATGACATGTTTAGATGCAAAGGTAGATGATAGTTGGTTATGGCATAAGAGATTTTATCATATAAACTTTGACAACATTGTGAAAATAGTAATATGTTTGAAGTTAGATATTTTCTTAAGATTGTAAAGCCTACTAACACAATTTCCAAAGAGCGTGTTTAGGAAAAGTATAACAGAACTTATTTTCTTAGTAAGAAGTTTACTACTATAGAAAAGTTGGAGATTGTACACATAGATCTTAGTGGTCCTAAAAAGATTAAAGGATTCTATGGTGAAAGGTATTTCATGATTATTGTTGATGACTTTTCTAGAATGATGTGGGTTGCATTTCTTAAATAAAATTTTGAGGCATTTGACTATTAACATTCCAATCATGTTTGTCCAATCATGTTTGTTATTAGTGACATAAACTTATTTACATTATGAGTTCATACCAAGCATATTTCATAGTTAATAGTATTAACCAAGAATTTTAGTTGTTACTGAGTTCTATAGTTGCAACCGAGTCCTTTGGAAAAATTCCAATGTATGCCGAGTAGTTACAACTATTCTAAAGATCAATAGTGTAAACCAAGCATCTCAGTTTATGCTGAGTTTACCAGTGCAAACCAAGTTGTGCAGTGGTTACCTAGTTCATAGTTCACATGATGTGAGTAGAATGTTGACTGAGCTACTTAGTGTTAACCAAGTGACTTAGTTTATACCAAGCTCGAGGTGATAATGTTTACTGAGCTATGTAGTGGTAAACATGCGATTCAGTTTATATGATGAGTTTCACGATATTCATCAAGTCACTAGTGTAGACTAAGTTCAAGACTACTTGAAAGTGATTAGTATGGACCAAGCATCTACATCTATTGAGTGCATGACCATGTCAAGTAGTGATAGTGGATGTTGAGTATCAAAACCTAACCAAATCAGTCTTTAGAGCTTGAGTTTCTACACTTTAGCAAACTTTATAATTATGTAATTGGATTGATATGTATGTAATGTATTGTATCACATCCAATATATGTATGGAATCAAAGAGGAAGTAATGTTATCATTATAGAAGAGTATAAGCATGAATTACAAAGGCTAAAATAATATAAGGAGCAACAAAGATTCATTTATCATAGCAAGGTGGTTTGTACACTCAAGGGAATCTCATTCAGCAAACCAAGTTGCAAATTAGAGATCAACTACTGGTTCATCCTAATAGGTGGATTAGTTAAATCCTTTAACAAGGTATAACTAATAGTCTTATGTAAATCTCCTTATCGAGTTCATACTTTATTTTATGTTTGTAAATCCTTTCACAAGGTGGACCTAACAGTTCTTATTGCTCCTAATCGGGCAGATCATTAGAAGTGATCAATGTAAGCCTTAACTAGCCAACTTTATACTATAGTACTAAAGCCTGTGGGTGTTATCCCCACCCCAATTTTACTTTCTATTTGGAAGGTTTCTAGGTCACCAAATCTTTTTGTTGAAGTGTTATATATACTTTCATGTTTTCTAAGTTTCTCATCCATGAAGTTAGATTAGAATTCATATAAATATTTAATTGCTAATTGGATTGAAAGTTTTAGAAGTTACTAATTTACCCCTCCCCTCTCATTAACTTAGCTTGTTATTATATTTCCAACAATTAGTATCCGAGCTTTGTGGTTCTTAGAGAAAAATTTAATAGTTTGAGCAAAGATCAAAGGCCATTGAGATATTTAGACTTGACAAGGCTATTGATAATGAGAATCTAGATTTGGAAATGGCTATTGCCCAACTCAAGAAAGCAAAGGAGAAACTCTCTCAATTTCTAAAAAGAAGAAAAGATCTTGCAATTAAAATGAATGATCATCTCTACATTGAAGAAAGAATTGAAGACCTTCATTCAAGCAATCCAGATGAAGCCACATAAGCAATCAAGGAACTCCCAAAAAAGAATAGTTCATTGCAAGAAGAAGTAAGAAAACTAAGAAGAGAGTGATAAATTTGGTCAGTAAGATTATGTGAAGTTATGGAAGAGAAAAACAAGATAAGAGAAGAGATAGAAGGAAAGAAAAATTAAATCTAGCACATATCCCTTTAGAAAGAAGACATCATTGATCAGCCCACCAATGCAAATGAAGAAATCATGAACCGGAGATCAGAGAATGAAAGATTGTAGAATGATCTAAACTCTAAAATGTAAACCAATGAAAGAATGATGAAATCCCAAGCAGACATGAATCAATTGAATGAGAAAAATCTATATAGAAAAAGAGGAAAAGCAAGAATTAGATATATAGAAGAAGGAGAATCATCCAAAAAAGGAGCTTAAAAGAATCAAAGACCTACTTTTAATCATTGTGGTAAGATAGGTCATACTTCAAACAAATGTTGGAGCAATGTGAAAGAAAAATTCAATTAAAATATTACAATTGTAATCAACATGGTCATAGAGAAAATGAATGCAAAGAGAAACAAAGATTTGAAGGCAAATGTCACAAATGTAAGAAGCATGGGTACAAATCATCAGAATGCAAAACTAAGATATTAAATCTAGTAGAAAAAATTGTGAAAGCTATATTTGGTTGGGACTATAATGCCTGGTGCAGATGTCATTACTGTGGAGAATTGGGACACATTGGAATGAATTGTCTAAAGCATCATTTGAGGAAAAGAGACACTACTAAAAGATGTTTCATTTGTACTAAACTTGGTCATCTTGCCAAGAACTACATGAACACCAAAAGAATTGAAGATGAAAAGAAGGAAAAGGCTGATAACATCAAAAAATAAATGAGACAACAATGGGTTCCAATGTCTGTTGAGAATAAAAGTCCAAGCAATGATGAACAAGTCACTCAAGAATTGGGTGACTTCACCATTTCTACTTGATCTTTCAAAGAAGTACTGGAATTGTGATAATAAATAAGACATCAAATATCAATTCCATTCAACAAGATGAAAGATCCAAACTAGTATTCAAGATGCAAAAGGGGTCATCGAGTAATAAATAAAAGCTCTCACCAAGAAAGGTTGGGTTATTGTGTTACCAAGCAAGGATGAGTTATAGACTCTACTGAGCAAGGTCGAAAGGAATTGAGATACGTATGGTCATTGAGTCACAAAGACTTTTTCGAGTGTTTAATAAAAGGAAGTGGATGACGATTTGTCAATTTGATCTAACATTCGTACCAAGAATTTATGGCAAAATTTTGATAAAAGGAATGAAATCAAAGTCATTTTTACCATGAAATTTTCAAGAGCTATTGCACAATGCAATCTTCAAGGGCATTCAAGTGATTTGAGCAATTTTTTGACAAAACCTATGAATTATCTCAAACCCTACTAAGTGAAGATTCTATCCAACAATAGAAAGTTAAAGCGAGATTTAGACATGCTAGTTCATGGTGTCAAATGGAAGGCACCAGACTTCGAGCTCACTCCTGCAATCGCTAAAACTCTAGACTCGAGTGGAGCACAATCTCAAATCCCTTCCAAGGTATTGTTAATTAATGACATTTATTCTCATTTCAAATGTATGATTCAAGAAATTGGTACACTAGAAATGGACAAAACCCTAGAAAGGTTATGTGTGAATGGAATTTTAAAACTCAAACATCAACATCTTGAGGCTAAAGGATTAACCCATATTCCTCACATACCTCATGAATTCCAAATGAAATGGATTAGGTTTATTCCCAGTCAAATGCATAATGGATAGCTATGGTTGGAGCAACCAATTTTGATCATGAAGAAGATGATTCATAGGATCACCAATCTCCCCATGCTGGGAAAAGCTAAGATGACCAAAACCCTAGGTCAGGCTGAACTAGAGAAGAAAATCCTAGCAAAGTTGGACAGAAGAGGTATGAAAATAAGCAACATAATTGATATGGAATTGAAGTTTGGCATCCATATCATTGCACACAAAATCTATAGTTCAAGTAGGTTGAATAGTGTGTCATGTGAAGTAGTTGACTTGGCATACAAAGTAGTCAAGAACAACCTACAACCTTTCTCTTGACCTTGCTCAGCTACAATTGAAACAATTCAATAAGAACATGGAGAGCATCACAAAATCAAAGAAAAATCAATGTAAGTTTGGCTCTCTATTGACATGCTTATTCTTTTATGCTCAAAAATTCTTCCCTTCAAAAGGCACTATTGTATGGAGAAAAGATGTGCCTGTACTCTATCAAATTAATGAGTACATTGCTAAGATGGGTGAAAATTATAATAGTATTGTGGATAATTATTTTGATGCATTCAAGGAGAAAATGAATAAGAGATTCAAAATCCCCAAGAAACTAGTTAAGGATTACAAGGATAATATATGCTTTATGGTAGATAGTGATAAAGTATACATTTAAGCAGTTAGGCCTAGAATTGCATAGGTGAAACCTCTTGGATATGAGGTTGATATTGATGAAACTAAAGATATAATTGAGGCACTAATTAATGAACCAAATGATCCTAAAATAGCCTATTTCGGTACATATGATGAAGCCAAGGCTAGGATAGAACTAGAGATAAAATGCCCTCGAGCGGTAAATAAAGGCAAGAAGAGAATTGTGAAATTGAAAATAAGTTCTACTCTTTTGTTAACTAAGGGAAGAGGTAAGGATGAAGAAGTAGAGGATGAGGAAAAGCTAGAGGAGGAAGAGCCACTAAAAAAATTTGCAAGGTAATTATTACCAAACCTACTAAGCCATCCACTACAATGTTCACCAAGAGATCCTCCAAGAAGAAATCAGATAAGGAAGGAGAAGACATAATATTCAGGAAAGCTCCACCCACCTTTCAGGATAGATTGAAGGATTTATGATTAGGGGCCAACATAACCAACTTCAAGGCATTGAAGTATGAGACCAAGACTAAACAAAATAGAAGCAGATTGAAGATCTAGTGATGGATAAAATGGTAAGTTGAAATACTAACCTAATCAGCTTATACTTCAAATTCCTAGTGTTTTGATGGATAAGATTAAGCCAAGATGGGAATTTGCAAAGCAAATTGCTAAAGATATATATGAGCAAACCCTGAGGTAGCTTATGCCAAGTGTAACTAACAAGGAAGTGAAGGAATCCATGAAGAATAATGAAGAAAAGCTAACCTTTAAATTTAACACATGCCTTGTGTTGATTAAAAACATAGAGCATGTTGTGAAGAATGCAACAAATACATGGAAGAATGTATATCTTCTTCATAAACTAGGTGATTTTCCAGTCACCATAAGTGATAAAGATGATAATGATGATAAAGAAGAAAAAGATGAAGAGGAAAATAATAAAGAGACAACACATTTTGATAACATTGATAATGAAGAGGAATAGGAGCAAGAGGCTACTGAGGAAGAAACTCAAGATATAGAGGAAACTGACCTAGTTAATATTATTGCAACAATTATAGCCTCACTTCCTCATTCTCCAAGCAAAGTATTGACAACATCAAGCATGGAGATAGCTTCTACAGGATTGATTGTGTCCAACACTCCAAGCACAACCAGCCAATAAATCTTTGCACCAATACAACTCAACACATCATTAACTAAAGTACCAAGTACTTCATCCACTCAGCTGTAGACTCTTCCCTCTTCAACTATGATTAAGACATCAATTTTGGACACAATGGTTTTGGATACATCAATTTTTGCTTTAACAGGTACTCCTACTAGTATTTCTATGATAAGTGCAATATCAATTTTTGTAGAAAGCCCCACTATTTCTACTATTGTTCCATTTCGAGTACACAAGCAATAAGTGCAAGGAAAGTTGAGACCAAGCTTCAACTGAGCACAAAATTTTTGAGCTAAGGTAAAGAAAAGGAGGAGGATGTTGATCTTGATGAGAAAATTGTGATTCCAAATTGGGATATTTCAAAACTTACTCCTAATCAAATGCAAAACTTTGGAGAATTACTCCAAAAGAAAGCCAAACAAAAATGGTTGAGAGAGGAAAGAGATAAAGAATGAAAAATCATCAAGAATGCCACAAATATTTTGGTAGAGGCTATAGGCATAGAGATTGATTCTTCTTAGGCATTTTTGTTTCAGTTGGCAAAAGTAGTCCAGAAGTATAATGAGGATCTAGATGGATAAGATAAATTACTACAAAAAGAAGAGAAAAAGTTTGAAAATAAAGTGTTAGAGCACATTTCTCAACAAATTTCCATTTACTAGGTAGAATTATCTACTATTTTGGGTTCTCTAAAAATTTCTTATACAAATGTAACTCTACTTTTTGGTAAACTATGTGATTAACCAAGATTTACTATGGAAATAAAGGACAAATTGTCCAAGATTGATGAAGATCTCAAAGAAAGTGCTCAACAATTAAAGCTTGATCCAAGTTCAAGCTCTATAAATTTCAAGATCAGATTTTTGACTGATATGTAGGCTGAATTACTTAAAGAAGAAGCAAGAATAAGGTCTACATTGGGAGATATCCAAAATATGTTACTCCCCAACATGGATGCACTTCAGAAGCATATTTCTTATTCAGAAGCTCTCATCCATGATAATAATTTTTCTATTGTAGACCATATGATTGAACTTTCAGCAGAAGTGTAGGTGGCATTACACACAAGTAGGGTCTTGCAAGAGAACTGGGACAAGACTTTGGCAATCATATTGAAGGTACATTCGGATTTCTTATCTCATTTTGGCATTAGTATGTAAATACATATAGCATAATTCGTTGGCATTAATGTCAAAAAAGGGGAGAAGATATTGGAGAAGCTATAAGGAGATAAAAAGGAAAAGATATAAGATGATATAAAAGGAGAAAGATGTAAAAAGATAGGAGGAGAAAATTTTAAGAAAGTGTAAAGAAACATTGTGTGTATAGTATATTGTATAGCATTACGATGTACAGAAATGTATCCTTTAAAAAAACAATTTTGAAAAATCTCAAAAATATTATACTCTACCGAGTTGGAGATACAAAGTGATGGATAATTCAATTTTGACTGATAAATGTTTTGTCACTAATGCATAAGGGGGAGATTGTTGACATTCTAGTCATGTTTGTTATTAGTGACATACACTTATTCAGATTGTGAGTTAATACCAAGCTTATTGCATAGTCAAGAGTATTAGCCAAGTATTTCAGTTGTTACCAAGTTCTATAGTTACTATCAAGTCCTTTGGACAAAATTTAGTGTATATCAAATAGTTACAACTATTGTGAAGATTAGCAATGTAAACCAAGCATCTCAATTTATGCTGAGTTTATCAATGCAAACCAAGTTGTACAGTGGTTACTGAGTTCTTAGGTGATGTGATGCGAGTCCAATGTTGATCAAGATACTTAGTGTTAACCAAGTGACTCAGTTTATAATGAGCTCAAGGTGATAGTGTTTATAGCTATGCAATGGTAAACAAGTGATTCAGTTTATATGACGAGTTTCACAGTATTTGCTGAGTCACCAGTGCAAACTGAGTTCAAGACTACTTGGACGTGATTAGCATGGTCCAAGCTTCTACATCTACCAAGTGCATGAGGATGCCAAGTAGTGATAGTGGATGTCAAGTATCAGAACCTCACCGAGTCAATCTTCAAAGCTCGAGTTTCTAAACTTTGGCCTACTTTGTAATATTTTGTGTAAACTTGAATTGTGACTAACTTTGTAATAATGTAATTGGATTGATATATGTGTAATGTATTGTATCACATCCAATGTATGTATGAAATTGAAGAGGAAGTAACGTAATCATTATAAAAAAGCAGAAGTGCAAATTACAAAGGCTACAATAGTATAAGGAGTAGCAAAGATTCATTTATCATAGCAAGGTGATTTGTACACTCAAGGGAATCTCATTCAAAAAACCAAGTTGCAAATAAAAGATTAGTTATTGCTTCATTATAATAGGTGGATTAGTCATATCCTTTAACAAGGTAGACCTAACAGTCTTATGTAAATCTCCTTACCAAGTGCATATTTTATTGTATGTTTGTAAATCCTTTCACAAGGTGGACCTAGCAGTCCTTATTGCTCCTAACTAGATAGATCATTAGATGTGATCAATGTAAGCTTTAACTAGCCAACTTTATACTATAGTACTAAAGCTTGTGGGTATCATCCCCACCCCAATTTTACTTTCTATTTGGAAGGTTTCTAGGTCATCAAGTCTTTGTGTCAAAGTGTTATGTATGCTTTCATGTTTTCTCAGTTTCTCATGCATGAAGTTAGATCAAAATCCATATAAAGGATTAATTTCTAATTGGATTGAAAGTTTTAGAAGTTATTAATTCACCCCTCCCCTCTTAGTAACTTAGTTTGTTATAATATTTTCTATTAGATTGTGGTGACTAATAAGGAAAGTACTGTACATCATAAATTCTTTGGGGTTCAAGGCATCGCCCCGGAGAAGAAAAAAAATTGGGCCCTAATTTATCAAGATTTTGAGCCAACATGTAATTATTAATTATAACCCTAAAGTGGTTAAAATACTTGTATAAAAGGGCTTAGGGTTAGGGATTGTTTCAAAAGATGTGATGCAAAATTGGTTCTTGCAGCGGTATTGAGTTGTAAGGGATTATAGATTGTAATCAGGTTCTAATCACTGGATAATAAAAATATTGGACTTGCTATTTGGTGGACGTAGCCTAGGGATTGGGTGAACCATGTTAAATCTTGGTGCCCTGTGTTCTTTTCTGTGTGATCTATTATTTTCTATTATTGGTTATATTTTCATGTAATTGTTATTTTTGTCTGTGGTTTAATCCTAACAAGTGGTATCAAAGCCTAGTGATTTTTCAATTATCCTCTATAGGAAAATTTCACAATTGAGTGGGAGTCTCATAGTTGAGTGGAAGCAATGGCAGATGAGGGCAAGCTAAGGGTTGATAGGTTTAATGGGCAGAACTTCCAATTATGAAAGATGCAAATAGAAGACTATCTGTATCAGAAGGATTTATGGAAGCCATTGGAATGCAAAGCCAAGAATCAGGGATCTATGTCAAATGATGAATGGGATATTTTGGATAGAAAGGCACTTGGAAGCATTTTATTATGCCTAGCACCATCAGTGGCATTTAATATTACAAAAGAAAAGACTATAGAAGAATTGATGAAAACCTTAGTGACACTATATGAAAAGCCCATTGCTTCAAAAAAGGTATTTCTCATGAAGCATTTATTTAATATGAAAATGGTAGAAGGTGGATTTGTTATCGATCATTTAAATGAGTTTAATACTATTACTAGTTAGTTATCTTCTATGGATATCAATTTTGAAGAAGAAATTAGGGCTCTCTTGATTTTGTGTTCTTTGCCTGAAAGCTAGAATGGCTTGGTAATGGTTGCAAGTAATTTTGTTCCTGGATCTAGTACCTTAAAATATGATGATGTGATCGGTGTTATTTTGAGTGAGGAAATGCGTAGGAAAACCTTAGGTGGATCTACATCAGGAAGTGCTTTGAATGTACAAAGCAGGGGCAGAATGACTGAGAGAGGAAGTAATTCTAGAAATCATGGGAAATCAAGAGGAAAGTCAAAGGGGAGGAGGTCTCAATCAAGAGGACCAAATGACTATTGGTATTGTGGGAAACGAAGGCACAAAAAGAAAAATTGCTGGAATTGAAAGAAAAATGAAGGAGATGAATCAGATGGAGACAAGGAGGCAAATGTGGTAAGTAACAAATCCAAAGAGGATGCTTTGCTTCTATCTTTAGAAAGTGTTGATGATTCATGGGTTTTAGATTATGGTGCTTCATTTCATGCTACACCTCATAGAGGTTATTTCATTGATTATGTCCAAGGGGATTTTGGGCTAATTTATTTGGGGGATAATGAACCTTATCAGATTGTTGGAAAGGGCAAAATTAAGATTAAGTTGTAGAATGGGAGTCATTGGCTACTATATGAGGTAAGACATGTTCCAAGGCTAAGTAGGAATTTAATTTTAGTAGAGCAACTCGATGATGAGGGTTGTGTAGTTACTTTTAATGATAAAAATTGGAAGGTTTTAAAAAGTTCCCTTGTAGTAGCAAAAGGTGTGAAAGTAGGCACCTTATATCTTTGTACAGGTCATATTGTTCCTTCTACTTTAATTGTTTCACATAAAAATGAATGTTTGGGAACAATTGTTGTAGTTGACCAGGGAGAACAAATAGCTAATGTAGATTCTGATAGAGTGCTATGGCACAACAGACTTGGGCACATGAGTGAGAAAGGTATGAAAGTACTTCATTCAAAGAAAGTTTTACCAGGTCTGAAATGTGTTAATATGGATTTCTGTGAAAGTTGTGTGTATGGAAAACAAAACAAAGTGAGTTTTGCAAAGACTGGGAAGGAAAATAAAAGGGAGAAATTAGAGCTTGTCCATACCAATGTATGGGGACTGGCTCAAGTATCTTTCCTTAGTGGCTCTCATTACTATGTTACATTTATTGATGATGCAACTAGAAAAGTATGGGTTTATTTCCTTAGACAAAAATTTGATATATTTCAAACTTTTAAGAAATGGAAATGCTTGGTTGAAAATGAAATTGAAAAAAAAAAAAAGTCTCAGATTTGATAATGGTAGTGAGTATTGCAGTCATGAATTTCAAGATTATTGCTCCACTAATGATATTTGTAGACAAAAAAATATTCGAAGGACTCCACAAGAAAATTGAGTGGCTGAATGCATGAAAAGGACTATAATGGAATGTGCAAGGAGCATTAGGTTGCATGCTAGGTTGCCCTTACACATGTGGGTAGAGATTGTCAATACTACTATATATTTGATTAATAGAGGTCCCTCTACTCCTTTGGGCTATGGTAGTCTAGAGGAGGCATGGACTGGTAAGAAGGTGAGTTATTCTTTTCTCAAAACCTTCAGTTGTGAAGCATTTGCTCACATAGATTCTGAAAATAGAACCAAGCTAGAAGTTAAGTCAAAGAAATGTGTATTTTTTGGATATGGCATTAATGAGTTTGGTTATAGGCATTGGGATTTTGAAAATCATAAAATTGTAAGAAGCAGGGATGTCATATTCAATGAAAAAGTGTTGTACAAAGATCTATTGCAGCAACATGAGAAGAAAGAAGATGATTATGTAGTGTTGTATGATACTCCAAAAATTGATGTTCCAGTCATTCCTAATGATGTGCAACAAGCACAACAACAAATACCACACACACTAGTGAGTGTTAGACAGTCAACTAGGCAGATTAGACCTCCACAAATATTTTCTCCCTCTTTGTATTCTATTTTACTTACTAATGTTGGTGAACCTAAAAGTTATGATGAAACTACGTAGATGGATACTAAGATTCAGTGGGAGTCTAGAATGAAAGATGAAATGGAATCTTTGCTAAAGAATAAGACATGGGATTTGTGCAAGTTGCCTATATGTAAAAAGGCTTTATAGAATAAGTGGGTTTATAGGTTAAAAGAAGAGGATGGAGGTAAGAAAATATTTAAAGCTAGGTTAGTTGTAAAAGTATTTGTATAGAAAAAGGGAATTGATTTTGATGAGATATTTTCTCCTGTTGTTAAAATGACTTCTATCTATACTATTTTAAGTCTAGTGGCTACTCAAGATTTGCATTTAGAGCAACTGGATGTTAAAACAACCTTCTTTCATGGTAATTTGGATGAAGAGATGTATATGGCTCAGCCACAGGGATTTTTAGTCAAAGGTAACGAGAACTTAGTGTGCAAATTGAAGAAAAATTTATATGGCTTGAAGCAAGCACCTCAGCAATGGTATCTAAAATTTGACAGTTTTATGCATGAGCGTAGTTACAGTAGGTGTCATTTAGATCATTATGTCTACTTTAAGAGGTTGGATGATGATAGCTACATTATTTTATGTTTATATGTTGATGATATGCTTGTAGCTGGGTCTAACATGGATCACATTAAGGGGCTAAAAAGCCAATTAGCACATGCATTTGCTATGAAGGATTTGGGGGCAGCAAAACAAATCCTTGGTATGAAGATTTGAAGAGATAGAAAAAATAGAACATTGATGATATCTCAGGCTAATTATGTTGGGAAGGTGTTACAACATTTCTCTGTGGAGAATGCTAAAGCTGCCATCACACCTTTACCTAGTCATTTGAAATTGACTAAGGAGATGTGTCCTAAGAAATAAGAAGAGGAGGATAAGATGTCCAAGGTACCCTATGCTTCAGCTGTAGGAAGCTTGATGTATGCTATGGTATGTACTAGGCCAGATATTGCACATGCAGTAGGAGTTGTTAGTAGGTATACGAGTCATCGAGGAATTGAGCATTGGAATGCAGTCAAATAGATTCTCAGATATTTGAGAGGAACATCCAATAGGTATTTACACTTTGGGGGCTCTACTACCAATTTTCAGGGCTATGTTGACTCAGATTTGGCAAGGGATATTGATACCAGGTGGAGTACTACATGTTACATCTTTACTATTAGTGGGGCAGCCATGATCAAGGTTTCTAGGTTACAAAAGGTTAATTCTTTATCCACTATAGAGGTAGATTATGTAGCTACTATAGAGGCAAGCAAGGAGATGATATGGGTTTAGTTCTTCTTGCAAGAATTGGTACATCCTCAGAAGGATAATTATTTGTTCATAGCTAGTCAGAGTACCATTCATCTTGCAAAGAATTTAGCTCTGCATTCAAAGACCAAACACATACAGTTGTAGTACCATTTCATTTGGTCAGTTTTAGAGGATGGATAGTTAAAGTTGGAGAAGATACATACTAATGACAATCTAGAAAATAAGTTGACAACGGTAGTAATAAGGGAGAAGCTAAACTCTTCTTCAACTTCGGTTGGTCTTCTAGACTAAATATGAATAAAAGAACAATAGAGTCCAGGGTGGTTTGATCTAGTGGGAGCCCCATGTGGTAGCAGTATTGCTACAAGATTAGTCTCCAAGTGGGAGATTGTTGTTTAGTGTGGAGCCTAATCAGTCCCCAAGTGAGAGATTGTTAGATTGTGGTGACATGTAATTATTAATTATAACCCTAAAGTGGTTAAAATACTTGTATAAAAGGGCTTAGGGTTAGGGATTGTTTGAGAAGGTGTGATGCAAAATTGGTTCTTGCAACGGTATTGAGTTGTAAGGGATTACAAATTATAATTAGGTTATAATCATTGGATCATAAAAATATTGGACTTGCTATTTGGTGGACGTAGTGTAGGGATTGGGTGAACCATGTTAAATTTTGGTGCCTTGTGTTCTTTTCTATGTGATCTATTATTTTCTATTATTGGTTATATTTGCATGTAATTGTTATTTTTGTCCATGGTTTAATCCTAACATTTCCAACATTTGACATGTTCAAGATATTCAAGAATAGAGTTGAGAATGAATTAGATATGAAGATTAAATATTTAAGATCAGATAGAGGAGGAAAATTTACTTTAAATGAGTTTAATATCTTTTGTGAAGCTAATGGAATCAAAAGACAATTTTCAACTCCTAGAACTCTTGAACAAAATGGCATTGCAGAGAGAAGAAACAAGTTAGCAACAAAAGAAACAAGAGCTATGTTAGTTGAGAATGATGTATCCAAGATGTTTTGTAGAGAAGTTGTGAATATAGAAGTCTACACTATGAACATAGTGCAAGTCAAGAAGGACATAAACAAGACCCCTTATGAACTATGGTTTGGTCATTCACCTATAGTTAAGTATTTCATAATTTTTGGCAACAAATGTTATATCAAAAGAGATGATAATGTTGGTAAATTTGATGCTAGAAGTGATAAAGGTATGTTTCTTGGTTATTCATTGAAAAGAAGAACTTATAGATGTTATAATATAAGAACTAAGACTATTTTTTAGAGTGCAAATGTAAGAGTTGATGAGAAATTTAGGATACACGAAAGAATAGTTGACTACAATTATGATGATGAGAATGTTGTTGTTACTAAATCAAGGAATGGTGAAGTATTCTTTGAGACTAAAAATGATTTGAAAAATGAAGGAGAGCTAAGGTGGGAACAAATTTTAAAATCTAGAATAGAGCTAAGACTTAGAATCACAACTTCTACTTCTGGTAAGAATATGACAAAGAATCATCCATCGGAGTAGATCATCAGTAGTAGAGATAAAGATATGATTACAAGAAGTAGAATCAATGAAGAACTATGTTTGATATTTCAAGCAGAAACAAAGAATGTAGATGAGGCATGTAAAGATGACTATTGGAAGAAAGATACGAAAGAAGAATTGGATCAGATAATGAAAAATGACACATGGGAATTGGTCCCTAGATTAGCAGATAAGAATGTGATAGGAAAAAAATGGGTATTTAAGAACAAGATTAATGAACAAGGTGAAGTTGTAAGGAACAAAAAAAGATTGGTATGTAAAGGTTACTCACAACAAGAAGGAATATATTATGATAGAACCTATGATCCTATGGCAAGATTGAAGTAGTAGGATTATTCTTAGCCTATGCAGCACATAGGAAATTTCAAACTGTAACAAATGGATGTCAAGTTATCATTTTTGAATGGAGAACTTGAAGAAGAGGTATACACAAAACAACCTAAAGGTTTTCCTTTAACAAATGACAAGGACATGGTATGCAGATTGAACAAAGTGTTGTATGGCTTAAAACAAGCACCCAAAACCTAGCATTTAAGGTTGGACAAACATTTGACAAAACTTGGATTTAGCAAAGGAATGATAGATAGTAATCTATACTAGAAAGAAATAGATGATGGATTGAAGATTTTGGTAATATTTGTTGATGATATTATATTTGGAGGAGATTATGATGAAAGCAACAAGTTTGTAAAAGAAATAAAGAAGGAATTTGAAATGAGTATGATAGGATAAGTGAAATACTTCCTTGGATTAGATATTGTGCAGGATAAATAAGGAATCTTTGTTTCTTAGACTAAGTATTTGAAAGATATATTGAAAAGGTTTGATTTGGAAACATGTAAACAAGTTAGAACACCTATGGTAACTAGACAAAAGTTTGAAGGATGAGACACCTACTATTGAGAAGAAGTAAAGATCTATGATTGGAGGATTATAATATCTGACTCACACAAGGCCGGGTATAGAAAATGTAGTTGGAATTGTTACAAGATTTCAAGCTGATCCTAGAGAAGCACATTATATAGTAGTTAAGGGGATATTTAGATATTTGAAATGAACACCAAAGCTTGGATTGTGGTATGATAGATCTAATGATTTCACTTTATAAATGTAGTTGGAATTGTTACAAGATTTCAAGCTGATCCCAAAGAAGCACATTATACAGTAGCTAAGGGGATATTTAGATATCTAAAATGAACACCAAAGCTTGGATTGTGGTATGATAGATCTAATGATTTCACTTTTTGTATTTATACTAATATTGATTCGGTAGGCAGCATGGATGATAGAAAGAGCACTAGTGGTGAAGCCTTCTTTCTTAGAGGAATATTGGTTTCTTGGTTAAGTAAGAAGAAGGATTGTATCTCACAGAGTACATCAGAGGTAGAATATGTTATAGTAGTAAACAATTATAATCAAGTTGTTTGGATGAAGTGGATGTTGAAGGATATTATGATATAATTCATTGAACCTATTTTCATACAATTCTGATAACACAAGCACAATGAATATGTCTAAGAATCTAGTCTTGCATTCTAAGACTAAGCACATTTCTATCAAGTACTGACATGTTGAGAGAGAAAGTTGCAGAAAAGGAAATCAGATCGGAGTATGTAAGCACCAAAGAGCATATTGAAAATATTTTCACCAAGCCTCTTCTAAAAGAGACTTTTGAGTATTTGTGAGGTATGCTATGGGTTATGCCCTTACCTACATCAGAGTAGATGATGCAAGAGTGCATCAGTTTAGTGATATAGAGCACTATTTTTTGTCTAACTAAATGTTGATGCTTCCCATATGGGGGAGTATCTATGATGAATAGATTCATTTAGGACTCTTGATGGATGTTGTTTTGAAAAAAAATTTTGGACACTTGAGCAAGTCAAAAAATAGTTGTTAAAAAGATAGATGGTTGTTGAAACCTTTGATATTAATGTGAATGGGAAATAAATTACAACATGAAAAACAATTTGATAGAGAGTACATTAAAGTGAGAGATTATAGGAATAAAAATAGTTTCATATAGAGCATAGTGAGGTATATCAATGGGGGAGAATGATTGATGAAGAGGATTAAAAAGAAAGGATAACAATTTTTTACAGTTGGTATTCTTGAAACTAGATATTTTTCATCTATGTTTCCATCAATGCCAAAGGGGAGATTATTGGAAGCATGAATGTTGATGATACTTCTATAGGGGAGTATTGTAGAAACATCATTAGATTATTATTATTATGGTATTTTATATTCATGATTTTGTTTTTCATTGATGTCAACATAGCAATTTTCTATGGTATCTAATAGAAGAACAACAGAAAGATCAAGTTGTTATGGATAGATCATTGAGTGTTTTCACTAGCAAAGTTAAATAGAGATAATACTAAGTATCTAGTATATGTAGATAACCTCGAGAGAAAAATATATTAAGTCTAAAAAAAATTATGCAAGTTTTGGTGATGAGTGTTTTGAGATAGATTTTACAGAAGCATGTTCTGGTAAACTTGTTATACATCTTGGTATAGTTGTTACTCTAAGAAGAAAGGTTAAAGGCATGTAGAATACATATTAGCAATGATATGGCTAAGCTTGTTCATCATAATATTACATATACATAAATTTATTCAAGTTATAAGGTGACTGATTGATGTTACCACTAAGTATAACATGTTCTTAATGAGGTTCTATAATAATTAATTGAGAAGGTGTAATTGCCAACTCAGGAAATTATTTTATGGATTTGGTATAAAGGAAGGACATTTTCCTTTTTTATTTATGAATGAAAAAAAAATTGCAAGACGCACCAAGAGTGAAATAGAAGAGAAATGGTTGATATAAGAAGATAAGCAGAGCAGAACGAAGTTGGAGAGAACTACATTGCTGAGGTTTGATATTTGGATTTGATGTTTGTGACCTGGTCTGTAAGGTCTGACAGTGATTGGTTTAGTTGATAGGATAGAGAAAATAGGCTAAAGCATAGTATAAACAATTATTATACAAGGAATATTTGAGAGATCATTTGGATAGTGAGTTCAATGGTCTTGCCCCAAAAGTTATTTGCGCAATGGGTCCTTCATTCTACAACTCCTAATAGGGTTGGAATCTCCTAATAGGGATTCAAAGTCTCCTAATAGGGACTCTTATATACTAAATGTGTTTATAGACTCCTAAAAGGGTTTATCCTCCAAGAAGGAATATATATCATTATATCTTTGTGGGCATCATTCCCATCAGGATTTTCCCTCTGATCAAGGGTTTCCCTAGTTAAAAAATTTGGTGTAATTGTGTATGTGCATCTTGTTATGGTTTTTTTTTTACCTTGATTGAATGATCAAGATTTATTAAGGTTGATAAATGTTTTAATTGAATAACTGATTCACTGCCGCCCAACAATTATCTTGGTGGACTATTGTTTCTAACAATTTCTTTGACTTAGCTTCCAACTTGGTTTTATTTTTAGAATCAATGTGTACAAATGCTTTACAACCAAAGGTTCCAAGAAAATGATTCCTCTGGAATACCATAGCCTAAAGGAGTAGAGGGAACCCTATTGATAAAATATACAATAGTATTAATAGCCTCCACCCACATATTTAAGGGAAGCCCACCATGTAACCTTATGCTCCTTGCATGCTCCATTATTGTCCTGCTCATGCATTTAGCCACTCCATTTTCATGTGGAGTCCTTGGTGTTGGTGCTCAAAATTGTAGCCCAAACTTTGAGTACCATTGAGAAATCAAGCCCCATAAATGCCCATAAATGCATGTGTACTTGGCTATACCTTTGAGGCCTCTAAGGTGTTTAATGTTTCTAACACCTTCCATTTAGCCTGTTCACATGTTCCATGAAGTTAAATTGACATTCTAAGCTAGTTTTTGAAGTCCTGACTTGAGCACTTGTCAATTCTGCATTTTCACCTAAGTGTCAAATAGCTATAAGAGGTTGTGTTTACAACTGAATATCTCATACCCAAAAATGTTTCATCACTTTTCGCTTTGGGATTATCTAGTGTTCATACCTAAGAGCCTATGTTTTATATTTTGAGTCATTTTGAGTCCATTTGACTAGGTTTTGAATCCCTCAAAGTTGGTTAATTTATATTGTCATGCTGATGCAATTAGTTCAAAATTTTGGGAAGCCCTGTTTGACGTGCTATAACTTTGACCCAGTTGACCAAAATATTCAAATTCCTTTTGCATTGCATTTTAGAGGTTATAGACTTGTTATGTTTCAAGTTTTAGCTTATGACGAATCTGTTTGATTAGTTTTCAAATGCGATTCCAAATGCAATTTCTAAAGTTTTACTGGTGTTAGTATTTGCAGATTGTTTGGTACCCCTGTTCATGATGTCATAACTCAAAACCTATGATTAGTGAGATTGAATGGATTGTACCACTATGTTTTCCTTAGAAAATACTCCAAGTGTGTCAATTTGTAAGTCTTGACGAATCCGTATGCACACTTTTCCAAGTCAATTCCATTTGTGAAAATCACTTTTCTACCATTGTTTAAATCTACAAAATCCAAGTAACCCACTTTGAATGCTAGCCATTTCCGCCTTGTTATTTTTCATGAACCCAAATTGTAGATCCATAATGTCCTCATGATAGAGAACCAATGCCCCAATTTTCATTTTCCCAAGTGTCCATTTATCCAGTTTTCAAAGCCAAATTCGAACCCAGTACAGTGTTTTCTGACATTTTTTATTGCAGGTAGTTTTGAGAGGTCAACTTTGATAGTGAATATCTTTTGACCCCGAATTCATCATGACATGAGGTTTGATGAGGTAGAAGTGTGTGGAACAGAGAATCAGTGCCATAGTTTTCAGAGCCAGGTCAAAGGTTTGGATCAGTTTTTAAGGCCAGTCAAAGGACCTCCTAGCATGAGATTGACAAATTGCAGAAAGAGGTGAATTAGAGTTTCAAATGCTGATTCAACGGTTGAATTTTTTTTGAATCAGTATCAGGTGTTCAATTGATCAATTTTCTAGTTCAGCTGTCCGAAAACAAAAAAAAAATAGCCGAACCCACTTTGGGGTCCGACTGATTTCTCTAGATTGATAAAATGTGAAGGATATTGCTTCAAATGGAGAATGCTTTTTTAACGAGAACTGGACAGTTGATTATAGCAAAGGTGTCCTCCGTTGAAATCATTGAGGGTTCTAAAATAACAGATGATGTTACCCTAGTATGGTTCATGGAAAACTTTGAGATACTAGAAGACAAATAATGATTTGTAGTACTTTAAGCATGTGGATAATTGCTTGACTAGTAAGTTATTTGCTTCTTCACTAAGACCTCATAACATAGTCTCTGCATTGGGCCCTACATATGATGCTCATGAAAAAAACTACTTACCAATCTTGGAAGCATGTAGCTATGAAATAAACAAACTGATTCTTGCAAAGAGAAGAAACATGAGATGAGTGTGGGGGTGCACACTAACATGCAAAGAGTAAGATCTCCTCAGTCTAAAATTCATAATATAAGATTTGAGTTGTCAGCATTTAAGAAAGATATGCATCATCAAAATGATATATTTTCTAATACATGTTTTCAGTGGACACGATGACGAGGTATTTGCATTAGATTGGAGTCCTGTTACACCTGGAAGGATTCTATCTGGTGATTGCAAAAGTTGTATACACCTTTGGGAGCCTACCTCTAATGGAAAATGAACTGTAGATTAAAGAACTCTTAAAGGTCACACAGATAGTGTTGAGGATTCACAGTGGAGAACCATTGGACCAATTGTTGGGAAAACTCCATCTCAGTGCCTATAACATTATGAGAAACTCTTGGATGCAACATGTGTGAAGGATGAAAATTATGAACCTGCTGATGATCCTCAGAAGTTGGGGCCTAGTGAAATAGATCCTAATCTAGGATCAAAACCTGTAAGGCCTGATCCAGTTGATATGGATGAAGATGAAAAAGAGATGTTATCTGAAGCACGAGTGCAATTAGCCAACACTAGAGGCAAGAAAGAAAAGAGAAAAGCATGAGAAAAACAACTTGGGGAGGCATTGGAAATAGACAAGAAAGAACTCATGCGTAGAGTAGAGAACTAGGACCTGTGGAATAAAAACAAGCCGGCTAGTGTTAAAATGGATCCATGCATTGAGAAAGAAACACAGCCACATGCCAAAGCCATGAGTTTTAATGAGAGAAAGCTACTTCAAATTAAGAGACCCACACCAAACAAAAGAAGATGCCATGAGGAAGTTCACGCATTATAAGGAAAAGTCTCACATTATAAAAAGAAAACCCATGATTCAAAAGAAAGTCCCAGACGTCCATTTATGGTAGGAAACACAATCAGTAGTATAAGAAGATCCATGACCAAGCTAGAGAGAGTAGGGGCAAGCCATTTGGAGGCATCTAAACATTCATAGAAGGAAGAAGAGGAGCTTTTATTTTAAAGCCAATATCCCACATTTGCTGTGGGTTGACATTTTTATGAGTTTAAATACAAAACAACACCATAAGCCTTGTGTCATAAAGTCGACCTTTTGAAAAGGCAACGCCCAGGTGGGATCCCCACGGATGATGTCAACCAGAGGGAATAAATACAAACTTTTGAATAAAGATGCTGATGAAGTGATGAAATCATCAATGATGTGGTAAGCTCAATGACTAGATGACGGGATGCTGACGTGGCATGATGACCATGTGTCGCATAGGTGCATTCCTGCATGCACAGTCAGCACCTTGCTAACTGTAATGCAGGAAAGCCCCTAACTAACATGTGTCAGCAGGCCCCGCTCAGAAGTGATGTGGCATACCTATGATAGAGAGATGAGGTGAACCAAGTAGCAAATCTTGAGATGACATGTGGCGATCGGCAGTAGCTCAAATGAAGGAGGCATCAAATCACGCCATGTGGCAAGATGGACGATAGGCGCTTGCCCGCAATACGAAGATGCAAGGTGGTTAAGAAATGAGGGAAAGCGGTTGAGCACCACATGGTGATGAGGTGGCAGGTTGACCATCAGAAGTTGCCACATGGAAAAAGGTTGTTCAAAGCTTGTTGACCCGGATTGAAGGAAAGGGAAAATATGAAATGTTTGAAAAGATAATTTTTTTAATATATTTAAATTAAAAAAAATGCACGTTCAATCATTTTAAATTCAAAGGGATAATATTCTAAAGTTCAAACATTTAGAATATTTTAAATTTTTTAAATTTTGAATTTTAAAATTGCAAGCCTAAGTCATATGCCAAGGGAGTATTTTTCAAAATGGCATTCTGGAGGTTCCTGGTATGCAAAATATGCAATGTTATATATCATCAAAACTGGAAGAAACTGAACTTTCCAATACTGAGGTCAGTTTTTGCATAGAATGCCACTAGTTCAAGATACAGGAGGTTTTCTTCCAGATTCCTATCTTGCAACCGAATTCAGGTATCAAGATTCAGTTCTGATTCTTGGCATGGAAATGGCCTGAATATCAGTAAAAGACAATGAAAATATAGTTTGGGTTGATTTTAATCACATATTCAGTAAAAATTGAGATTTCACTAGCATTTTCATGAAGTTATCAGATATTTTGATAACTCAAGATTTTTCATGATTTCATCAAAGATATTTGCAAATCAATTACAAGATAATGATGAAACAAAATCAGATCAGATGGGTAGAGAGAGGAAAGAGGTTTTGCAACTAAACAAGATGAAATTCCAAGTGGACACATGTTAGGCATGGATCAGTTCTGGAAATTCACCTTTGTCTATATCATTCTTTCTTTCTGTCATTGGAGGGGTTCCAGTTTTTGGAGAAAAAACCAGTCACTCTTGTGATACCATATCTTGGATCCAGTTTTGATGTGTTCACATACTGTGATACCACATATTTTTCAGCATAATTCTCTCATGTGAACAGTAGTAGGAAGGAATATACAGATAGTTCAAATCTATTAGGTTGTTTCATGTTTTTCATTTCATGCATATGACTATATAATTTCAAGGAAATAATACAAAGAGCAGCAATAGGTTGAGTTTCATCTTGAATCTTGTCTCCTATCTTAGTGAGCTTCAATGTTTTATGATCTTTGAACAAAGAGCCTAGATTTTAGTTTTAGTCCCTTAAGGCTGTATGTTGTCTTATTGTTGCTTGTAACTCAAGTGGTTATGTAAATGCTTTAGTGAATCAACACGGTTATAGGTTTATTGAGAAGGATATCATGTAAGAAAGAGGTTTGGATTGAGCACAGATGTTTATTTACAAGGTAAATAGATAGATCATATATCTAAATATATACACAAGTATCAAATATCCATATGTATGTATTTGATTCATGGATTTTCCCAATGGATTAGGCACTGGTTAGCTACAAGATCATTAAAGTCTTACTACTGCATATCTGAGGGTTTGTTGAATTCAACATTATAAATCAAACATTCTTTCCCTTTCATGTTGAAGAACTAAAATGTGATGCCCTCACTCAACTTATGAGATTCATAGATTTTCATTTAGCTACTATAGATCTGTGTTATTGCATGAGTTATTAGGAGATATAAGGGGTTTTCATCTGTAGTAAATAGATTCAGGGATATGTTTTGCACTGGTACGATATCAATTGAATCTACGGTCCACCCACCTAGGTCTTGTAAAGCCTAAAGTGAAGAAGGATTTATGCCTTATAGTTGGCCCAAGACTATAGTCAGATGTATTTGTCATAGGAAGTTGCTAGCCTTAGATGCATTGGTCTGGTTTCTTGGTTATTTACAAAACTGTTAAATTAGGAGCCAACACTTGGAATATTTTTTTGTCCACAAATACTATTAGTGGAGCAATAATCTATTGCAAACTTACAATTGGAGCAATTTTTATTTTACCATTGATGTCAAATCTTGGATGAGATATATTTCTACCTAATCTAAATGTCATATCTATTTGATTGATGAAGAGGATTTGAGAAATTGTTCATAACTATAGCACCTAGAGGAAAGGTTGAAGCTGTGGAAAGGAAATTACAAAGGACATTTAATTAGATAGACTTTGATAAATAAAAGTAATTGTTTATAGAAAGAAATCTAAGCCAAGCCAAGAAAAAGAGTAAAATACTGAGTATAGAGTAATGTTAGTGTAAACTGGGCTACTATTAGTGCTAAGAAAATCTAGTGCCAACCAAGAATTAGGATTGACTAAGAAAGTTAGTTGATGCCAAGCCAGAAAGCTTTACAATGATTGAGTATTTCATTGTTGACCGAGTATCAAAATTTAGAAATTTTTGAGTGACAATAAGAGAAAAAATTCAAAGAAATTGTAAGATCAAGCCAACTCAATTGATTTCTTGGGAGATATAAAATGTGTTGAAGATAAGATTGATAAGTCAGATCATTAAATTTAAGAAGATTAGGCTTTTATCTAACAGATGGATTCTAGAGAATTTTCTAGAGGAGGACCGAGAAGATGGACATATACATTGAATAAAATTAAATTTGATCATAAACTCTAAGATCTACATTGGATGTAGAAAATGGTAAAGCAAAAATTACCTATCTAAAGAGATACATAACTAAAAATTTGGTGTTGTGTCCAATGAATCCCAGTTGTGCCTAGCTAGAGTGTGTATGAGAGATTGTGTATGTGAAGAGAGACATACAAAGTAAGTTTGATTAGAAATAAACAAGAATGTGAATGTAAAGCTAAAGTAGAAAGATTCTAGATATGATGATATTATTGATAAGTAAATTAGAGTAGAAGGCTAAAGTATTGATGAGAATAGTGGATTGATTGCTTAACAGTGTCCAAGTAGATCAAGTTCAGAGATGATAGTGGAAGGCTTATCAATGAACCAACATAAGGATCGAATGGAGATTTGAACCTACAAAAGTAAGGTATAATCACATAGATCAAACCTTCTATTCTATTTCTAGTCATTGTAAGAAGTTTGTATTCAAATCCTTTTAATCGAGGTTGGCCTAATAATCATTTGAATACTTAACATCCTAACAAAATGACATTCTAAATAGAATGATCAAATTCCTCTCACAAAGCCACTCCTAATAGGGTGATTAAATCCTCTAACCAAGTCATATTTAATAGTGTGTTTTGTCACCTTTAAAAGGGTTGGCTCCAAAAAAAATTCGCTTCAAAAGAGTGAAAAAGAGTGACATGTTGTTGGTGGTTTTTCCCAAATGGGGTTTCCATGTCATATCCTAGTGTCAAACTGTGATGAATGTTTTATGAATGATTACATTTGATAGTGAGTCCATTATGCAATGCAAGTTAAAACTTAAAATTTATGAAAATTTTCCAATAGAGACCAAGAAATAGCAGGATAAGAAAAATAGTGAAGTGTTGAATGTTTAATGTTTAATTGTTCAAGTGGTACATATAGACCTTGAGTAACTGATCCACTCCCCCCCCCCCCCTCCTAGTTATTCTAAACATTTCTAACAATTGGTGTCAAAGATCAGTGCTTACAGAGAAAAATTTGAAGCTACTTAAAGCTAAAGATCATGATGAATAGGAGAGATGTACCCAAGTTGAACAAGGAGAAATTTCCTACATGGAAGACCTTGATGAAGCTACACATATCCAGTATCAATGATGTTGCTATCAAATTTCTAGACAATGAATATGTAGAGGTAACAACTTCTCCTCTAACTACTAAAAAATAGAAACAAAAGTTAGAACACCACCAAGAAAAGTTGAAGATTTCCTTAGCCCTAACTTATGTTGAGTTTAATGACCTAAAAGATTGCAATACTACAAATAAGATGTGGGGTAGATTGAAAACCATATATGGAGGTGATGAAAATTCTCTAAGAGCTAAATTAGAAAGCCTAAGAGATAAATTTGATGACATGAGAATGTTGGAAGATGAGCTAATAATAGCACAAGATTTAAAGAGGTTGTTAATTCTATTTGAGGTGCAAAATGAGAAATCAAAGATGAAATAGTGATAAGTACATGGTATTGAGGACCCTATTCCCTAACTATGATATTAGGGCCTTTGCAATCCAAGAATTGAGATATACACTAGGTAGCAAATTGACCTTATAAGGTGTAATTCATAGATTTACTTCTTTTGAGATGTCCAACTTTGATAACTGCACACCTACTACCATTGAATCCTCTTTCAAGTGATAACTAGTTCTTAGTAAGGAGAAAGGAAAGTATGTGAAGAGTGAAAGTGGTAGTTCTGATGATGAGATTGATAAACTTGGATAAATACAAAGGTAAATTATCTATCATTCATTTTTCATGCAAAAAGGTTGGTCATATTGCTGCTAGATATCCTAACAGAGAAGATAAGGAAGAAAGGAAGGAAAGAAAGAACAAAGGAAGAAGAGATGAAAAAGACTATAGGAGAAGAAAGGATGAAAAAGATATGAAATTTTGTTATATTGTTAAAGAAAATACTGATAATCAATCTAAAATTAATGATGATGAATTTTCTATGTTGCTATGAAAGAAGATTCTGATGAAGAAGAGAAAACTACATTAATTTCTTATGTGAACAAAAGTGATAGATGGATAATTGATAATGGATGTTCCAATCATTTGACTAGTGATAAATAAAAATTTGAAAATATTGGTCCATACAATGGTGTATGTGTTAAATTTGGTAATGATATCCCATGTTTTATAAAAGGTGAAGACACTATTGAATTGACTAACAAGATAACATGTAGCAATGTTTGCTAGGTTGAAGGACTTAACTATAGTTTTTTGAGTGTTTCATAGCTAAAAAAATCAGGTTATAGAGTTGAATTTCACAATAGAAAGGCCAAGATACATGATGGTGATGGTAAGATCATTGGAATTGGTGAGCAGACAAGAGGTAACTTATTATATCTAGACCTATCAAGTGAGACATGTATGTTTGCACTATAAGAAGATGTTTGGTTATGGCACAAAAGATTATGTCATATGAATTTTGACAATTTGGTGAATATTAGAAAGTTGAAGAAATTAAGAGGATTTCCTAAACTAAAGAAGCTTGAAAATGCTATGTGTAAACAATGTCAATTAGGAAAGATGACTAAGTCTAGTTTCAAGATAAAAACATATACTGCCAGTGATATTTTGGAATTAGTTCATACTGACCTATGTCAACCTATTGGTGTTAAAAGTTATTGCGGAGATCAATATTTCATTATATTTATAGATGAATACTCTAGAATGATGACTATGATGTTTCTTAAAGCTAAATTTGATGCTTCTTAGTTATTCAAGTGGTATTTAGCTAGAGTTGAAAAAGAAATAGGAAAGAGTCTAAAGTATTTGAGATCTAATAGAGGTGGTGAATTCATTTCACATGAGTTCAATACATTCTATAATAATAGAGGAATTAAAAGATAAATGTCAACACCATGGACCCCCCCAAAATGGGATAGCTAAAAGGAGAAATAGATCAATAATGGATTGTGTAATTAATAATGGAGAAAAGAACACTGCAGAAATATTTGATACAAGTAGTTACTATTGTTGTCTATACCTTGAATAGAGTTCCTGTAAAGAAAGGTACAAATGCTACACCTTTTGAACTATGGTATGGTTATGTTCCCAATGTTAAATATTTCAAAATCTTTGGAAGTAGATGCTGTATATATTGCAAGATAATAGGAATGGAAAACTTGATGCAAAAAGTAATTAATGCATATTCCTAGTTTGTTCTACTAATATAAAAGCTTATAAGTGTTTAAATTTTAACACTGATAAAGTTGTGAAAAGTGAAAATGTGAGAGTTGATGAGTTTGCATAAAAAGATGACATTCCATATAATGAAGAACCTAAAGACTATAGTAAATTCATCTATGTGGATGATGATGCTCCCAACACTCAAAGTGAATAAGACAAGTAAAGTTGCAAGTTCCGATCAGATAGGAAATGATGGAATGCAAATAAAAATTACCAAACAATAGAGAGTGGGTACTGAGCAACAAACTAAAGATGTTGAGCCAAAGATAGACATTGTCAACCATTAGATAGTACATGCCAAGCATACAAAACCTAAACCTAAACCTGAACAAGGAAGGGGAAATAAGCCTAAGATTATTTCTCTAGATGAACCTAGAATAGAACCAAGAAGGAAACTACCTTTGTTAGAAAAATATGTGAGAAGACATCATAAAGTTGATCAAATCATTGGAGATTTTGAATCAAGTGTTGTGACAAGAAGAAAAATCAAAGGTGACACATGTTTATTATGTGAGTTTGAGCCCAAGAAAATAAAAGATTCTTTAGAAAATGAATATTGGATTCAAGAAATGATTGAATAAATTTACTAGATTGAGAAGAACAATACTTGGAATTTAGTACCAAGACCTAAAGACAAAAATGCCATTGGGAAAAAGTGGGTTTTTAGGAGAAATCTCAATGAAAATGGTGAAGTAACAAGAAACAAGGAGAACTTGGTATGCAAGGGTTATGCACAAGAAGAAATAGTTGACTATGGAGAAACGTTTTCTCCTATGGCTAGGCTTGAAGGGGTCAAAAATTTTCTTGCATACTTAGCCTGCAAGAGTTTCAAGGTATATCAAATGGATGTTGAATCTACATTTTTAAATGGTATTCTAGAGGAAGAAGTATACATTGAATAGCCTGAAGGTTTTTTAGATCTTGATAAAAGGAACATGATATGTAAATTGAGCAAAGCTCTCTATGAATTGAACCGATCCCCAAGAGCATAGTATGAAAGAATACATAACTACTTAGTAAAAAATAGTTTTGAAAGGACAAATGATAACATAAATTTATATTTGAAGAATGGTAAGAACAATGAATTATTGTTATTTTAGATATTTGTTGATGATATCATATTTGGAGGAAGGGAAGCATTATGTAATTCAGTTTTTGGTGAAATGAAAAAGGAATTTTAAATGTCTATGTGTGGTGAAATCAAATTCTTTGTTGGATTACAAGTATGTCAAGTGAAATTTGGTATTTTCATTTCACAATCTAAATACATCAAGGAAATATTGAAGACTTTTGGTATGGAGGATTTAAGGCTAGTGAGTACACCTATGTCTATAGGACATACGTTATCTAAGAATGGTGATTCTAAAAATGTGAACCAAACCCTATACAAATCTATGATAGGAAAATTGCAATATGGTGTTCACAGCAGGCTAGATATTGCTTTGGCAAATGGGACAACTACTAGATTTTTCAAAAAATCCTAAAGAGAATCACATGCTAGTTGTAAAAAGGATATTGAGATATTTGAAAGGTAAAAAAGACTGTGGATTATACTACAAGAGAAGTGATATATTTGAACTAAAGGTTTTCACTAAATTAGATTGGGCTAGAAATATTGATGATAGAAAAAGTGCTAGTGGAGGTGCATTCTTTCCTAGAAAGAGATTGGTGTCATGGACAAGAAAGAAGCAGAACTATATTTATCAATAAATAGATGAAGTCGAGTGTGTGGAAATTGAAGTGAATTGTTCAAACATAATGTGGATTAAGAAACTATTAAAAGGTATGCATGAAGAGATTAGAAATCTAGTAATTATCTATTGTGATAACACAAGTGTTATCAACATTTCAATGAATCCAATGATGCATGCTTAGGCAAAGAACATTGCTATCAAGTATCACTACTTGAGAGAATTAGTTCAAGACAAAGAAGTGAAGCTAGAATATGTAATACAAAGGAATAGATTGTTGATATATTCACAAAACTATTACCCAAAGATACTCATGATTATCTTAGAGGTAAACTAGATTGATTCCCCTAACTAAAGCCACTTAGGAGGATAAGGTGCATTGCATCACATGTGCTAATCAAAACATTCTACATAGTGGTGCAATATAGCTCTACTTTGGGCATGCCTAAGGTAGAATACTTTAGTACAACATAAACAGATATGTCATAGATAGATAACAAGTATCAACTAGACATGCAAAATCTATATAATTCAGATGTATGAAGAATTTTAAGTTAAGATAGCTACACATCTTTGATATTGTTTTCAAAGAGGGAGAGATTACTAAGAAGTAAAATCTAAAGGAGATTATTAAGGGAGAGATCACTAAGAAAAGAGGGAAAGGTAGACCTCAGAGAGATTTTTTAGAAATTGCATGCATGAGAATTAGAATGAAACTAAGGATATTGGTTACTCATAGAAGTGAAATCTTTTCGATTGTATCGTAATAGTATTGAGATGTTTGAGATGTTGTCATCAATGCCAAAGATGGAGATTGTTGGATTTTTTTGTTTTGTCATTGATGTCAAATCTATGGATGAGACATATTGTTGCCTAATCTAAATGGCATATCTATTTGGTTAATGAAGAGGATTTGAGAAATTGCTTATACCTATATCACCTAAAAGAAAGGTTGAAGTTATGAAAAGGAAGTTGCAATAGAAATTTGATTAGATAGATATTGATAAAGAAAAAAAATTATGTCAAGAAAGCTAAGCCAAGCCAAGCAAAAGAGTAAAATACTAAGGAGTTTCAAGTAATACTAGTGTCAACCGAGCTATAGTTAGTTTTGAGAAAATCTAGTGTTGTTCAAGAATTAACATTGACTGAGAAAGCTAGTTGATGTCAAGCCAAAAATCTTTACACTAACCAAGATTTTAGTTTTGAGTAAGTATTAGAATTTAGAGATTGTCGAGTAATAGTAAGAGAACAAATTCAAAGAAATCATAAGATCAAGCTGACTTAGTTGATTTCTTGGAAGATGTAAAATGTATTGAAGATAAGATTGATGATTTGGATCATTAAATTCAAGGAAGAGATTAGGTTTTTACTTAATAGATGGATTTTAGAGAATTTTCTAGAGGATGATCAAGAATTTGGATAGTTACATAGAATCGAGTTGAAACAAATTATAAACCCTAAGATCTATGGTGGATGTAGACAATGGTAAAGCAAAAATTTCCTATTTAAAGATATATATAACTGAACATTTGGTGTTGTATCCAGTCAAGCCCAATCATGCCCAGTCAGTCTGTGTATGAACAAATTTCTATGTGAAGAGAGACATGGAGAGCAAGGTTGATCAGAAGCACACAAGAGTGTGAATCCAAAGCTAAAGGAGAAAGCTTTCAAACATGATGTTGTTATTGATAAGTAAATTAGAGTAGAAGGCTTAAGTGTTGATGGCAAGAGTGGATTGATCATGTGAAGGGTGTCCAAGTAGATCAAGATCAGAGATGATAGTGGAAGGCTTATCACTAAAAATGCATAAGGACTAAATAGAGATCTGAACCTACAAAAGTGAGCTGTAATCACATAGATCAAAACTATTTTTTCTTCCTAGTCACTGAAAATATCTTGTATTGAAATTATTTTAATAGAGGTTGACCTAACAGTCATTTGAAGACTTAATAGTGTATAGTTTGTAAGAGATTAGGTTTTTACCTAACAGACAGATTCTAGAGAAGTTTCTAGAGGATGATCAAGAATTTTGACAAATACATTGAATTGAGTTGAATTTGATTATAAACCCTAAGATCTACGGTGGATGTAGAAAATGGTAAAGCAAAAATCACCTATTTAAAGAGATACATAACTGAACATTTGGTGTTGTGTCTAGTCAAGCCCAATCATGCCCAGTCAGTCTATGTATGAAAAAATTTCCAAGTGAAGAGAGACATACAAAGTAAGGTTGATCAAAAACACACAAGAGTGTGAATTTGAAGCTAAAGGGGAAAGATTGCAAACATGATGTTGTTATTGATAAGTAAATTAGAGTAGAAGGCTTAAGTGTTGATGAGAAGATTGGATTGATTTCTTGAAGGGTGTCCAAGTAGATCAAGATCAGAGATGACAGTGGAAGGCTTATCACTGAACATGCATAAGGATCGAATAGAGATCTAAACCTATAAAAGTGAGTTTTAATCACATAGATCAAAAATATTTTTTTTCTTCCTAGTCATTGTAAATAGTTTGTATTGAAAACATTTTAACAAAGGTTGACCTAATAGTCTATGTAAATCCTTTAACTAGGTGACATTCTAAATGGAATTATCAAAGTCCTCTCACAAGGTGACTCCTAATAGGGTGTTTAAATATTTTAATTAGGTCACATTTAATAGTGTGTTTTGTAACATTTAATAGGGTTGGCTCCTAACAGGGCTCACTTCAAAAGAGTGAAAAAAAGTGACATGTTGCTGGTGGCTTTTTCCAAAATGGGTTTCCATGTTATATCCTAGTGTCAAACTGTGATGAAAATTTTATGAATGTTTACATTTGATAGTGATTTCATTATGTAATGCAAGTTGAATTTTATGATAGTTTTACAATAGAGACCAAGCAACAACAAGATAAGAAGAACATTGAAGTTTTCAATGTTTGATTATTCAAGTGGTACATATAGACCTTGAGTAACTAATTCATCCCCCACCCCAATTATTCTAAATATTTCTACCATAATATTCATATTATTTTCTGCAATACTCACCACCATTATCAAAACTAAGATATTTTAGCTTTTTAGTAGTCTTATTCTCAATCAACCATTTCCATTTCTTAAAAGTTTGAAATACATCAGATTTCTATCTTTAGAAATAAACCCATAATTTTCTACTTGCATCATCAATAAATGTAACATAATAATAAGAGCCTTCAATGAAAGATACTTGATCTATTCCTCATACATTTGTATGCACAAGCTCTAATTACTCATTTTTCTTATCCTTTCCGCTCTTCACAAAACTAACTCTCTTTTGTTTTCCATACACACAACTTTCAAAAAACTCCATATTGACACATTGTCAGATGTGGTAAAACTTTCTTTGAATAAATTAATTTCACACCTTTCTCACTCATGTGCCCAAGTCTATTGTTCCATAACATTGTATTAGAATCTAGAACAATCATTTTTTCTCCCTATTGAACTACAACAACTATTCTTGAACATTCATTTTTTTTTGAAACAATTAAAGTAGAAGGAAGGGTATCATCTTTACAAAGATATAAGGTGCCTAATTTCACATGTTTTGCTACTACAAGGGTGCCTTTTGAAACTTTTCAATTTTTATCATTTAAAATAAATGTGCAACTCTCATCATCAAGTTTCCCTATTTAAATTAAATTCCTACTTAGCCTTTGAACATGTCTTACCTCATGCAGTAGCCAATGATTCCCATTCTGTAACTTAATTTTAATTTTTCCTTTTCCAAAAATTTAACAAGGTTTATTATCCCCTAAATAAATAAGCCCAAAATCTCCTTGGACATAATCAATACAATAAATTCTATGGGATGTACCATAAAATGAAGCCCTAGAATCTAAAATCCAAGAATCATTAACACTTTCTAAAGAAAGAAGCAAAGCATCTTCTTCAAATTTGTTACTTACCACATTTTCCTCCTTGTTTCCATCTTGTTTGTCTCCTTCATTGTTCTTTCAAGTCCACCAATATTTCTTCTTATACCTTGGTTTACCACAGCACCAATAATATCTTGGTCCTCTAGATTGAGACCTCTTTCCCTTTGATTTTCCTCTTGATTTCCCACAATTTCTAGAATTACTTCCTCTCTCAATCATTCTACATCTACTATGTGCATTCAAAGCACTTCCTAATGTAGATCCACTAGAGGTTTTCCTATGAGTTTTCTCACTTAAAATAACACCAATCACATCATCAAATTTTAGGGTATTAGATCCAAAAATAGAATTGCACACAGTCATTACCAAGTCATTCCATCTTCCTAGCAAAGAACAAAAAATTACGAGAGCCTTAATTTATTCATCAAAATTAATATTCATAGAAGATAACTGACTAGAAACTGTATTAAACTCATTTAAATCATATGTAATAGATCTACCTTCTTCCATATTCATATTAAATAAACTCTTTAGGAGAAATACCTTGTTTGAAGCGGAGGGCTTTTTATATAGTGTTGGAAGGGTTTCACCCACTCTTCCACTGTATTCACTTTTGTAATAGTAAATGTCACCAATGGTGCCATGCATAATTGAATGCTTCTAAATCCCTTTCTATGTAGAATCTACCATTCCTCATCTGTTATAGTTCTCTATTTCTTGGCTTTTCCTTCCAATGGCTTCCATAAATTCTTCTAGTAAAGATAGTCCTCTATTTGCATTTTCCATAACTAAAAGTTCTACCCATTAAAATTCTCAACCTTTAGCTTACCCTTGTCTTCCATTTCTCCCACTCAACCATGAGAATCCCACCCAACCATGAGACCTTCCTACAAAGGATAGCTAATGATGACAGTCTATCTAAACAAAAAAATTGATGATAGTTTGGCTCTGATACCATTTGTTAGGATTAACCATGGACATAAATAATAGTTATATGCAAATATAACCAATATTAGAAACTAATAGAGTGCACAAATGATAATATAAGACACAAGGATTTAATGTGGTTCACCCAATCCCTGGGCTACATCCACCAAGAACAAGTCCAATGTTGTTATTATCTAGTGGTTACAATCTACTATCCCTATTGCTGTAAATAAGTATTCACTATTTACACTTTACTTATTTTTACTTAGGTCAATACATTATTTTATTATTTATTAGGTTAACACTTAGGAGTTTGCATACTTTTATGAGTTATCATGTTGACAACATAGAAGTAAGCAACTCTAATTCAACACATGGTGTCTACAACACTCGAGCTTGCATAATTAACTGAGTTGTCATATAAACAACATAGTTATTTGCACTCTTAATTAAGCACATGGTATCTACAATATTATTTTTTGTGCTACACCTTTGTAGGCTTATCCTCTCATCATCACACTTACTCTTGTGCTTAACGAAGGGTAATCCACACTTGGTGGACATGTGCCTGGTTGTAAGACTTATCATGTTGCTAACTCCTAGGTATTCTAGATGCATCTTAGAGGCCTTTATATACAGGCACTCCTAGTGTACTTGTACAATCAATTGAATACTATATTGTTATTTTGATCATACTCTAGTATATTTTGTACTTGTGCTTGAGTTCATTAATCTTGGGTGATTTTTCCCTAAGGAAAATTCTTACATGGTATCATAGCTGAGGGAGGTTCTCTTTACATAGCCATTAGAGACCTTGTTGCTTCATCTCTCAAAGGGACCCAAGTTAAATCTAGAGAATCTACAACTATTAGGAGTGTCTAGAGCCAAAGAAGACCTCACCATTGTGTCCAGAGTGATGATTTGATGAAAATTGACTATAAATTTGCCTATATTAGGCCATAGTCAATTTTGAAGAAAAAACAATTGCAAACTAGAACTCGAAGACTCGATTTGCAAATTTGGTACAATCATTTCAGATCTCTGAATTTAATTTTCAGATCTGCATATTTAATTATTTTATTCTTTGAAATTTCTCTGCATTATTTTTTGGATCTGCATTTTTTTTTTGAAATTTTTTTGGCCATTAGGCCTATACAAGAGAGATTATTTGGAGGACAAGATTGGAGCTTGCTAGTGCAAATCAAATATTTGCATCATATTTAGAAGGTCAAAAAACTCCCATATCAACTTTTGTTTCACCAAAATTGGACATCTAAGGTGAAACTTAGAGTCGTTTGATTTTTGGAGGTGCAACAGCGGTGATTCAGGAAAAATAATAACAAAGGTGATTTTCAAACAGTGATATCTCCCTCATATGGACTCCTTTTTGTGAGAATTTTTTTTTTGTTTGGGGGTAGAATTTCATCAACTTACATTGGTGTAGGATGCTTGACATCTCTATTCCTAAATTTTTTTGCAAGTCACAAATCCTAATTTTTGCAACCTCGAAAGCTTAGTACAGGTTCATTTGGACACATATTTAGGTTTCATTCTTTTTGAAAGAGAATAATTTTTTGTCTACTTTCTAGATTTGCAATTATATTATAGGCTTTTATGGATAGAAATATCACTTTTAGAATTAGGTCTTTTCTTTGCATTGTATTGTTTCAAATTTGTTGTATTTTTGAACTATATTGTAAAGTTCTAGATTTGAACTCCATAAGGAGGTTGTAAACAAAAAAATTAGAAGCCCACTTTGACCATTTTGACAAGTGGCCTATTGTAAAAGCACTACATATAAAGTGCCAAAACCTTTCCTTTGGGGGGAAATTTTTTGATTGAGTGAAAAGGGTGTATGTATATTGTGTTTTATGTCTAATTGATATTGTGCTCTTGCATTATAGGTTGTTTTTCAAATTTAACTCCACATAATTATGCTACTTGGAAAGAAAACTTAAAGTACCATTGGTTGAAAAAGGTTTGTTTCATTATGTAATTGGTGTAGCAAAGAAACCTCCTTTTGATGTTGATGAAGCTCGAAAAGAAGACTAGGAATCCAAACAAGAAATGGCCCTAAGAACCTTGCTCAAGAATATCTCAGATCCTATCAAATATCATGTTAGGAAAGTTACCAATCCAATAGATTTTTGGGTGAAACTTGAAGCATTTTATGGGACCGTGGATGAAGACATGGCCTACACCATTGAGGAAAAACTTCTCATGTTGGATTCTAGGAATTTTGACACCATTAAAGACTATCTTACCCAAGTAGACATGTATAGGGCACAAATTAAGGTTTATGGTGAACCCATCAAGGATGGAAAGATGATCAAACATATAATGACTCATCTTCCACCTAAATATGCTCCTTTTTCTAGTAATAGTACTCACAAATTAATGATGGGTAGTGCCTACACTAGGCCTTCATTTGAGAAATTTTCAGAAATGCTAATCTTAGAACATGAAAATTTAGTGAGTATGGGAATTCTCCAGTCTTCCAAAGCCAAAGCCTTGGTAGCTAATGAAGGGGACTCAAGTGGTAAAAACTCCAACAAGAAGCAGAAGTAGTGGAAGGCTAAGCTGCAAGATGACACATAACAATCCTCCTCTAAACAAAAATCTCTCTCGCATCAATCTTCTTCCACTCAACAATCTTCCTCATAACAAGGCAAGTCTTTTTCCAAAAATAATCAAAAGGGGAACAAATCCAACAAAAGGGAGATGAAAACTTGTGCCTATTGTAAGAAGAATGGTCATGATGAACATGAGTATAAGGATAAGAAGATTGATGAATTGGTAAACCTAATGGGGAAACACAAAATTGATGTATCAAATGCCTATAAGGATAAGGGATCTTCAACCAATTCAAAGGGTAAGGGAAAAGCTTTGGTAGCAAGTACAAACAATTCTAAGGAATGGGTTCTTCATTTAGAGCTACACATCATATAGGTGCTTCAAGGGAGCATTTTTCCTCTTTAAAACCATCAAATGTACCTTAAATCTATATGGGTAATAACACTCAAGTGGAAGTTGAAGGGAAAGGGAATGTTGAGTTTCGACAACAGCATCTTCAAGGATGTTCTTCATGTTCCTAACCTTAGCACCAACCTTATCTCCATCTACTAAATAACTCACTATGGATGTGGAAACAAAGTGGAGTTCCTTCTAGATATAGTTGTGGTGAAAAATCTCAAAGATGATTCTATGGTGGTGGTTGGAAAGACTAATCATCAGACAAGACTTTACTCTTTTTCTCATTTTGTGCCTAAGTCCATTTCCCTTGCCTTGTTGACTCATTCAAATTCACAAAGTAAACTATGGCATGAGAGATTTGGACATCTCAATTATCACTACCTTCAACAACTTAGCAGCAAGGATATGGTCATTGGTCTACCTCAAGTCAAGTATTCAGAGGGTGTATGTCTAGGTTTGAAGCAGACAAGCATCTTAAAGAGAAATATGATAAGGGGAAATCTTGGAAGGCTACTTCTATTCTTGAATTGGTTCATAGTGATGTAGCTAGCCCATTTCTAGTACCATCATTTGGTAAGGCTTGCTATATTCTTATCTTTATTAATGGCTTTTCACACTACACTTGGGTCTTTTTTCTTGCTCATAGAGTAAAGTATTTGATAATTTTATCACCTTCAAAGCTCAAGCTAAGAAGTAATTAGGGAAAGCCATCAAGAATTCTATGAACAAATAATGGTAGGGAATATGTCAACTCTAGGATTATAGACTTTTGCACTCATGAGGGTATTGATCTTCAACATTTAGTTTCCTACATGCCACAGTAGAATGGTACTGCTGAAAGGAAGAATAGAACCCTTAATGACATGACCACTTGTATGCTTCAACATAAGTATCTAGATCAAGTGTTTTGGGTAGAAGCCATGTGTTGTGCCAATTACATCCAAAAAAAAAGTCCCCATAAGGCCTTATGTGGAATTACACCTTTTGAGGTGTGGTGTGGTAGAAAACCAAGTGTAAAGCACTTCAAAGTTTTTGGTTGTCTAGCATGGACAAGGATATCTCCATAAAAGTGAAAGGCATTAGAACCTCAAAGAAAAATTTGTATATTTGTTGGATATCCCAACCATCTTAAGGCATAAAAATTCATGGATCTAGAGACACATGAAATATTATTTGAGAGGAGTGTTCACTTTGAAGAAACTTGTCCAATTTGGCTTCTTCAATTCCTCCTTCTTCTTCCTTCATGGAAAGTGATAATAGTGATGATAGCGACTCAAAAGATGAGATTCCTTTGACTCAGAAGACACCACCTCTGTAGGGTCTACAAATAGTTGAGGACATTTCTTCTTCCAATAAACCTCATTGGGCACAACAAACCCTTGATTCAATAGGTTCATTGGTGGGGAAGCCTTCAGACACTCAGAGGACAAGGTCACAACACAAATCATTTCTACATGCTTATATTGTCATTGCTTCCTATCCATAGTCATTTAAAGAAGCGTTAGGGATTCCAGAATGGGACAAGGCTATGGAGGAAGAATATAACTCTTTGATGAAAAACAACACTTGGAACTTAGTTCCCCTTCCTAAGGGAAGAAAATTGGTTTGGTGTAAGTGGATCTATTGAACAAAATTTGTAGTAGATGGAAGTGTGGATAAGCATAAGGCTAGACTAGTTGCCAAAGTTTTGTCATAGGTTCTGGGTATTGACAATGCAATTTTTTTTGCACTAGTCACTGAGATGAACTCCATTCGCTTGACACTAGCTATTGATGCAGCTCATGGTTGGGTTGTACATTAGATGGATGTAAAGAGTTCCTTTTTGAATGGTTATCTTCATGAGGACATTTATATGGAGTAGCCATAGGGGTTCATACAGGAGTCTACTACGGTTTTTAGATTGAATAAGTCTATTTATGGTCTTAAGCAGGCTCCTCGGGCTTGGTATGCCAAGAGGGATTCCTTCTTAATCTTAGTACATTCACTAGGTGTCATTCTAATTTGAATATCTACATTCTTCATAGGGATGACTCACACTTGATACTCATGCTTTATGAGATGACTTGATCATTATAGGAAGTACTTCATCCATTATTGACAGTGTCAAGACCTCTTTATAGGACAAATTTTCTATGAAAGACTTGGATTTACTACATTATTTCCTTGGTATTGAGATCACATAGTCTTTAGCAAGGATCACACTTTATCAACCCAAGTATGCTCTTGACTTGCTTTCTTGATTTCACATGAGTGACTACAAGCTTGCTCCTACTCCCTTTCTTTCAGGTGTCAAGTTAAAGGCCAAGTGTACTACCCTACTTGTTGATACTACATTGTATAGACAATTAGTTGGGAGTCTCATCTACTTGACACATACATGCCCTGATATAGCTTTTATAGTTGGCATGGTTTCTCACTTCATGCAAGAGCCACATGAGCTTTATTGGAAGGTTGCCAAGTGCATCTTGCACTACATATAGGGTACGCATACACATGGGATACACTATGCAGTAGGTACAAGACTTTAGCTAGTTAGATCTATAGACCCAGACTATGTAGGGGACCTTGATTCTCACAAGTCTACTTTAGGTTACATGTTTCACCTTGGTTCTAGCCTCATTTGTTGGTAGAGTAAGAAACAAAATAATATCACTCTTTCTTCAACTGAGGCTAAGTATCAAGGAGTTGTCAATATAGCTACAGAGGCTCTTTGGTTATAGCACATCCTAGAGGAATTTGGATTTGATCTACCTAAACCTATAGTCATACATTGTGACAATCAGAGTGCTATTGAGATCTCTAAACATCTAGTTCAGCATTATTAGATGAAACATATTGAACTTCATATGCACTACATCAGAGAGTTGATACATGAGCAGATCATTGCATTACATTATTGTCCTATAGTAGAGTAGGTTGTAGATATCTTCACCAAAATGTTCGCTAAGGTCAAGTATATCCATTTGTGAGATCTCTTGGGGGTGCGAGATGTTGCGAAAAGGGGAGCCCCTTGACTTCTCTATTCTTTCTCTAAGGAGGGATCTTTTCCACATTTGAGGTCTTCATCTCTCTCATCTTCTTTATTGTACTTATCTTTCTTTTTTGGAGGAGGGTTTTTTCCATGAGGTTTTCCCTCTTTCTCCACTTTATGAGAGATTGCATTGCATCGCATTTTATGTAGAGAATTACTTTTGTACATGGGTACCTAACATGGCCTTGTAGCTGGGACCCATCATGCATTTGTGAGCTTAAGTGCATTCCCCTAAGCTGCACTTAAGGGGGGGTGTTGGTGTAAATAAGTATTCAGTATTTACACTTTACTTAAGTTTACTTAGGTCAATGCATTATTTTATTATTTTTTAGGCTGACACTTAGGAGTTTGCATACTTTTATGAGTTGTCATGTTGACAACATAGAAGGGCCAGTGCAAGAAGTTGGGTCTCACTTTTGGCCAAAAAGTGGAAGTGTTTTTCCTATTTTTGAAAATTTTTGTCAATTGATGTCAAAATTTGAGGTATTTAGAGATTGAATATTAAAAAACTCCAGAAATAAAAATTTTAGTGTTCGGAATCTAATTTTTTAATATGTAATTTATTTGTGCACCCATATGATAGATTATTTTTTTGGTATGGATCTTTAAAAACCACTTTTTCAAAATACTTGTTTCAGGACCATACCATGCTCGTGTACGGACATCATAATTTGACACAAATTAATGAATTTTTGCAAATCTTTTTAAAGGGAGTTACCTAATATAGCTAAGATTGATGACAATATTTTTTCTTAATTTTTTATTGAATAATTATTTTATTTTTAATTATTAATTGGCTATAAAAGTAAATTTTAAAACCTCTCGTGTACGGACCACTTAATTTGATCAAAATCTCACTTTGTTCAAATTTTTCTTTTTTAACATCAAAAGAATTGTATGTAGATTGATGACATATAAATTAATTTAAGAAAAATTATAAAATAAAAAAGTTATTAAAGTTTTAGTGAATGTCACTTTTTAACGTTTAGGAGATAGTTTTGATTAATAAATAATGGAAAAATAGAAAATAAACTAATAACACTATAAAATTTACATTTTTGAAATCAGAACAGTAAGACCTATAATGGGTTTTTGTCTTGTCAAAAAATTCAATAGGAATGACTATAAAAAAATTACGACAATACCAAAAATTGTCGATCAAATGCCTTAGAAAAAAAAGGGATCAGAAAGGCATGGCTTGGTGGGACCAAGCCTATGCCATGCCTTTCCCCAAGGAAAAACCCCATGCAAAATTTGGGAGCCATACCAAATTCCCACTCACGTCTCACAAATCGGGCACCCGATTTGTAATTCAAAAATCGGGTGCCCAATTGCTTTGATTTGTTGTACCCAATTTCTTAAAAATTGGGCACCCGATTCTTTTAAAAATCAAGTACCCAATTTATAAATGGGTACTCGATTTTTAAAGAATCGGGTGCCCAATTTTTAAGGAATTGGGTACCCATTTCTAATGTACCCATTGGGCCCCAAAAGCTGCCCCACCAACCCAATTTCAATGATTAAAATGATTGAACAACAGTTTCGACCAGCAACATCAAATTTTGTCACACTTATTCTATTTTCTTGTCCTCTTATACAATTTGTAGGCTATTGATTCAAATTTAAAATTGGTGCAAACATGGGATCAAAACAATGAAGAAAGAAGAAAGCAAGAGTTCTGAAAGATGAGGAGATTGCAGCAAATAAAGAGAATGAAGCACAACGTCAATGAGAGAGAAGACAGAGAATTAGAGACTTGAACAATGTTTCAAAGGAGACAGACATTGAGGATACCACGATGGATGAAGAGGTCAAAGAAGAGAATCCAATACAAGAATATTTAGGTGCACATTCTAATCATGCGTTCAATATAGGTGTGTCTCCAAACCCTCAAATTTTCTCTCGTGATGAAATTGGTGATTTTTTAGAAGCAGGTTACGATTTAAACAATTTAGATTTTCTTCATGAGAAGAAATTGTTAAACGATCATGCACAAAACACTCCAATTGAAATGCCTGCCTCGAAAGAAATACCAAGAAAATTTGAAAATGATATTCAAATCGCAAATAACAGTGAAAATAGTAAAGTGTCTAAAAATAAAAATTGCATGAATGTAGACATAGAAACACCAACTACTGAACAAACATGTCAGGATGATAGTAAAGTGTCTGAACATAATTTTCATATTCCTAATGATGTGTTAGATAATCTTGAGGGATTGGTTTCATGGAGACAAATTAGGACACATGCTAATAGATTGTATAGGCATTTTTTTTATAATAAGAAATTTGGGTTTCAATGTTAGCTAATGTTGTAACTAATTAAAGTGTCTAAAATGTGAAAATTAATGAGAAGGTTGGGAATGTATGCAAAAACCAAGAATAAAAATGAGTCTTTAAAACAAGTTGTATCCACTATTGCTAGTGCTTTTGATGTTATCGAAAAGAGAAGTCGATCTAAAGATAAGAATGCAACACGACGAGCAATAATTGTAGACACCTAAATTTGATTACACCGCTTTGGTAATCCTATTTGGTTATCTCTAAAGGCATCATTAATTAAATTCCTATTTAATTAATCCTTTGCCATCCCCTAGCTGATTAATTTAATTAATCATCTATAGTCCTAATTGATAAATCAAATAACCTATTATTTATCAATTTAATCCTATTCTTCTATCTAATTCCAAAATCCCCATTTATCAAACAAATCTATTTGGTAAATAAAACCCTCAAATCTAATAACCCATAACCTATTCCTAAACCCTTCATTTAGCCTAATCCACCCCATCCACCCATACTAACCAAGCTTAGCCACTAACTCACCCACCCTCATGAATGCCATCCACTTGCAAATCTCTAACATCCCTAATCTAATCCTAAACCCAAGCCTAATCCACCCCCTAATGTTGTCACATTCCCTAAACAAGCTTAAGACTTTCCTAAGCCAAAGAAAGTCAACAATCTCAACTCCCCTCAAAATATCCCAACCACTTAGCAATGAATGCTCTTACAAAAGCCATAAAGACTCTTACAAGCTCTTACAAGCCATAATGAAGGGTCTTTATGAAGATATTATCCCTTGAGCCTCCTTTGTTGACTCATCCATCCCCTTTCCTCCATCCACTCACCTTGTGACATGTGTCACTCCCTGACTGGTGCTAAACAAGCACAATCCATGTGCTCCCCTTTGAGTGCATCCTAACCCTCCTTAAGCTTTCATCTCTCCTTGCATCTTAACCCTCCATCCCTCAAGCCCTTAGCCTATAAATTGAATCCCCTCCCAAGCCATTTCATCACAATCTTGAAGCTAAAGTTATAATGCTAGTTTGAGAAACCAAAGCCCTTAACCATACCCTTATGATGCCAAATTGAGAGGTCACATAGCTACCAATTTGCCATTTTTCATCTCCATTGAAGCTAGTTTTGAAAACCTTGAGCATACATACCAAATCTAAGCAAATAGACTCATCCCCAAAGCAATTGACCATCCTCATTGAGAGAGCCATTCTATGGCTCATATTCTCATTTGAGGGTTTCACTTTGTCTCTCATATATGTTATGGTTTTTATGATAGTTAATGTTTTTGTTCTTTTAATAGATTAGTATTACTTGCTAAAATATTTCTCATATACAATAATAACAGCTTTAGTTAACAAATCAACATCTGAAAAAAGATTGATTACCAACATAAGTGGATATCTTAATCTGAATTGTAAGACTTTAGAAAGAGTTGTAAAGAGAAGGGTTAACTTTGAATGTGATCCAACAAATATTTTATGGACTTCTAGTGGCAGACTCCCGAGATGTGATATGAAACTTACTAGTGAAATCAAAAGTTTGATTGAAAATTTTTGACATGATAATACAAGAGTATCACCTAATTCAAGAGATGTTCTTAAATTGAGAATTGGGTCAAAAATACGTGATCCACATCCTAAACACCTTTTGGACATGCTCAAACTGAATTGTTTAAAAAATTTGTAGATGGTAAGGTATTAAATATTACCATTAGTCAAAGATCTTTTGAAAAGTGTAAACCATGGTATGTAAGGATTAACAAGGAAAGAATCACATGTTGTTGTAAAACTCATATTCAATTTCATTACCATTATGATGTATTTCAATCTATACATGGTACCATGCATAGTAAAGAAATGTTGCAAGAATGTGGTATAAAAATACCACCTCAAACTATAAAAGATTTCATATCAGGTTTGTTTTGTAAGCCACCTAATGATCAATACTTTCTTTTCAATGCATGTCATTCTAGTACATGTGATATGTGTGGCAATCTTTCTTTGTTAGATGAATGTTTTCATGAAAATGCTTTGACTACTTTTGGACAACAATTAGCTGAGGTAAAAAGATTCAAAACTATTGAATATCCATTGAAGGATGGGAATATTGGAAGAAGGTGTGATCTAGTTATAGATAAAGTTAGTTATCATGCATTTATGGATGAGTTTAAGAGTGTGATTATACCAAAATATGTTAAGCACTCTCAATATTCTAGATGACTTGATGGACAATTTCGCATATGTAAGAATACATTTCCAATTGGTACTATACTTTTAGTTGTTGACTTTGCATAGAACTACACGCTTGCACCGCAAGAAGAGGTACAACCACAATATTACAATTCAGTGCAAGTAACAATTTATGTTCATATAGTTTATAGGCATGCACCTGATAGTACAAAGGACGATCGAAAAATATTGAGAGAGTACCATTTTTATTTAAGTGATAATAAACTCCATTCATCTGAGTTTGTCCAATATTGTTTCAAGGTCTTTTATGATAATTTAAAAGAGAGACAAATTCAAATGACACAACATTGGATATGGTCAGATAATTGTACAGGAGAATTCAAGAATGCTAGAATGTTCTATTGGTTGAGTAGGACACATAAGCAAACTAACATCCAACATGTGTGGAGTTTTTTTGAGGCTGGACATGGTAAAGGAGAACATGATGGTGCTAATGCATGTGTGAAGAGAGCCCTTAGTAGAGAGCAATTAAAATTTGAGGAAAAAGCTAAATTCAAAAATACACATGAGATTGTCGAATGGTGTAACAAATATTTATACACGGGATCAAGTCAAAACTCTACAATAAAACATTTCTTCTACTTAGTTGAAGAAAATAATATCCCTTCAAGATATGATTGTGATACAATTAGTGGTTCAGCTAAATGGTATTCATTTAGGAGTTCAGATTCTAACACTTGGACTATATGGATTAGGGAGCTTGCTTGTTTTTGTCAATTTTGTCTTGCAAGTGAATGGGAAGAATGTAAGAATACAGAATGGGTTGAAGATTGGCAACAAAGATCATTAGCACCTACTGACACACATTTTGAAGATGATATAGTAAATGAAGGCCAAAATGTTACTTTTTCATTAGAAGACTATGATCATATTTCAGACCTCATAGAACTTGGTATGCACAATTTAATTAGATTTTTTTGCGATCTCATGCTTCAATTTATATAATTTGCATATGTACACTCATGTGATTAAAGTGTTTCTATACTTTACCTTATCTTGTAGGACATGTTTATGTTGTTATTGCACCTAGTGATAATGATGAACAGACTGAGTATTGGCTAGTTAGATGTGTGGAACCTAAGAAAAAATTGACATGTCATCAAGTAGACGATGATGGTACATGGGCACCTCATGGTTAGTGTGTGGTGGATGGTCAAATACCATCCACCACCACTCCCAAAAATGTGCTGCTATGCGTGGATGTGTACACCACGTAATGGAAATGTGAGGCTTCTTACCACTAATTGGTTCACCCATCTTAGGGTTTACAAAATAATGTTGAAAATTCCCTTTGCCTATATGCAGGTTATAAACCTCTTTGTATGATAAGCCATCAAAGTAAAAGGCACACATGCTTTTCCTCCATGATCTAAATGAATCGATGTCTAAATCAAAATGATGGATTGAGTCAACCATGCCTTGCATGCTATCTAATAGACATAGTAGGTGAGGGGGGGGTGCCTCTCACATTGGATAGCCTCTTTATCACTCATGAGGTCATTGAGGTTACGCCTCATGGTCTCACGGAGCTCATCTATGGTGGGTGGTGGAGGTGGAGGTGGAGGTGGAGGTGGAGGTGGAGATGAAGGGGGCGAAGGTGGGGGTATAGGAGGGGGAGGGGGCGGTGGTGGGTCCATCAAACATAATCTGCATATATATTTAAACAACATAAAACATAAAACATAACAAAAATACATTGCAACATAATACATGACAAAATTACTATTTAATAAAATTTAAATCTAAAATTTATCAACTAGATCTATATAAATGCACATATCTTTATTAAAATCATATCAATTAAATAAATAAATTTAAAAACTTAAGTCAAATTAAACATTAAATACTAAATTTTTAAGTCTAATCATAAAATAATAGTCCAAAAAAAAATATCTAGGTTAGTTCAAGGTTTCTTTTCTTAAAATAGGAGCCACCAAGCTAATTTTGCTTTCATGTACACTTATTTTGTGACACTAGGGGATTGTATGAACTCATTATGAATTATAAATGTGAACATGTCTCGGGATGAAACAAAGTTAAGATTATGACAAGGTTATGGTTTACAATTTTGTTATGTTAACAGTTTTCATGATGGCTAAGCTTAAGATTATTATAATGATTGCGATCCTTTAATGTTAGGGAACTTACCTAGGGTTATGGTTTTAGTTAAAATTATATTTACCTATTTTGGATATTTATTATGGTCCTATTGTTTATAGGATATATAATAGATAGCATTAAGATGAGAGTTAAGGTTGCAATTATCTAATGAAAGCTTAGAGATAGAATTATGATTTGATTAAAAAATATTTATGATTGTAGTTTGAATCCTAACTATTATCCGCTTTTTAATGCAAACTATAAATGTAGATCATGTCAGGTAATGAACTAATACATGTGAACCCTATCCCTAACCATATAATAATCCTAATTCTAATCATAATCCATAATTCATTACCTTATGAAGCTTTGGCTATCCATTTTATTACCGGAGTAATCCCTTGGCTATCCACAAAATGTTCCTAATAGATTTATATAGAAGACCAAATTGATTTAAATAAAATGAGCAGGAAGAAGAGAAACTTACACCCAATATTCAAGGAGAGAATCTTTTAACATACTTGAATTCTACCAACCAAAGTGAGATAATTAGAGTTCTAGTTGTTGAGTTTTCCAAAGATTTTCTTGTTGATATAAAGACACATTTCATTTATATGTTAGGGTTTACTACAAATGGAATCCCTAGGTACATAACCACTTAATTATGAAATCTCCATCCAATACCATATTTACTACACAAGGTAGGGGACTCAATATTTAGCCCCAATAAGGTAGATGTAGAGACATAAATCTTACTACCTGATACAAAGAAAAAAGGTCCAATTTGATCATTAAATGACTCATGTTGCACTCTTCTAGCTTAAAAAGAATACAAATATATTATCAACAAATTATGTACGTTAGATATTCTTATTAATTATTTGGAGAGTAGATCCTCTAACTTTTAGAGACAACTAGTTATCTCTAGGGAGATAATGTAATGAGTCAATGTTCAACAATAAAAAATAAAGAGGATGGAAGAGGACACCCTTTCATAATTGATCTAGAGAGTCCTAAAAATTATGATCTAACCCCATTAATTTCTTTACTAAAACCCTGACACCAATCATAAGAGAGTACACCATTTGACATTTAAGATTAGATGGAGGGCTTGCAACATCATCACAGTGAAACTTCATTCCACCCTTTTGTAGACATTTTCATAATCAATTACTTGAGCATGCCTACACTCTATCCTAGAAATGTTTCTCAATTCAAAGTCTTCCAATAGGTTATCAAGTTCTCCAATATGCATAAATATCCTTAACAAAACACTTTTGTGTAGGGTTAATGATCTTGGGTAGGATATCTTCTAGTCCAGAGGCTAAGACCTTGGCAATAATTTTTTTGTATGATATGTATTTAGGAGTGTCATGTCTCTAATTTTTAATGAGATTCTTATCTCCCCTTGGGGATCAATTGATCACTTCATCAATTTTATGAGCCCTCCATTGATTACTTGATGTAAGGATTTTTTATTACTAATTTTTTGGATGGAGGAGTTGATTTATGATAGAAATGGGTTTATCACTTGGAATAATGCATCTTCATTCTTGGAATGATGGTCATGAAAATTGGGCTCCTGTATGCGTCTCTAATCGGGCTCCTATTTTTGAGGTCATGAAAATGACCACAAAAATACCAAAAAAGTGGTTATATAAACTTTTACAAATCAGGTACCCAATTTGTAAGCAATCGGGTACCCGATTTGTAAGCAATCGGGTACCCAATTTTTTAAAACTCGGGTACCCAATTTGTAAAAGGGCGGGTGCCCGATATTTGAGTGGCTCAGCCACTCGATCCAATTTTCAATATCGGGTACCCGATTTTTAAAATTTGGCTCGGGTGCGCGAAGCTTAATTTTAGAAACGGGTACCCGATTTTTAAAAAATTGGGTACCTATTTTTGAGAAGTACAATTCTGCGGATTTGACTTCTGCAAAATTATGACCTAACTTCTTACGGTCACCCAGAAGTAAGAAACTCCAATTCAGCACAAGGTGTCTACAACACTGAAGTTTGCATAATTAACTGAGTTTTCATGTAGACAACATAGTTATTTGCACTCTTAATTAAGAACATGGTGTCTACAACATTTTTTTGTGCTACACCTTTGTAGAATTATCCTCTCATCATTGCACTTACTCCTGTGCTTAACGAAGGATAATCCACACTTGGTGGACATGTGCCTAGTTGTAAGACCTATCATGTTCCTAACTCTTAGGTATTCTAGATGCATCTTAGAGACCTTTATATACAGGCACTCCTAGTGTACTTGTATAATCAATTGAATACTATATTGTCATTCTGATCATACTCTAGTCTATTTTGTGCTTGTGCTTGGGTTCCTTGATCTTGGGTGAATTTTTTCCTAAGGAAAATTCTTACAATCCCTTATAGCTCAATACTACTACAAGAAGCTACAATATCACCATACATTCTGAAATCTCCAACCCTAAGTCTTTTTATATAGAATTTTGTCTTTTACAAAATTGGGACTAGAATAAGTTCTCCAATAGAAAAAATATTAGCTGACACTAATGAAAATAGCACAAAGGGTGCTGCCCCTTGATCTAGTCTTGGGGATGCTGCCCCCAAACCCCCATGGAAATAATCTAAGGAGAAATTATGTTGAACAAACCTCTAAATCTGATTAGGCTCCACAACACAAAACAAGATGTAGTAGGACAAATCTAAGAGAAGTATTGAGAAATAGAATAAGTTATACTATAAAGTGTCAAGCATTAGTAATATAGTCTATATTGACCAAGCATTGCAATATAGACCATGAGCTTACATTGATCAAGCTGATGTATTGGCTAAACAAATTGGTATTGAACAAGCAAGGTGATAATGACCAAGTATTTGAATGAAATAAAGAGTGAACACAACTTGTGAAGGCTGAGATAGCTGTTATGCACTTACCAGAGTGCAAATGTAGTTATTTCATACCTACATAGACAGATTGAAGTTATATATCAAATTTTGATATATATTCATTTTCATTTCACCAAGCAATTGTTAATGCACAAGATGATTTCAGCGACACAACAAGTGAATCACAATGTGTCATTGGTGAATTGGAAGAACATGGTAAGTTACATTTTTTAGTGCCAAGTAAGTTATTTTCAAAAATCATATAAGCAAAATTGTTCAAAACCCTAGTTTTGTTATGGCATATTTTGCATTTGTGGTTGTCAAGGAAATGTTAAAGGAGAGAAATGTATAGATTGTGAGGAATGGTCAGTGTCCACCAAATTTCAAAGAATATCCAAATATTGCATTGTTTGGTGATGAATTTGGTTCCTTATCATCAATTCCACCAAAGGTATTAATAATTCAGGATGTATGATCATGCTTTATGTGTAAAGTTGGAGAAATTAGAGATTGTGAAAATCATGTAGCAGTTGATAAATTGTGTGATAATGGAGTGTTGAAGGATTAGTATAATATTTTTTACATGAAAGGGTTGACCTATGCCCTAACCTTTCCAAAGGTTTTCAAAGTTGAGTGGATAAAGATTGTATTAAGCCAAGTACATGACATGAAGATATGGTTAGAAGGTGGACCAATCAAGACTAACAAGGCTATCATGTGTCGAGTTACTAGTTATCCTACCTTGGATAGACCTAAGAAAATGAGAAGTACCACAAGGGATGTTGTCAAGAAACAAATGAAGGAAAAGTGGAATGGTCATGGAATATCGATCGATGAAATCAAAGGCCCAGTCATTGAGTTTGCAGTATGTGTGATTTTACACAAATTTAATTAGTTAAGCTAACTAAACAATGTACCTTGTATTACAATGGACCTCAAATACAAAATTATGAAGAAAGATCTTAGTCATGATATTATTAAGCTACAACTACAACAATTGTCAAAAAATATTGGAGCAATAAGAAAAGTGAAGAATGCATCATGTAAGTTTGGTTCCCTACTTGTTTGCATATTCTTCTAAGTGCAAAATTCATTCCCCACCATCAGCACCATACCATGTGATATAAGTAGACCAAAAATGGAACAAATAAATGATGTAATAAGCCAATTGGGAGAAAATTTGAAGCAATTATGGATAACTATTTTGAGGAATTGAAGAATAATATGAAGAACTAAATGAGGATACCTAAGTCAGTTGTAGATAATTATTTTGATGATATATACTTTATGGTAAATATAGATTTTGTAAATGCATAGGTAGAAGACCAAGAGTTGCATGACTAAGGCCTATGTAATATGAATTAATTTGTATCTTGACAAGATAATATTCATGATCTTTCATCACTATCTTCCATGCTTGATCCACAACCATGCATGGCACACAATTCAATTTGCTTGATTGATAGAATTTGTGAGCTATGACTCACTGCAAATTTGATTAGTGGGTTAGAAATGTGTCATGACCCCTCCTAAAGAGAATCATATAATAATTGGATAAAATAATTCATATACTATTATCGATTATTCACAAAAGAAAGAATATCGATAAACTATATAGATAAATACTTATAATTCATTTATTTATAATTATTCATAATAATAATTATATTTCATCATTATTATTATTCATAATAATATAAACATATTTTAAATACATAAATATTGATACAATTGGTTCAATTATAATAATTAAATTAATTTAATTATAAATTGATTAAATTAATATTGATCATTTTTCCTTATAATTATATAATAAATATCTTATAAAAATATATCAATTATTAACTACAAATACTCTTTTCAATATAACTCTTATATAATTATATTATAAGCTCCTTTTATATTCAAACTCTCATATATACGATATATAACAATTTAATAAACAACACAAACCATAAAAAATAATAACAATAAGTTGCATCGTTTCATTCATGCCTCTACCGATTCAGCCTATTTAAGAAGGCAAGGAGATCAAAGGAGAAAATAATAAGGAACAATGCCAAGTTAGAAAGTACATTGCGCAAAACTCGCCAGGACAGACAGTAAGGAATAGGAAGGAGAAAAGAACGACACGTGGGCAATATAAAATAACACCAGATTAATACCAACAAACAGTATAGAATATTGTACGTGCATTGAACTTGTCACACGCTGATCAAGGGAGAAAGGTAGCAACTTGGAGGACATGGATTTGGCGCAGGGGTCAAGAAAGTACTAGGCATCAAGGTTAGTATAAGCAATAGCAATTCGTAGTCAACCGTGCGGAATCAGCTATGTTGTGTAACATGCAAGTATTGAGCGATGTCAGTCTGTATAATGGTGAAGCTTAAACATTCTTTGGTATTCATTAATCATAAATTTATTACTATTATTTCAACTTCATCGAAAGGGAGAATTAAAGTGGATTGAATGGTTAATAAGGAAAGAATAATAAGTTGACTATAATAAGGAGAGCTCTCGAATTATAATTTATTTATATTATTTAAAGATTGGAACTTCATTAAAGATAATTACAAATTCTATATAATTCCAAGTATAAATTGAATGTTTGAAGTCTTTAAATTGGAAATAAAGAGCATTCCAAAGAACATCCAAAAAGAGGACATTACAAGTGGTATCAGAGCCAGACTTTCCTACCATCCTGTGAGGAATATATATGCATAATTGTTTTAATTGTGATTACAACCAACTGCTTGAAATTGATAACCATTGAAAATTATAGGTATTAAATCTTAGATGAAAGAAGTAGGTTCATATTATTCAACCAAAAAGATCTCTGAACATTAGGTACTTGTTATCATTTTGGGACTTATCTACTTTTATTTGAAAGTAATAGACTTATGGAGAAAAGTATAGGGAAACAAGAAATTAGTAAAGAGATTGAGCATTCAAAAAATAAAAAATAAAAAATTACAGTTGCCAGTTAAGAGGAGAACCTTACATAGAGATCAAACCTATGAGTTCTAATCCATAAAGCATTCAAATTATATATGGACCAATGAAATATTATTAAATCATTTGTTTAAGACCACAAATCAGTAGATATATTTATCAACAAAGGGCACATTTTTCAGCGTTGGAAACTTTACAACACACTCGGCATATGATATCATATATCTGTAAGTAATTTTATCAACAACCACCATAGCATTTCCCTGCAACTTCCATTGGCTACAATGGAGGTTCTAGCTTCTTTCATCAGTTATGTTGTAGGACAATTTTGCATCAGCAATGCTACAGAACAGTTGTATAAGATGCTCAGACATGTAAAATGTAGATATACATACAACCTTAATCCATCAAGTCAACGTATTTAATAGTTACTCGGCCATTGATCAATCGATAGCAACAATACTTAAGAAAAGGAGGATTATAATAAGTTAAACATATATCCATACATAAGAAATCGGATTTAAGAAAAGTAGATATATTTGATTCCCTTTTGACATTATTTAGGGATATTGTAATTATGAGAGATATGTGACATTATATGCAAATAATAATAATTGAAATGCTTATAATAGGAATGTCAAAATTAACTTGATAATGTGAAAATTAATATTATATATTAAATAGAGTTGATAATAAACATTGAATAGGAAAGATAATTAAATTGCTATATTGGTTTATTTTTATATAGGTGATATTCTCATACTATTATTGTCATTTATGTTAAGGCATATTTACAAAAAGGTACTATAGAAAATGACAAATTGTTTGCTAAATTGTGTTGAATGAGGAACACAATGTAAAGGAGAAGGAACTGGTATTTTATCAAATGAAGATCATTACATACCTAATCAAGGAACAAACTTACGCAATACTCTACACATTATCGAGAAACTTGATCAATGCAAGCATATGAGACATGTCAAGTCAAGAAAGTGAGCTTCATAAGGAGTCTAATAACCACCAAGATATCAATATGGGAGAAGTCTAAAGGAGAGGACCCACCATTCATATCAAATGGATGGAATAGAGGAAGACCTTAAATGGACATGAAGATTACATCATACTCATAAATTGCCACTTCAACCATAAAGGTGATGAGGTAAATTATATGTTTCCTTCATATATTTTGAAATAATTGTAAGTGTGTTTGTTATTATTGCCATATTTTGTTATTGTGATAGCTTAAATACTTACTATCAATTATTCTAATTACAAAGAAATGAAATCAGAATATATATAAAATGAAATATAAATGAAAAATATGAAATTGTAAGTTTTTTTAATTAATGTAATCATAAAGGTGTAAAATTGATTATTTGATAAATGATTTAGGGATTTCAAGTAGCTTTCCTATGGAGTCTACAATCAAGGAAGGTCTATAAGATGCCTTATTGTAGTACTAGTTAAGGGAAAGACTATATAGAAACCCTACCATATTTAACTTTCCTATGGGGTCTGCAATTAAGGAAGGTCTGTTAAGACACCTTATTGTAGTATCAGTTAAGGGAAAGGCAATATTTAACTTTCCTATGGGGTCTACAATTAAGGGAGGTCTATTAAGACACCTTATTGTAGTATCAGTTAAGGGAAAGGTCATATTTAACTTTCCTATGGGGTCTGCAATTAAGGGAGGTCTTTTAAGACACCTTATTGTAGTATCAGCTAAGGGAAAGGCCATATTTAACTTTCCTATGGGGTCTACAATTAAGGGAGGTCTGTTAAGACACCTTATTGTAGTATTAGTTAAGGGAAAGGCCATATTTAACTTTCCTATGGGGTCTGCAATTAAGGGAGGTTTGTTAAGACACCTTATTGTAGTATTAGTTAAGGGAAAGCCCACATTTAACTTTCTTATGGAGTCTGCAATTAAGGAAGGTCTGTTAAGACACCTTATTGTAGTACTAGTTAAGGGAAAGACTATAAGGGCATCTATCCTTCCTATGGAGTCTACAATCAAGGAAGAGCTGCTATGATACCCTATTGTAGTACTAGTGAAGGGGAAGATAGTAAGGGAATCCTACCACTTTCCTATGGAGTTAGCAATCAAAGGAGAACACCCTATTGTAGTACTAGTTAAAGGGAAGATAGTAAGGGCACCCTATCAACTTTCCTATGGAGTTTACAATCAAGGGAGAGCTATTAGGACACCCTATTGTAGTGCTAGTTAAGGGAAAGATAGTAATGACTCCTTTTCACAAGAACCTTTATAGTCAACAAGCAATCCACTAAGTAGACCACCTCATGTGGATGCCTAACAACTACCACCAAGGCCAAGGGGGCCAAAGTTTTGCTCTTGGGCTTAGCAGGGAATTGGCTTGGATTAACTTATTATCATTCAAATTTCTTTGAAGTTTATATATATGAATGTACTGATGCTTATTTTGTGGTTGCAGGATTTATAAGACTAACAAAGAAGTATAGTCATTATGCATTATTAATTTTAGGATCTAATCAAGGTTATGTATGATGTGTCTACATCGTGTCTACTTCGTTTCTTCATGTATCAATGTGTATGCTTCTTGTTTTATTTGTGTCTCCATACATTCATATGTATACTTTGCATTCAAATACATACTACATGTGTGGCTCTTTCTAGAATAGAATGAAGTAATATTACAAGTAAAAATTTGAATGGGATCTAAGAGTCAATTTCGTTATATAAGGTGAAACAAATATGAAAATGTTTATTGCATGAGGACAAGAAAATTCGAGAGGGGTGGACTGTCATGACCCCTCCTAAAGAGAATCCTATAATAATTGGATAAAATAATTCATATACTATTATTGATTATTCACAAAAGAAAGAATATCGATAAACTATATAGATAAATACTTATAATTTATTTATTTATAATTATTCATAATAATAATTATATTTCATCATTATTATTATTCATAATAATATAAACATATTTTAAATACATAAATATTGATACAATTGGTCCAATTATAATAATCAAATTAATTTAATTATAAATTGATTAAATTAATATTAATCATTTTTCCTTATAATTATATAATAAATATCTTATAAAAATATATCAATTATTAACTACAAATACTCTTTTCAATATAACTCTTATATAATTATATTATAAGCTTCTTTTATATTCAAACTCTCATATATACGATATATAAAAAAATTAATAAACAACACAAACCATAAAAAATAATAACAATAAGTTGCATCCTTTCATTCATGCCTCTACCGATTCAGCCTATTTAAGAAGACAAGGAGATCGAAGGAGAAAATAATAAGGAACAATACCAAGTTAGAAAGTACACTGCGCAAAACTCGCTAGGACAGACAGTAAGGAATAGGAAGGAGAAAAGCACGACACATGGGAAATACAAAATAACAGCAGATTAATACCAACAAATAGTATAGAGTATTGTACGTGCATTGAACTCATCACACGCTGATCAAGGGAGAAAGGCAGCAACTTGGAGGACATAAATTTGGCACAGGGGTTAGGAAGGTACCAGGCATCAAGGTTAGTATAAGCAACAACAATTTGTAGTCAACCGTGTGGAATCAGCTATGTTGTATAACATGCAGGTATTGAACGACGTTAGTCTATATAACAGTGAAGATTAAACATTCTTTGGTATTCATTAATCATAAATTTATTATTATTATTTCAACTTCATCGAAAGGGAGAATTAAAGTGGATTGAATGGTTAATAAGGAAAGAATAATAAGTTGACTATAATAAGGAGAGCTCTCAAATTATAATTTATTTATATTATTTAAAGATTGGAACTTCATTAAAGATAATTACAAATTCTATATAATTCCAAGTATAAATTGAATGTTTGAAGTCTTTAAATTGGAAATTAAGAGCATTCCAAAGAACATCCAAAAAGGGGACATTACAAAATGTTTGTGATGGACATACCACATCCATTCCACTTAGCTCCTATATTTGCTTCAATTTCATCACGACTTAGGCATCATATGGTTTTCTTCTTTTCTAGAGTTGGATATCATGTAACCCTATGAATCATTTTCTTCATGACCTCCATGGGTCCATTCTGTAACCAATACTTCATATCATGGATTCTTCTCAAAATAGCTTTAATCCATTTGATCTTGAAATTTCTTAATAATTCTACGACATGAGTTAACCCTTCTCTTTCAATGACTTTGAATTCATCCTTTAAGATTCCTTCATTGTACAACTTCTCATATTCTTCTCTAATCTCATAGTCTCCTACTTCTCCAATTTTACACATGTAACAATTTCTAACATCATGGATTATAATAACTTTAGCTGGTATTGAGGATAGTGCTATTAGAAATGCTTTAGAATAACTTAGAGGGCGGGGGGGGGGGAGGGGGGCGGGGTGAATTAGTTATTCAAGGTCCAAATGTCCTATTCAAACTTTTCACTAAGTATAGTGAACCCATTCAACCATTCATTCATCCACGCTTTAACTTATCTAATCAACAAGTTACTATAAATCAACATGCAAGCATAACACATAAGAAATAAACACATGACACAGTGATTTACATGGAAACCCAATTTGGAAAAAACCACCAGTAACATGCTACTCAATTCTTACTCTTCTAAAGTGATACCTTGTGAAAGGCCTGCCCTATTAAAGGCTTACAACACACTATTAAATGTGACCTTGTTAGAGGATTTAACCATCCTATTAGAAGTGGGCCTAGTTAGAGGACTTTAGAACATTCACTTGGAATGTTACCTTGTTAAAAGATTTACAAATGGCTGTTAGGCCAACCTAAGTCCATAGGATTTTTAGATCTAATAAAATTGCTAGAGAGTATTAGAAAATCTTGACTTGACTACAACATACAACTTATCTTGCAGATCTCATATCACTTCTTAGCCCATACCCTTGCCTGGCCTTTAATCTCTGCAACTCTTGACAGCTTGCCCTCCTTTCAAGCTTAGTTTCCTTGAGTCTTCATGCTCAATGTACCAGTGCAATCATCTCTTCATGACCACTCATAGAAGCAGAGCCTCTATTCTCTTCCTTCTCCTAGATGTCTCCTCCTTGACACCCTTTCAACCACTTTACAAACTTTGTTCTTTAGTAGCAACAGTATCAATAGCTCTTTGCTTCTTTCTCTATGACTCCTTAAATAGAAGTCTTGGAGTTCCTTTTCCCACTCGATTCTTCCATTCTTTAATTTTAATTTGCATGGATTAGGTAGGATTCATTGCATCTAACCAATATTTTGTTTCCTCTAGAAACTTTTTGAATAATCCTTTAGAATTCACCCAAAAATGGCTTACATAAGATTTTGTACCACCAACTCATCATCCTTATCTTCCAACTCATTCACAAAGTTCAATGTAACCACTATGTTAGCTTAGATTTGGTGAATCTTTGTCATTTGAAATAATGCAGCAGCTTGACAGTATTAAAATACTCATGCTCGGCACATACAGTGTTACTCGACACCCACTATGTTTTTCTTGATGCTTGACACTTGAAGATTACTCGGCATCAACTAAGAATTTTATGATGCTCGGCACTTGATCTTCACTCAGCACCTAAAGATCACTCAGCACACACTAGAATTTCTTGTTACTCGACTCCAACTAGGAATTTTCTTAGCTTCAACTAACTTGCTCGGCACCGACTAAAAGATCTTAGTTTAAGCTTTGCATACCACCTTATTACAACTTCTTCCTCCAATGTTTCTAAGTGTTACCAACCTTTGTATCCTTGAGTATGTTATCAATACATCATTTAACCATTGTCTTAATTGATCCTTGCACTTCATTACAATATCATAGCTCAACCTTTCCCTTAGGTGCTCTTGTTACATCTTGTTGATCAAATCCTCTTCATTAGTCAACTAAGTGATAGTATTTGGATCTTATAAGAAAATGTCATTCCTAAAAATAGTAGGTTTGATGTCAATGACAAAACAATTATTGAAAACAACAATCTTCTTTCTTTGCAACAATCTCCCTCTTTGATCTTCACAATGAGCTATTCAATCAAATTTCCAACAATTTCCTTCTTTGGCATTGATGGCAAACCAAATTGGTCAACCATCAGACCCAACTATTCAACCACAAGTTTTATTAGGTTAGAATAGTAAGTCAAATGCCAAAAAGTAATTGTAGCTTCACATTTCCTTCTACTATTTTGATTGCTTTATTTTAGCTTTTCCCTCTTTGTTACTACTTCCTTGTTCTTTGTCTTTTCTCCTTCTGTGTTGCTCATCTTCTACTATTCTGATCAATCCTCTAATTATTTATGTTAACTTCTCCTTCTATCTTCATTTGATCAGTATCTCACATCTTCTCCCTCATACTATTGATTACTTTTTTTTTCATTTCTCCTTCTTGATTCTTTTCTTGATCATTCTCCTATTGATCAGTTTCAAACATCTTCTCCCTCTTTGCAAACAATGCCAAAGACATATTAGCATCGTTAATATGCAAGTGTAGCTTTGCAAGTTTATTCAATTTCTCTCTCTATCACCTTTCTTGTGACTAGTTTGGAGCTTCAACACTTCTACTACTTTAGGCATGAATCCCAAAGTAAACATCCTCTACATCAATGTGTAATGTCTTTATCAATCAGCTCATTTAATGCACGGCATACTTGTTTTTGCTTCAAGTAGCATTGCCTAGGGGTATCACCCCTAACTTACCTCCAAGATACTCAAAATAATCTTTAGGTAGTGCCTTTGTGAAGATGTTAGCAATCTATTTCTTTGAGCTGACATATTCCATCTTCACTTATTTGTCTTCCACCAATTTTCTTACATAATGATACTTGATTGCAATATGCTTGGTTTTAGCATGCATTACAAGATTCTTTGATATATTGATAGAACTTGTATTGTCACAATAAAGTATCATAGGCTCAGTTACTTCTTCCTTCATACCTTCCAGCAAGTGTTTGATACATACAATATTGGTGCAATTTATAGCAGCTACCACATATTTAGCTTCAGCAGTGAACTATGAGGTGCAACTTTTCTTTTTTCTAGTCCATGTAATCAACCTTTTTTCTAAGAAAAGTGCTCCTTCACTGATACTTTTTCTATCATCAATGTTACCTCCCCAATCTACATCAGTGTAGGCTCTTAGTTCATATTTTTCACTCCTCTTGTAGTACAAACCAAAGTCATTAGTTCCTTTTAGGTATCTCAATATTCTCTTCACTACCATTAAATGATTTTCTCTTGGATTTGCAAAAAATCTTGGTACTATTCCAATAGCTAATGCAATGTCTGGTCTACTATGTACAACATATTGCAATTTTCCAATCATTAATTTGTACAATGTCTGATTCACTTTAGTAGACTCATCATTCTTGGATATCTTATGACCTATTGCCATTGGTGTGCTAGTTAATTTTGATTCTTCTAACCCATATGTTTAGAGTACTTCCTTGATGTATTTAGATTGGGTCACAAATATGCCATTCTTTAACTGATGTACTTGTAATCCAACAAAGAATTTGATTTCTCCAAACATTGACATCTCAAATTTATGTTTCATTTGATTTGCAAAATCTTTGCATAAAACATATTTTCCCCCAAAAATTATGTCATCAACAAAGATTTCTTATATAAAAATGTCTTTGCCTTCTTCAACTTTGATGTACAAGTTTCTACTGTCATCTATTCTCTCAAATCCAATCTTCACAAGATATTTGTGCAGTCTCTTATACCATGCTCTAGGTGCTTGCTTCAACCCATAAAGTTCTTTGTGTAATTTGTAGACCATACCCTTGTTCTTTTCATCAACAAATCCCTCTGATTGTTCTATGTAGACTTCTTCTTCTAGTATGTCATTCAAAAAAGTAGACTTCACATCCATTTGGTAGACTTTGAAACCTATGTATGCAACATATGCAAGTAATGTTCTTACTCCTTCCATTCTTGCAATAGGGGAAAATGTTTTCCTATAATCCAATCATTCTTCTTGTGCATAGCCTTTGCAAACTAGTTTGGCTTTGTTTCTTGTTATCTCACCCTTATCATCAAGTTTGTTTCTGAACACCCATTTTGTACCAATCACATTCTTATCAACTAGTCTAGGAACTAGAGACCATGTTTTTTTCTTCTCAATCTAATCTATCTCTTCCTCCATGGCTTTATACTAGTCATCATCTTGTAGTGCATCTTTCACTATTTTAGGTTCAACCTTGCTTAGTAGACATGATTTATTCCTGAGCCAATTCCTTGGCATTGGTCTAGCATCTTTGTCACCAATGATTTGGTCTATAGGGTGATGTCTTCTCACATATTTGGCCAATATTGGTTCTGTCCTTTTTTCCATGTTTGATTCTTCAGCTTCAGAATCATTTTGTTCTTTGTCATTAGGTAATTCATCATTCCTTTCTTGTGTACTATTTTTAGAATCAGATTATGTATTTTGTACATTCTATAGCTCTAGTTCTGAATGCAACTCGACATTCACAAGCTGAGACTCGGTAGATACTAAAGTTTTTTGTTGATTCCCAACTTGATTTGTAGCATTTTCTTCAATAGTCATTCCTTCATAGAAGTATACAAAGGATCTATAATCCTCTGATTGTTTGGACTCATCAACCTAAACTTCTGCATGTTCATCAAAATTTACATTTGTACTCTCCACAATCTTGTTAGTTGTAGTGTTCAAAGACTTGTATGCCTTACTTCTAGTAGAGTATCCAACGAATAGGCCTTCATCATTCTTTGCATCAAAATTTTCATTTCTAGTGTCTTTGAGAATATAGCATTTACAACCAAATACTTTGAAATGTTTAACATTAGGTGAGTGACCATACCATAGTTCAAAAAGTGTTGCATTTGTACCTTTCTTGACTTGTTCTCTATTCAATGTGTAAACTATAGTACTTACTTCTCTCCAATATTTGAGTGCAACATTTTTCTCCATCATCAAGGTTCTAGCACAATCAATCATTGACCCATTCTTTCTTTTAGAAATACCATTTTTTGGTGGAGTTCTTGGTGTTGATGTTTGTCTTTTGATACCCTTGTCATTGAAAAATATTTCAAATTCTTTTGATGTAAACTCACCTCCCTGGCTGATCTTAGGCATTTTAGGTTCTTTCCTATTTCTTTCTCAACTCTGGCCAATTACCACTTAAACATTTGAAATGCATCAGATTTTTTCTTTAAAAATATAGTAGTCATCATCCTAGAATAATTATCTACAAATAGCATTATGTATCTATCTCCTAGGTAGCTTTGTACTTCTATTAGACCACATAAGTTTGTATGAGCTAACTCTAGTACTTCATTGGAAGTGTATGTTTTTCTTTTGAAACTAGACTTAGAGATCTTCCCTAGTTGACATTTTTTGCACATTGTTTCTTCAACTTGGGCAACCCTCTAACCTTCTTCTTCTCATTGATGCTAATCAGATTATCAAAGTTAACATGACACAACCTTTTATGCCACAACCACACATCATCAATTCTAAGAAAAAGACATGTTGCATCTTCCATATCTAGGTAAAACAAGTTTCTCCTAGTTTTTTCACCTTTTCCTATTAGATTTCCATCAATGTCATAGATCTTGGCAATTTTATTTCCAAATTCAACTTTGCAACCTACGTTGCCTAACTGTGCTACACTCAACAAGTTGTAGTTCAATCCTTCAACATAGTATGCATTATCACATGAAATTTTCTCTATAAGCTTAATAGAGCCTTTTCCTTTGATTTGACATGGGGCATATTTATCAAATCTAACACTATTTCCATCATACAAGTAAAGGTAATGAACTCACTTTTATCTCCTATCATGTGCTGTGAACATCCACTGTCTATAATCCAATTGTCATTTTTGTTCATACAGGTAACCAATGTTGTTGCTTCATCTTCATCTTTGTTTGATTCATCATTCATGGCCACATAGACTACTTCATCATCATTCTCATCATAATCTTCTTCAACAATGTAGCATCTCTTTCCTTTCTCCTTATAATCTTTGTTGTCATCCTCTTTCTTATTCCTAAGCTTGTTTCCTTCTTTGTAGTTCTTCTTCTATGGAAATCTTGTAGCAATATGACCTACTTAATTGCAATTGAAACATATAATAGGGATCTTACCTTTGAATTTACCTTTGCCTCTATGAAATCTCTTGGCTAGTAGTGCTTCTAACTATTCTACATCTTCCTCATCTGTGCTGCTATCACTAGATGCATATTACCCTTTTCTTCTCTTCTTGCTTGATGTTTCCTCCTCAATGTCTTTTATTGACATCTTGGCCTTGAAAGTAGATTCAAGGTTGTCAAGTTTGTAGTTATCAAAATTGGATAGCTCAAATGTAGTAAATCTTCCCACTATTCCTTCAATGGTTAGTGTGTTTCCTTATACACACCTTAGCACTTAGATGGCTGAAACTCTAATAGCATAGATAGGAAGTAGAGTTCTCAAGTATTTTCTGATTGTAGTTTCTTTTTCCAATTGACCACCTAGACTTTTTATTGCACTTACTACTTCTTTCATTCTTGCAGCATACTGAGCAACATTTTCACCTTCCTCCATTTTCATCTCATCAAATTTTCCTCTTAGACTTTCTCCTTTTGCTCTCCAGACATTATGATCTCCTCCATAGATTTTTTATAAGGTTTTCCACATCTTGAATGTAGTGTCATAGTCTTTGATGTCATCATATTCTGCATAGTTAAGTGCAGAAGTAATTTCTAGCATTGCTTTGTTGTGCTCCTTTTTGTTCAAATCATATACAGTCAGAGGTCCTACTAGAGTTACATGTTCTGTTCCAATTGAGGTTTGTGCATAGTCATCTATTTATCCAAGGTGCAATTTCATTAGACTCTACCATGCAGCAAAGTTTTCTTTGTTGAGCTTAGGAACTTTTCTCTTGGACATCTTGATCTTCCTACTTTTAATACCTTGAAACTAAATCAGTAGATGGCTCTGATACTAATTTTTAGAAATGTTTTATAATAATTGAGAGGGGGGGGTGTGAATTAGTTATCCAAGGTCCAAATGTCCTATTCAAACTTTTTACTAAGTATAGTGAACCCATTCAACAATTCATTCATCCATGCTTTAACTTATCTAATCAGCAAGTTACTATAAACCAACATGCAAGCATAACACATAAGAAATCAAGACATGACACAATGATTTATGTGGAAACCCAATTTGGGAAAAACCACCAGTAACATGCTACTCAATTCTCACTCTTCTAAAGTAATTCCCTATGAAAGGCCTTCCCTATTAAAGGCTTACAACACACTGTTAAATGTGACCTTGTTAGAGGATTTAACCACCCTATTAGAAGTGGGCCTCATTAGAGGACTTTAGAACATTCACTTGGAATGTCACCCTGTTAAAGGATTTACAAATGGATGTTAAGCCAACCTAAGTCCATAGGATTTTCAAATCTAATACAATTGCTAGAGAGTATTAGAAAATCTTGACCTGACTACAGCATACAACTTATCTTGCAGATCTCATATCACTTCTCAACTCATACCCTTGCCTAGCCTTTAATATTTGCAACTCTTGATAGCTTGCCCTCGTTTCAAGCTTAGTCTCCTTGAGTCTTCATGTTCAATGTACCAGTGTAATCATCTCTTCATGACCACTCATAGAAGTAGAGTCTCTGTGCTCTTCCTTCTCCTAGATGTCTCCTTCTTGACAGCCTTTCAACCACTTTGTAGACTTGGCTCTTTAGCAGCAACAATATTAGTAGCTCTTTGCTTCTTGGTCTATGACTCCTTAAATAAAAGTCTTGGAGTTCCTTTTCTCACTCGATTCTTCCATTCTTTAATTTTAATTCGCATGGATTAGATAGGATTCATTCCATCTAAACCATTGTATGTTTCCTCTAGAAACTTCTTGAATAATCCTTTAGATTTTTTCCAAAAATGGTTTACATAAGATTCTATGCCACCAACTCATTATCTGTATCTTCCAACTCATTCACAAAGTGCAATGTAACCACTATGTTGGCTTAGATTTGGTGAATCTTTGTCATTTGAAATAATGTAGTAGCTCAACACTATTAAAATACTGGTGCTCGGCACATACTGTGTTACTCGGCACTCACTATGTTTTTCCTGATGCTCAGCACCTAAAGATTACTCGGCATCTATTGGATACAATTGTTCAATTGTGTGTTGTATTTGATGTTACAAAAATGTCATATCAGTTATCAGTCAGAGTCTACCGAGCTCAGTTGGTTAGCAATGGAAAAGACAAAGTCTACCGAGCTCAAAAGGTTAACAAAGAAGATTTACAGTGTCTACCGAGCTTTCTCAGACTTTATCTTGTGCAGACAGTTATTACCAAGCTTCCAAGGTTAAAAAAATAAATTCAACATCAACCAAGCTTACTCGGTCATCAAAGGAAAATGTGACAAAAAATAGTTCTTACCGAGCTCTCATGGTCAGCAAAGGAAATTCTGTTCTTATCGAGTTCACTCATAAGCCAAAGGATTTCATAGAATGTGCAATGTTAAATAAGTTGAGATGGTTAACTCAAGAAATTATTTCTAGAGAAATGTTTACCAAGTAGGGTCAGCCAATGAAGGATTTTATTGTTTTGGGAAATAAATTTTATCTATTTAATGTAATATTTGTAGCCGACTGATGTATGTTTTATTGGTAAATGTAACTTGTAATTGAGCTGACTTGACAATTTTTAATGTATAAATAAAAGGTCAAGTTGTGGATTCTAAGTGTAAGTAACGAGTATGCAATAAGCTAATTACGTGAAGAGGTAGTGTAAGAAAATTTTAAAGAAGGATCAGATATCGTTGAGGAGAAGTAGAGTTTTATTTGATCAGCGAAGATCTATTGAAGCAAAGTAGAGATCTGTATTAGCAAAGTTCAATTGCATCTCATTCAGGTCACTTATTGTTACTTTCTCACCATTGTAATAATATTTCCTAAATCTCTTAGCAGAGTTGCTTTAACAGTCATTTTGTAAATCCTCTAACAAGGTGGATAGTTCAGTTGAATTATTCTAAAGACCTCTAGCAAGGCCACTCCTAGCAAGGTCATTAAATCCTCTAACCAGGTCACACCGAATAGTGTGTTTTGTAATGTTTAACAGGGTTGGCTCCTAACAGGGCTCACTTCAGAAGAGTGAAAATTAGTAGCTAGTTACTAGGTGGTTTTTCTCATATTGGGTTTTCACGTTAAATCTGGTGTCTCTTGTGTTCATTTTATTTACTTTTGCATGCATGTTAATAATTGTGAATTCTTAAAGATCAGTAACAAGTTAATCTATCGAGTTATAGAATTTTTGTGAATGTTTATCGAGTGACAATAGTAAGTAACTTGTTTGACATCTAAGGGATCTGTGGATTTTTTTCTGTGGTAACTGATTCACCCCCCCTCTCAGTTACTCCATCTATAATTTCAGCAATTGGTATCAAAGCATTTGGTGCTTGCAAGAAAAGATTTCAAGGATCTAAGCTAAAAATCAAGATGTCTTACAAGAGGGAAATTCCAAGACTTAATAGGGACAACTTCTCAACATGTCAGGGACTGATGAGACTTCATCTGGCTTCCATTGGAGATATAGGACTGAAATATCTAGACAAAGCATATGTAGAACCTACTAGCACATTATTTGTCAATGACATTGCTGAAAAGAAGACTCACAACAACGTGATGATAGATATTGCATCTGCCCTAAGTAATGAAGAATTTGATGATATCAAGGATTGCAAAACTACTTTTGAAATGTGGAACAAGCTAAAGGAAATCTATGGAGGAGATGATAATTTGAGAAGAGCCAAAGTAGAAAGTTTAAGAGGTCAGTTTGATTAGATGAGGATGAGAGAGCATGAAAAGATAGAAAAATATGTTGAAAGAGTTAAAGCAAGTGTCAGTGCAATCAAAGCATTTGGAGGAGATATCAAGGAAATAGTTATAAGTAAAGTTCTTAGAACACTACTTCCCATTTATGCAATCAGAGTTTCTACAATTTAAGAAAGAAGATGTGAAGCAAATCATAAGATAAATTTAGAGGCCATAATTGGAAGATTGACTGCATTCGAGCTAGATAACTATGATAATTATGTTTTAGCTGCCAATAACATTGAATCAGCATTTGAAGCCAAGCTTTCACTCAAGGAGAAAGGTAAGAAGAAAAGGATCCTCAGTTAGATAGTGAAGAATAATCATAACAGAGTTCTGATAGTGATCTTGAGGTGGTTGAAGATCTGCTAGCAAGGAAATATTCAAGAGGCAAAGATAAATACAAAGGTAAGGTTCCTCTAATCTATTTTTCTTGTGAAGAAATTGGACATATTTCTGCTAGGTGCCCAAATAAGAAAAACAAGGATGAGAAGAAAGGTCACAAGTGCAATGGCAAGAAAGACTTCAAATCATTCAAGGACAAAGGTAAGAAAACATGTTTCATGGCTAAGGATTCTAATGATTCTGATAATGAAGAAGAAGATGAAATTGTTTACATTGTTGTAAAGGATGAATTTGATAATGATGAGGAAATGACACTTATTTCTCATGTGAGAAAAAATTATACATGAATTATAGATAGTGGTTTTTCTCATCACACGACTAGTGATAAAACTAAGTTTGAACATTTTGAAGACTATGATGGTGGCAGTGTGAGGTCTGGTAATAATGAGCCTTGTTTCATAAAAGGAATAGGATGAATCTCACTAACCAAAGAACTTGTATGTGATAATGAATATTGGGTAGAAGGACTAAAACACAATCTATTGAGTGTGGCATAGCCACTCAATAATGGATTCAAAGTGGAATTCATGCCTAGAAAAGAAAGACTGCTGGATGGCAAAGGAAAGTTGATTGGATCAGGCACTCAAACAAAAGGTAATTTGTTTTATCTTGAACTTGGTGAATGTTCATGTTTTATTGCTTAAATTGAAGAAAGTTGGTTATGGCATAGGAGGTTGTGTCACGTGAACTTTGATAACTTGGTGAAAATAAATAAATTCAGGAAAGTAAGAGGCATTCCTAACATTAAGAAACCTAAGGTTGGTCTATGCAAGAATTGTCAAATTGGCAAGATGGGAAAGACTAGTTTTAAAAGTAAGAACTATCAGTCTAAAGAAGTTTTAGAAAAAGTGCATATCGATTTGTGTGGACATATTAGAATTGAAAGTTATATTGGTGAAAATTTCTTCATTCTTTTTATTGATGATTACTCAAGAATGATGACTGTCATGTACCTAAGAGAGAAATTAGAAGCATTTAAGAAGTTAAAATTGTATTTAGATAGAGTAGAGAAGGAAATAGGCAAAAGACTAAAATTCTTGAGGTCAAAAAAAGGTGGTGAATTCATTTCACATGAGTTCAATAAATTTTGCATTAAAAGGGGAAGCAAAAGATAGGTTTCAGCATCTGAAACTCTTGAACAAAATGGAATAGCTGAAAGAAGGAATAGATCTATCATGGACTATACAAGAACCTTAATGATTGAAAAGAGCATTGCTATCAAATACTTGAAGGAAGCTATCAACACTACAATTCATACCTTGAACTAAGTACAACTAAAGAAGGACTCATTCAAAACCCCCTGAGTTATGATATGGCTACAAACCCAATTTAAGTTGCCTAAAAGTATTTGGAAGCAAATGTTACATTTTGAAAGAATCCAGAAAAGGTAAATTTGATGTGAAGGATGTTGAAGGAATATTTTTGGGATATTCTTGCAAGAGTAAAGCATATAGATGTTTGAATTTGTCTACCCAAAAAGTCATAGAAAGTGCACATGTGAAAGTTGATGAGTTTGCAAAAAGAACTGAAGAAGAAAGAAAAAGGGAACAAGAAGACTACAGGAGATTTGATTTCATTGAATCTAATACAATGCCAGGTACACCTGTCAATCAAAAATCTTCTACTCCAGAGTATTCTATAATCAAGTTGCAGGAAGTTCAAAGTGAGCTAATGCCTACCAAGTTGCAAGGACCCGAGTTGCAAATAGAAGCTACCGAATCAATAGCTACCAAGCCCGAGCAACCAAAACTAGAACTTGAAACACAAAAAGATAAAAATGCAAGTCATTCAAAAGGCAAGGAGCCTGTGCTAGCCAAGTATGTCGAGAGGCATCATACACCAGATCAGATTATTGAAGATAAATTTGAAGGAACTATGATAAGAATTAATTTGAAAGGTACTTGTTTACTTGCTGATTTTGAACCTAGAAGTGTCAAAGATGCATTAGAAAATGAAAGCTAGATTGAGGCTATGAATGAAAAGATAGAGAAGATAGAGAAAAACAAAACATCAACTATTGTACCCAGACCTAAAGACAAAAATGTGATTGGTACTAAGTTGGTATTCAAAAATAAGCTAAATGAAGATGGTAAGGTGTCAAGAAACAAAGCTAGATTAGTATGCAAATGATACTCTCAAGAAGAAGGTATAGACTATGGAGAAACTTTTAATCCTATTGCAAGATTAGAAGGTATCAGAACCTTACTTGCATATGCTGCATACAAAGGATTCAAAGTTTATTAGATGGATGTCAAGTCAGCATTTCTCAATGGTATACTGGATGAAGAGGTTTACATTGAATAGCCTAAAGTTTTTGTTGATCCAAACAAGAAGGACATGGTCTACAAATTACATAAAGCATTGTATGGTCCGAAACAAGCCCCTAGAGCATGGTATGAGAGATTGCGTAACTATCTTATTCAGATTAGTTTTCAAAGGACTAATGATAACAGTTATTTGTATATCAAGGAAGGACCAAATAATAAGATTATTTTGGTAGAAATATTTGTAGATGATACTTTGTTCACATGAAATGATGATCTTTGCAAAGAATTTTTAGAAAAAATGAACACGGAATTTGAAATGTCAATGTTTGGTGCTATCAAAATCTTTTTTGGTCTTCAAATTCAACAGAATAAGAATCTCATTTATATCACTCAATCAAAATACATCAAGGAGATATTGAAAAAGTTTGGTATGGAAGACGGCAAACCAGTTGGGACTCCAATGTATACTGGATTGAAATTTACCAAGGATGATGAATCAAAGGAAGTGGATCAAATATTGTATAGATCTATGATTGGAAAGTTATAGTATGTAGTGCATACAAGACTAGACATTTCCCTTGTAATAGGAATTGTAGCAAGGTTTTCAGCAAAACCAAGAGAAAATCACATGATGGCAATCAAAAGGATCATGAGATATTTGAAAGGCACTAAAGATTATGGATTATGGTATAAACTTGGAGGAAAACTAGATTTAGAAGTGTTTACTGATGTAGATTGGGTAGGAAATATTGATGACAGAAAGAGTACAAGTGGAGGAGCTTTCTTTCTTAGAAAAAGGTTGGTTTCTTGGACAAGTAAAAAGAAAAATTGTACATCCTAGTCCACAACAAAGGCAAAAGATGTTGCAGTAGTAAACTGTTCAAACATTGTTTGGTTTAAACAATTATTGGAAGGCATAAAGGTAGAGATTAAAGAACCAATTGTCATGTTTTGTGACAATAAAAGTGAAATTAATATATCAAAAAATTCAGTGATGCATTCAAAAACCAAGCATATTGTTATAAAGTATCACTTTGTCAGAGAATTGGTGTACAATAAGGAGATTAGATTGGAATATGTCCATACAAAAGAACAAATTGCTGACATATTCACAAAGCCTTTACCTAAGGATGCATTCTTGTATCTAAGAGGTAAGTTAGGGGTCATTCCCCTATCTAAAGCTCACTAAAATACAAGTTTTAGTGATGCATCAGTAGGAATAGAATTGAAGATCTATCAGTTGATGCAGCAAAGTAATGAAGACATTGCATATGAATCGGTACTTAAGGTACATTGGAACTTGTTTGAGTTGTGTTTTTTTTGGCATGTGTTGTCAAAGAGGGAGAGTTTACTATCATATCTTTCTAAAATTTGCAAGAAAAAGAGAGTGTATGCGAGAGGTGTAAGGAAACTTAGGTGCAGAAACAGCTTCCTACACTAATCTCATAAGGAAAGTATGATGCAAATCCTATTAAAATCTTCTTCACTTACAGATTCAATATCATGTAAACAACAATATTGCAGCAAACCATGCATACAGAAAATAGACAGAGAAAAGAACACATAACACAAGGATTTGCCGGTGGGGAAAAACCTTTCGGTAAAACAACCCCACCCCTTCAGAACCTACACAATGTATTATCTTCAACACAAGGTTACAATACACTTGCAATGCAAGTTCAACATCAACAACATAAGACTCCAGTAGCTACTCGCAGTACCAACAATACACCTTTTTTGCATCGCATCTCTTTGCAACCCTAAAAATGCTTATATCATGTGCTTCACTTTAGGGCTACTCCCAAAGGTAAACCGTATTAGGGTTTTACCATTCTCTGAGAAAATAGGAACCCCCAAACCCCACTATTGGGGTAGAGTGTATAGTAATGAAATGTATTAGTTGCCACATGTTTTCACCTGTCATTGAATCTTCCTAACATAGCTATTACATGTCATAGGAATTCGTCATAACCATTTTAGTCATGAACTCCTTACACACAATTCAAGATGTCGACACATCAACATTATTTTCAAGAAATACATTTTACAAAACAAATAATAAGAATAGGAATTATACAAGGTTGAGACACCTTATTCCTAACAAGAGGGAGAGATTACTATGAAAGAGGGAGATTACTATATTTGAGGAGTTTTGTGGAACGAAATGTAAGAGGGAGAAGCATTCTGTCAGAAAATACTTGTTTTCAAATTTCATTCTGCTATGACATGTTGTGTTGCCATCAATGCCAAAGAGGGAGATTTTTGGATACAATTTTTCAATTGTGTGTTGTCTTTGATGTTACACACATGTCATATCAGTTATCAATCAAAGTCTATCGAGCTCAGTTGGTTAGCAAGGCAAAAGAAAAAGTCTACCAAGCTCAAAAGGTTAATAAAGAATATTTACAACATCTACTGAGCATTCTTAGACTTTGTCTTGTGCAGATAGTTGTTATCGAGCTTCCAAGGTTAAAAAAGGAAATTTAGTGTCTACTGAGTTACTCAGTCATTAAAGGAAAATGTGGCAAAAAATAGTTCTTACCGAGCTCTCATGGTCAGCGAAGGAAATTTTGTTCTTATTGAGTTCACTTGGCAGCCAAAGGATTTCATAGAATGTGTAGTGTTAATCGAGTTGAGATGGTTAACTTAGGAAATTTTTTCTAGAGTAATGTTTACCAAGTAGGGTTAGCCAATGAAGGATTTCATTGTTTTGGAAAATAAAGTTTATTTGTTTAATGTAATATTTGTAGCCGACTGATGTATGGTTTATTGGTAAATGTAACTTGTAATTGAGCTGACTTGACAATTCGTAATGTATAAATAAAAGGTCAAGTTGTGGATTCTGATTGTAAGTAACGAGTATGAAATAAGCTAATTATGTGAAGAGGTAGTGTAAGTGAATTTTGAAGAAGGATAAGATATCCTTGAGGAGAAGCAGAGTTGTATTTGATCAGCAAGGATCTATTGAAGCAAAGCAGAGATCTGTATCAGCAAAGTTTAGTTGCATCTCATTCAGGTCATTTATTGTTACTTTCTCACCATTGTAACAATATTTCCTAAATCTCTTAATAGAGTTGGTTTAATAGCCATTTTCTAAATCCTCTAACAAGGTGGATAGTTTAGTTGAATTGTTCTAAAGACCTCTAGAAAGGCCACTCCTAGTAGGGTGATTAAATCCTCTAACCAGGTCACACCTAACAGTGTGTTTTGTAACCTTTAACAGGGTTAGCTCCCAATAGGGCTCACTTCATAAGAGTGAAAATTGGTAGCTAGTTACTTGGTGGTTTTTCCCAAATTGAATTTCCACGTTAAATTCAATGTCTCTTGTGTTCATGTTATTTACTTTTTCATGCATGTTAATAATTGTGAATGCTTAAAGATTAGTAACAAGTTAATCTACTGAGTTACAACATTTTTGTGAATGTTTACCAAGTGACAGCAGTAAGTAACTTGTTTGAAATCTAAGGGATCTGTGGATTTGTTTTTGTGGTAACTGATTCACCACCCCCCACCCCCCTTCAGTTACTCTATCTATAATTCCAACAAGCATCAACTAAGAATTTTCTAATGCTCAACACCTAATCTTCACTCGGCACCTAAAGATCACTCAGAACACACTAGAATTTCCTGTTACTTGGATTCAAATTGGGAATTTTCTTAGCTTCAATTAACTTGCTCGACACCCCCTAAAAGATCTTAGTTGATTCAACTAAATGCCTTTCCTACAAATAGTAGGTTTGACATCAACGACAAAACAATGATTGAAAACAACAATCTTCTTTTTTTGCAACAATCTCCCTCTTTGATCTTCACAATGAGTTTTTCAATCAAATTTCCAAAGAGTGCAACTATTGAATCTCCTTTCATTAGAATTTTTAGAATAGCACAAAACTTTGGTGAAGGACGAGCGTCACTCTCCACTAGTTGAATTCTACTAACCTCTTGAATCATTCTAGGATTTGATGAAGTTTCCATGTTTGTTGTTAGGATTTGAATTTATTTCCTCTCTAAATTACTCAGCATAGTTAAGATCTTCACTTGTTTGAGCTTTTTCATGTAGATAGCTCTTGAGATCTTTCGGTAGTCACTCAAATTGCCAAATCACTCTATGCTTTTGAAATCTGAATGCAAGGTATTAGATATTATCCTCAAAATTTGTTATATACCTTCTTCTAATTAATTTAGGCTCTCCATTAATATTGTGTACTTAGGTAGGTAGAATCCATTTTTCTTGGTCGATATTGGTACCTTTTAACTAGGTTTTTACTTTATAGCTCAATCTCCTCCATATCACTCAGTCTCTACCATTCCATTTCTAAAGTGCTTGATCTACGTTGCAATGCTCAATCAACATAGACAATTTTATTGACCCTCGGCAACCTTTCACAAATTTGTTCTTAAGCATCTTTATATATACAAAAATGAACTTTTGACACATTTTATGTAAAGAATTGATGTATGATACATTAATTAAGTATATAGTTCTATACATACCTTTCTTGCTTAGTTTGAGATGACATGATCACCTTCTCCATTGGATTGGGTGACCTCAACTCTATTTGCTCCACTACTTCCATCTTATGCTCTCTTTTTTCATTTTTGATTCATTTCTTTCCTAACTTTCTCAATGTCTACTTTGCATTTGCCTTTGTCTTTTGTCTGTTTTGTTGAATTTACCTAAGTCTTGCAATTCTTCCTTAAATGTCCAAACTTGTGACATTTGGAGCATCCATTATTAGGTGCATAATTCTTCCTCATTCTTGACCTACACTCATCTTTTTGATGTCCTTGTTGTTGTAGTAAAATAGTAACCATTAAACTTAGGTTTAGAATTTTCAATACCATATTTTCTTCAACAAATATTTGTAGCATGACCATGTTTCCCGTAGTGATAGCATGTTGGGTTGTCCTTTTACTTTGCATTCCTCACTTATCCATTCCTAGATTATTCTCCTTGCTCAATGCATGCATGACCTAACCCATTAGAATAGATTGATGACTTCATAATTTATTCAAAGTACTTTATTGTCTCTTTTGGTTTGTTGAATCTCTCCATAGATTCTTTCTCATTTTTTAGTTCATTCTTTAGTATGTCCTTCTGTAATTTGAGATTTGTGATTTCCACTTCCTTGTGATTCTATTTGTGATTTTCAAGCATTACTTGAGTGTTTGTGACCTTTTTGCACATCTGATATCCTTTCTCCAAGTCTAGTAGCCATTACCATTTTGTCTTCTTCATCCATAGTCATGTCTCCTTCGACTTTTTTCTTTTGTTCACTCACTTGACATAGTCTTGCTAATTGGATTTCATGTTCTCTTTTTAGTCCTCTTATTTCTTCATTCAAGAGTTTGTTCTTTTCTAGTAGATATACAAATGCTTTATTATTTGAATTGTCTAAGTCAAGCATCTCTTTAGTCTCAACTTCTTCATAGGAAATTTTTTTTATTTGAATGGCCAATTCCTTTCTCATTTTTAGGGAATCTTTCATATCATTTTTTGCTTTGTCAAGTTTTTGTAGTATGAGTTGGATGTCAATCACCTGATTGTCAATAGCCTTGTCTAGTTTAAAAGCCTCCATGTCCAAGATCTAATCTCCAAGTGATTAAGCTTCTCTCAAAGAACCAATGCTCTAATACCAATTATGGATTGAATGGAGTTGTAAAAAAGATAAAAAAGATACTAAGAGGGGGTGAATCATAATCTTAATCACTTTAAACTTTTCACCAATTCGTTCACATCTATCATTAAACTTGTGTATGTAAAACTTGTAATGATAAATTTTTGTAATATGTATATATGATCTATCACATGCATGAAAATAAACATATAACTCAATATTTGTTACCAAAAAACCCTCCAAGGTGAAGGTAAAACTGGGTTGGAGATGACACCCACAAATCTTCACTACTATAGTAATAAAGTTAACATGTTATGGTTATAATGTTTGATCATAATACATGATCTACACTATGAGGGTTCTGCCCTATTAAAAGCTTTAAGATACCAATAGATCTCACCTTGTTAGAGGTTTTAATGCTTACAAAAAAGTTATGGCTCTGTTAGGAGATTTAAAAATATTTGTTAAGACCACTCTATTAAGAGATTTACCTTGATTCTAGTTGACTAGAACTAATTCAATACATAACTCTTAGTATACTCTGTAAGTTGATCTTGAGTCTTCTCCTTGCTAACTAATCCTCTCCTCTAATTTGATAAATTTTTCATCCCTTTCACTACTCTAATTAGGTCATTTTCTCTATTTAAGTGATAACATAACCCTTTACTGACTTTTGATTTGATTTCAATTGCTTCATACTCCTTATTCACATAAACAGCCTTCTCTTCTCATCTCCCTTTTCCTGAGATATGATCTAGGTTAAGATCTTCACTATTTAAAGAGTTTCATAAAGAATTTTCTAGATGCTTCCATATTTTTCCTTTTTATTTGAATTATTGTTTACATAACATAGAGATCTTTGATCCATATCATTAACACATAAAACTTTCTGTAACAACCACTACATAAATTAAACATTTTGTAACAACATTTTCTTGTATTAAATGTTCTTTCTAAGTTGGCTTGAAAAATATTTTACCTCAAAAAAAAATTTGTTCTAACTTTTATGTGAACTTTGCATTTCTTGGCCTTTACTATTCTCTGATGCTTGAAATCATTTTTCTCATTTTATATTGTGCTTGGCATATGCTATGTAACTCAACACTTGTATGATTAAAATTTTCTTGGTCATTTTTGAGTTCAGATCATACAAAAAATGCTTGGTGACCATAAACTTACTCAGCTCCTATAGAGCTTGCTTATGTACATGACTTGGCCTATATAGAGTAGCTCAATTGTAATGATGACCATCTGACTCTGCCTTGTAAATTACAAAGTGTTTAACACTAATAGACAACAATAGTTAGAGATACCAATAGAGCTCACCTCCCAACCTAGGCCTCAAGGAGACCATGACCACCAAGATAAGAGAACTAATACCAAATAGGTCACAGCCACAATCAAACCACAAATGCAGGAACATCACAAGAAATCCCATTCTAATGGTTTCACAATGGGTTTCACCTAAGAACCCAGGACAAAGAATATATGCTCTCCTTATCCCATCTAAATGACATCAAAATAATTGGCAAGCAAGGGCCTATACACCTTGTCTTTTTCCCTCTTCCCCATCAGAAGAGACTCTACACTTCTATGGAGGTCACAACTAACCCCTTGACTCCACAAGTCCACTTATTCCCTATCCAATGGTGAGTAATGACTTCACACCCATGAATAATCCTTCAAGAAAATGCAAAAAAATCAAGATTGAAAATATCATTTCCTAACCCTTACAAGCACAAAAAAAATACATACAAATTATCCAAGAAATGCATAAACAATAATTTCAACATACTAATCTATTACAAGAAATGAAGAACATCCATAGCAAGAGAATCACCAACCTTACTCAAATGTGTTATGTAATAGAAAGTTTAAAAGAGTGCTATCCTTTATTTCTCCAATCTTGAAACCCTAGTGTCCCTAAAGACAAAGAGTGGGTTGTTGGTCTCAAAATGGTTTTGACAATTGAGTGTCAACACACTTAAGAAATTTTCTTAGTAGATGTCGAGTTACAATATATGCCAAGCCAGAAATTCATCAAGTGTCAAGTTACAATAGATGCCAAGTAGATAGATAGTGTCAAGTAATTCAAAAGTTGAGTGACTAATTGATGTTGAGCTAGTATATGTGCCGAGTAAACTATAGGTGCTAAGCAAGATAGAATTTCTATAAGTGCCAAGCAAGAAAAAATTCCTGTGTGTACCAAGCATCAGTAATCTATAAGTGCCAAGTAACACAGAATCAGCATAAGAGTTTGTGCCCTCACAAACTCAGATGTAAACTATTTTTGAGCTGACATATGATAAATCTCAAAGGATTAAAAGATAAGATCAAATATTTTTAATTCCCTATGAAATATACATGTAACCAATCAAAAAAATGGAAATATTTGAGTGGGAAAGATGGATGAATCTCAATCGTAGATTCATACCTAACCCTAAGTCATGAAACCTTTTTAAGAATGTCAAAACCCCATAATTCAAAAATGTAAAAGAGAGGATACAAGCAGAGAATGCATGCAAGGAGAGAATAATAGCAAAGTATGAAGGAAGTGAAAGAGGTGAAAAGACTTAGAAGAAGAAGGACAGCATTGCAACATTAGTTTATAGAACAGAGTATCAATACTTCAAATAGGATCATATTAGATCAATAAGGATCAGATCAAAATGGATAGAACAAGGATCTAAAATCAGAAATTTAGGATTTTAAGTTATCAGGTCATCACATTCTACTATACTTTCTAGCCATTGTATTAAGAGATTGAAAATCCTATGATGATAGATTGGTTTAATAGCCATATTGTAAATCCTTTAACAAGGTGACATTCCAAGTGAGTTTTTGTAAATCCTTTAGATAGGTTACTTTAAATTGAGTTTTGGAGCCTTTAATAGGGTAGACCTTTCATAGAGTAGACCATTGCTGATAGTCAAACTTTGTAACCTTGAAAAGTTACATATTATTGCAGTGATAAGTTGTGCGTGTCATCCCCACCCCAGTTTTACCTTCTCATTTTGGAGGGTTTCTAGGTGATCAAATATTATGTTGTCTATTTTCATGCAAGCCTTTACTTTCATGTTAATTATAAGTGTTAGATGGATGTATCAATTTTAGTTAAAAGTTTTATAGCTTAAAGTTTGATACTTTTGATTCACCCCCTCCCCACCTAGAAGTATTCTTCCCACTTGTAAATTACAACAATTGGTATTAGAGCCTAGTTCTTGCAAGGAGAAGCCTTATAGCTTGAATAAAAGATCCAATAATAGAGGTCTAAAAGCTTGGGAAGATTATAGAGAACAAGGAGATTGAAATACATCTCATTCTACATTCTCTGGAAGAAGCTAGGGAAGAATTGAGGAAATCCCTAAAGAGTAGAAAAGAAATTTCCATAGCTAAGAATGGTACATAATACAAGGAGATTGACACCTCAAAAGTATTTGCTAATGGAGATTATAAGGAGTTTGATGTACCAATTGTAAACTTGATGGAGAAAAATAGAGCTCAAGTAGAAGAGATCAGAACTCTCAAGATTGAGCAAGAATCACAAGCCATGATGCTTTGTGAAGTGACTAAGTAGAAGAATAAAGCTATTGAATAAAGCTATGATAGAAGATGAAAATAGAAACTTAGCCAATAGATTGGAGGAGAATTCAACTGAGCTTGCAAAAATTTCCAACATGAAGCTAGACACCCTAAGCTAAATGATGAATGCCCATCATGAGCTAAATGTCAAGGACATTGAGATCTCAACACTAAAGATGCAAAATGAACAATTGCAAAATGACTTGAGAAGAGAGAAGGAAATTGTAGAAAGATTCAACAAACCTAATTAACCTATCAAGTACTTTGAATAGCTAGTGAAATCACCAAGATCCAGCAATGACACTTCAAGACTAGGATACACTAGCACTAAAAAAGGAGAGTCATCTAAGACTCTAGAAGAAACAAGTGACAAAGGTAAGAACACAAAACCAACTTGTAATTTTTGTGGTAAAAAGGGACATACCTCTAATGTTTGCAGGAGTAAGTATGCCAACTAGCATGACAAACCTAAAAACATGGGTCACTGTCACAAGTGCAATAAGCAAGGTAATCAGGCACATAACTGTAGGACTAAAACCATCAGGACACCAAGATTTGAAGGTCACTACTACAATTGCAAGAAGTATGGACACAAAGCTTTTAAATGCATATCTAAGCCTATGTGGACACCAAACCAACCAGAAAAGTCAAATAGTCATGGACATCACTACAATTGGGACTACAATGCTAGGCAAAGCTATCACTACTATCAAGAGGATGGACACATCCCTAAAAAAAACATAAGAACACATTTTAGTGGAAGCTACAATAGATGGTTGAGCCAAACTACATGCTTCAATTGTTTGAAAATTAGTCACATCAGCAAGCACTACCCAACAAGGACAAAGGCACCTAACGTTGGCTCAAACAAAGGAAAAGATAAGGTAGATGTTGAGCATGTTAGAAGAGAGATGAATAAAACATGGAAGAAGAAAGATGGATGCAGCATATCAAATGGAGAGATCTCTTCACCCAAAAGGTCAAGTGGTCACACTTCATCCAACTAAGAAAAAGAAGGTATGTGGGACTGATATTTAAATGTTTTCTCATACATCAGTTCCAAGACTAAATTAGTACTGCAAAGGATAGATCAGCATTAATAAAGATGCAAAGTTAAATTTTCAAAACTTTCACATTGTTTCTGAGTAAGGAAAGTTGCCTTCAAATACCAAGTAAAATCCTAGTATATGTCAAGTTGTCTATCAAAGTTAGTAGAAACCAAGTTAGTAGTGGATGTCGAGTGAAAGGGAATTCTAGTCGAAGCCAAGTAAGGGAAACTCCAATGTATTTCGAGTGTTGGAAAATTGATGGAAGTTGGCTAAAACAGAATTGCATAAGGAGCCAAGTGGACAGTTGTATATGCACTATGCATTAAATGCTATGAAATGAAGGCTACAAGGTCATGTTTTTAATCATTTTTCATCATCGTGAACATAGGCCAAGAGCAAGAAGAGTGTAGAAATGGTTTCCAAGTAGAGATTGAAGCTTTTGCACAAATTTAATTTAAGATTCAGCATCATTTCATCGATTTAAGGTATTTACACTTGTGTCAAGCTACATAGTAAAGCAATTTACAACTTGAAACCCTAGTTTGAAGAAATGACATCTAGTTCTAGGAAACCCCAAGATAAGGAGCCATTTGATGTCCAATTGGTCAGTGATGAAGTTAAACAACCTGGCTTTAGACCAATTCCTAAAGTTTCTTATAAGAACGGCCCTGCCAGAGCTTTATCCATGATTCCATCTAAAGTTGTAATGGTGCAAGATGTTAGAAGATGTTATAACTATAAAATTGAAGCTATTGGTGATATGGAGATTAGGGAAGCATACAATAAATTGTGTGAGAATAGGGTATTGAAGGAAGAGTTTCAAATTGTTGAAAGGAAGGGCTTAACCCATGCCCTAGATTTCCCTACTATATTCAAAATGAAATGGGTAAGAATTGTGTTGAGAATAATCCATGATGGACTCCTATGGTTGGAAGATGGACCCATTAAACTATCTAAAATAATTATACATAGAGTAACCAAGTACCCAACCCTAGAATGACTAAAAACCCTAAGGAGTGACTCTAAAGAAGCCATAGAGAAGAACACTGGGACAAAATGGAATAAGAGAGGGATGACTATTGACACCATCAAAGATCCTCTTGTAGAATTTGTTGTTAGAGTCACGTCTCATAAGTTCTACCAGTCAAGCTAACTCAACAGTGTACCTTGCATTGCAATAGACATGGGATATAAAATTATTAAGAAGGATCATACTTATGATTTAGCTAAACTACAATTACAATTGATTATGGAGAATTTGGGACTCATATGAAGATCCAAGGGAGCCCAATGTAAATTTGGAGCAATTTTGATATGTTTATTTTTCTACGTTCAGAATGAATTTCCCTCTTTTGGAAAGGTAAGCTGGAAAACAAACAGGTCAATAGTAGTATAGGTGAATGAATACATAGAATAGATAGGGGCAAATTTTGAAACTATTATGACTAGCTACTTTGAAGACTTTAAGAAGTCAATGAAACAGAGACTAAGGATACATGTCTCTCTTGTTGAGTAGCATATCAATGACATTTTCTTCTTAGTAGACATTGACTTTACATATATCCAAACAATAGTACCAAGGGTAAGATGGCTGAGGCCACTTGGTTATGAAATCAATATTGATGAGGCATCAACATCAATCACAATATTGCTAGTAGAAGACATTGATAAAAGTGAAAAACCTTTTGGCACTTATGATGTTTTCAGATCCAAGGTGGACATGGAGTTGAAAACTACTTCAACCCTAAAGAAAAAGGATAAATTGATGAAAAAACTCAAGGCTAAATTTGGTGAAGGCACAACAAAAGGTGAGGAGGAGGATGAAGACACAAATGAGGATGAAGAAGAGTAGGATCAAGGGCTACTTACATTGACCCAAGGCATGGGAGAAGATGTAGAAGAGAAAGAAGGTGCCAAGGAGGAAGAGGAAATTAAGGAAGCACCTAAGCCAAAGCCAAAGGCAAAGAAAAGAAAAGCCTCTACCAAACCAGCTGTCAAGCCTAAGAAAGTTGCTAAGCCTAGTCCAGTAAAGCCTATCACAAGGGCTAGTACAAAAGCCACATCAAAGAAGGCTAAGGAGCAAGAAAAGAAGAAGGCCATTGAAGAGGGAGGTCAAACTAAGAAAAAGTTGAGAAGAAAATATGCTGTACCCCCTTAATTATATGAAGCAAGAACAAATTCTAATGACAATGGACAATTCAGAGTGGTTAGTCACACCACCAAATGTGATTTGGAAAATATATGTGATAAAATTAGGGATAATGTAGATTTTTCAGGTTTAAAAAGTATTGATTTTAATAAGTTAACTAGAGAGGAACATAACATGGTTGAAGATTCAGTCTACACCGTGATGGCAAAGTTCAAGAACACTCCACTTGAACTTGACAATTCAATGCCTAAGGAGTTATATTCTATTGTAGAGAATAAATGGCATTACTACCTCAATATGGAAAAAGAAATAAGAGATTCAATATTGGCTTGAGTAATGCCTGCACTTACTAAAGGGAAAATCTATAAGGCAAACAAGAAGCATGGGAGCAAATTTGCACCCAAGTATAGAACCTTTACTATTCTGTAGAATAAAATTGAGGATGTTGTCAAAAAGTCCACACAAATGTGGAAGTTAATCTATGGCCTCACAACTATGAAAGAAGGAGAAGAAGATCCTCTTAAGGCAAGAAACAATGAAGAAGAAGAAGAAAATGATAAGGAGGAAGAAGGTGAAAAAGACAACGAAGATGTTACATTGGAGAAGGAGACACAAAAAGATGATATGGCAACTGCTGAGGAGCAACAACAAGAACAGATTGTGCAAGACACACAATTGCCACCACCAAGTCCTCCACATGTGACTCCCACACTTGGAAATATAGTAACTATTCAAGATGTTCTTGACAACTCTGGTCAGAACTTAAACCCACTAACTATAGAGGACCTTAAAAAGATCCTTCACAAAACTACACTACAAGCACAATTGTGTACAAATCCAGTCTTGGTGAGTGACAAAGAATTACAAAAGGTTGTATCAAACATAACAAGGGATAAGGTGAATCCACAAGAACCACCTTCTCATATCCCAATAGACACAAGTGGATAACCAAAAATACAAATAGCAGTAGACACATCTACAAAGGTTGACTTTACAATACCAGTCACTACAACTGATGAGGAGCCAGACAAGGATCAAACAAGATAGATAGATACATCTATCTCTATAGCACAGGAACAAGGTGCACTTCTATAGATCATAGTAATTGACCAAGGAAGAATAGAGGAGGAGACCCCAAAGGAGAAGGAGCAAGAGGCAATACAAACTGATAAACTCGCCTACAATAGGGACTCCAACAATGCCTTAGAATCTGACCACTATTGCCATGCCACTGCAAATATCTACACCAGGCTCAAGCTCAACAAGAGTAGTAAGGGTACTTCACTATGGAGACCCTGCACTAGATGAGGACATAGTCATTCCCAAATATGACTATAAAAATTTGAACATTGATCAAATAAATGAAGTGCAAGAGGCACTTGAGAGGAAGAAGAAGCAAGAGATACTCAGAAATGAGTATAAACAAAGGAAAGCTTTGATTGAAATAAAGGATATCTTTTTAGATGCTTTCATCTTGCAAATACTTGATGAAACCAAGAAAATAATGGAGCAATTATACAGTATATTAGACCAGGTACAAAATGAAGACCTTGATTCAAATCCAAAACTATTAGAATGGTCTGAAAAGAAGTTTCAAACAAAGGTAAATGAAAGAATATCAAGTGAAATAACACTTTCACAAGTGGAGTTGGCCAAGAAGACTGAAAAGGTAAAACCAATACTTGAGAACATATTCTCATTGTACTCAAAATTGTGTGACCCATCAATTTTCACACAAGAGACCAGCTAGCAGATAATGAGCTTAGAGAGGAAACTTAAAATATCAAGCATGCAACTACCCAAGGATCTAGCTCAGAGTGAGAAGCATTTTCAAACTACACTTTGCACTTAGAAGGAACTAGCTGTACTAATAGTAGATGAGGCAAATACCAAAGCCAAGTTAATATAAATTCAATCTACCATCACCCCACACATGGAAATTTTGTAGAAAGAACTGGCCTATGTTGAAAATGTTATAAAGAAAGACCCCAATCTTTCTACATTGAAAGGCCTAGTTCACCTTGCAACAAAGATAGCCATCTAGCTTAAATCACTACAAATTGCACTTGAAAATTGGGATGCTACTCTCAAGATAGTGATGGAGGTAAATAAATCCTTCTTGGCTAAGTATTTAGTTAATGTATAGAACCCTTTGACATAAGTATCAAAAAAGGGGGAGATAATTATAATAAAAAGAGGGAGATAAAACTAAGGGGGAGATAAGAAGATAAATTTTGAGGAAGAAAAATAGATAAGCCAAAAGGAAATTATAACTACAAGGGAAGATGTGTGAAAGGGGGAGTGAAACTAGATCAGGGCAGAAAGAATAGAGTAGATAGAGAAAGAATGGCAAGGCAGAGATAAAGAGTATAAGAATCAACATGAGACAAATCCAACATGAGAAGTTGTGGATACACCAATGGCACATCAACTCAGGGGGAGTTACAAATTTTGAGGTATCTTCACAAAATTTTGAATAATTTTTGAAGTTTTGTATATATGTCAAACATATGCATATTATACTGAAAAATATTATATTCATCACATATAGTTAAGTGTTTTTGACACTCATGTCAAAGGGGGAGAATTTTGGTCTTAGAATGGTTTTGACAATTGAGTTTCAACACACTTTAAAAAAATTTCTAGTTGATGCTAAGTTATTGTATGTGCTGAACTAGAAATTCATCAAGTGTTGAGTTACAATAGATCTCGAGCAGATAGATAGTGTTGAGTCATTCAAAAGTTGAGTGACTAATTGATGTCAAGCTAGTATTTTTTTCAATTAAACTATAGGTGCTGAGGAAGACAAAAATTTAATAGGTGTCGAGCAAGATAGAATTCCCATGTGTGCCAAGCATTAGTAATCTATAAGTGTCGAGTAACACAGAATCATCACAAGAGTTTGTGCCCTCACAAAGTCAGATTGAAAACATTTTTGAGTTGACATATGATGAATCTAGAAGGATTAAAAGATAAGATCAAATCTTTTTTATTCCCTATGAAATCTACATGCACCCAATCAAAAAAATGGAAATATTTGAGAAGGAAAGATGGATGAATCTCAATTGTAGATTCATACCTAACCCTAAGTCATGAAAACTTTTTAAGAAAGTCAAAACCCCACAATTAAAAAATGTAAGAGAGAGGATACAAGCAAAGAATGCATGCAAGGAGAGAATAATAATGAAGTTTGAAGGAAGTGAAAGGGGTGAAAAGACTTAGAAGAAGAAAGATAGCATTGCAGCATCAGTTTACAAAATAGAGTATCAATACTTCAAATAGGATCATATTAGATCAATAAGGATCAGATCAGAACGGATAGAACAAGGATCTAAAATCAGAAATTGAGGATTCTAAGTTATCAGGTCATCACATTCTACTATACTTTCTAGTCATTATATTAGGAGAATGAAAATCCTATGATGATAGGTTGGTTTAACAACCATATTGTAAATCCTTTAATAGGGTGATATTCCAAGTGAATGTTTGTAAATCCTTTAGACAGGTCACTTTTAACAGAGTGTTGGAGCCTTTAATAGGGTAGGCCTTTCATAGGGCAGAACATTGCTGATGGTCAAACTTTGTAACCTTGACAAGTTGCATATTGCTGCCAGTGATAAGTTGTGGGTGTCATCCTAACTCCAATTTTACCTTCTCATTTTGGAGGGTTTCTTGGTGATCAAATATTGTGTTGTATATTTTCATGCATGCCTTTACTTTCATGTTAATTAGAAGTGTTAGATGCATGTATTGATTTTAGTTAAAAGTTTTATAGCTTAAAGTTTGGTACTTTTGATTCACACCCCCCCTCTCACAAGTATTCTTCCCACTTGTAAATTCCAACATGGGTAATAACCTACTATGTTAACCAAGACAATCTAAAAAGGCCTCTAAATCCCACCCACCTACCAGCAATAACTTCTTGAGTTGACCCTTGTCTCCTACCATTAATGCAAGTTTGGGCAAGTGTATGGGTAAGGGTAATGTCATAAGACCACTCCATTTTCATAACTTTTAGAATATGATTTGTTTGTGTTGGATACAATATTTGTTCAATTGTGTGTTATCTTTGATGTTATACAAATGTCATATAAGTTATCAGACAAAATTTACCAAGCTCAGTTGGTCAGCAAAGAAAATTATAGAGTCTACCGAGTGTTTCTAGAAATTACACTATGGAGACAGTTTCTACCGAGCTCACTTGAGCATTGAAGAATTCTGTGATAAAAGTCAATTTTTACTGAGCTCACAAGGTCAATGAAGGGAAGTCAGTGTTTACTAAGTTCACTCAGTCTCCAAAGGATTTTGTAGAGTTCTCAGTGTTTATCGAGCTTTAGTTGGTTAACACTAGAAATCATTTCTAGAGCAGTATTTACAGAGTAGGGTCGGCCAATGAAGGATTTCATTGTTTTCAGAAATAAAGTTTAATTGTTTCATGTAATGTTTGTAGCCATGTATTTAATGATTATTGGTAAATGTAACTTGTAAATGATCTCACTTGATAATTTGTAAGGTATAAATAAAAGTTCAAGTTGTGAATTCAAAAGAATCGATGAATGAATGAACATGCAAGTGAGTTGATTGTGTGAAGAAGAAAGTGTGAGTGAATTTTGAAGAAGGATCAGATATCCTTGAGGAGTAACAAAGTAGTATTTGATCAAGAGAGGACCTAGTGAAGTAGAATAGAGATCTCTATCAACAAATTTTAGTTGCATCTCATTCAGGTCACTCATTGTTAATTTCTCACAATTATAGTAGTGATTCCTATATCTCTTAACAAAGTTGGTTTAACAACCATTTTTGTAAATCCTCTAACAAGGTGGATAGTTCTATTGAATTGTTCTAAAGTCCTCTACCAAGACCACTCCTAGCAGGGTGATCAAATCCTCTAACAAGGTCACACCTAACAGTGTGTTTTGTAACCTTTAATAGGGTTGGCTCCTAACAGGGCTCACTTCAGAAGAGTGAAAATTGGTAGCTAGTTACTTGGTGGTTTTTCTCATATTGGGTTTCCACATTAAATCTAGTGTCTCTTGTGTTGATGTTATTTCTTTTATGCATGCATGTTAAATCTTTGTGAATGCTTAATAAGTTAACATACATCTACCAAGTTACAACATTTTTCTATGTGACTATTGAGTGACAGTAGTATCTAGTTTCTTAAGACATCTAAGGGATCTATGATTTTTTTTTGTGGTAACTGATTCACCCCAACCTTAGTTACTCGATCTATATTTCCAACAATTGGTATCAGAGCTTTTGGTTCTTTCAAAAAGGATTTCAAGGATCTAAGCTAAAGATCAAGATGTCTAACAAGAGGGAAATTCGAAGGCTTAAAAGGGATAACTTTTTAGCATGGCAAGGTCTCATGAGACTCCATCTGGCTTCCATTGGAGATACAGGATTGAAATATCTTGATGAAACATATATAACTCCTTCTGGTACACTTATTGTCAATGACATTGCTGAGAAAAAGACTCATAACACCATGATGATAGACATTGCATCTACCCTAAGCTATGAAGAATTTGATAATGTCAAGGACTACAAAACTACCTTTGAAATGTGGAACAAGCTAAAAGATATCTATGGAGGTGATGATAATGTGAGAAGAGCCAAAGTAGAAAGTCTAAGAGGACAATTTGATTAGATGAGGATAAGAAAGGATGAAAATATTGCCAAATATGTTGAAAGAGTCAACGTAGGCATCAATGCAATCAAGGCTTCTAGAGGAGACATTGAGGAGGAAACAATTGTAAGTAAAGTTCTTAGAACATTACTTTCTATTTATGCAATCAGATTTTCTGCAATTTACGAAAGAATATGTGAAGCAAATCATAAGATAAATTTAGAGGCCATAATAGGAAGATTAACTACATTTGAGCTAGATAACTATGACAACTATGTTCCAGCTTCCAACAATATTGAGTCAGCATTTGAAGCCAAGCTTTCACTCAAACAAAAAGGCAAGAAGATCAAAGATTCTCAGTTAGAAAGTGAAGAAGAATCAGAATAGAGTTCTGAGAGTGATCTTGAGGTGGTTGAGGCTCTACTAGCAAGGAAATATTCTAGAGGCAAAGGAAAATACAAAGGTAAAGTTCCTTTAATCTATTTTTCATGTGAGGAAATTGGTCATATTGCTGCTAGGTGCCCAAACAAGAAAAAAAGGGATGAGAAGAAAGGTCACAAGTGCAATGGCAAGAAAGACTTCAAATCATTCAAGGACAAAGGTAAAAAAACATGTTTCATGGCTAAGGATTCTAATGATTATGATGATGGTGAAGATGAAATTGTTTACATTGCTGTGAAAGAAGAATTTGACAATGATGAGGAAGATAAAATGGCACTCATCTCTCATGTGAGAAAAGATGATACATGGATCATAGAGATTTGTTGTTCACATCATATGACTAGTGAAAAAACAAAGTTTGAACATTTTGAAGACTATGATGGTGGTAGTGTGAGGTTTGGTAATAATGAACCTTGTTGCATAAAAGGAAGAGGAAGAATCTCACTAACCAAAGAGCTTGTATGTGATAATGCCTATTGGGTTGAAGGACTAAAGCACAATCTATTGAGTGTGACATAGCTACTCAATGATGGATTCAAAGTGGAATTCATGCATGGAAAAGCAAGACTGCTGGATGACAAAGGAAAACTGATTGGATCTGGCATACAAACAAAAGGTAACTTATTCTATCTTGAACTTAGTGAATGTTCATGTTTTATTGCTCAAGGTGAAGAAAGTTGTTTATGGCACAGAAAGTTATGTCATGTAAACTTTGATAACCTAGTGAAAATAAGAAAATTCAAAAAAGTAAGAGGCATTCATAGTATAAGGAAACTTGAGGTTGATCTATGCAAGAATTATCAGATTGGTAAGATGGGAAAGACTAGCTTTAAAAATAAGAACTATTAGTTTGAAGAAGTTTTGGAAATTGTGCATACTAATTTGTGTGGACCTATTGGAATTAGGAGCTTTACTGAAGAAAAGTTTTTCATTATTTTTGTTGATGATTACTCTAGAATGATGACTATCATGTATTTGAGAGAGAAATTAGAAGCATTTGAGAAGTTCAAATGGTATTTGGCTAGAGTAGAGAACAGAATAGGGAAAAGACTAAAATGCTTGAGGTCAAACAGAGGTGGTGAATTCATCTCCCATGAGTGCAATAACTTTTTCATTGAAAGGGGAATCAAAAGATAGGTATCAGCTCCTAGAACTCCTAAGCAAAATGGAATAGTTGAAAGAAGGAATAGATCTATCATGGACTGTACAAGAACTTTAATGATTGAAAAGAACATTGCTATCAAATATTGGAAGGAAGCTATTAGCATTGCAACTCATACCTTGAACCAAGTATAGTTGAAGAAGGACTCATTCAAAACCCCTTATGAGTTATGGTATGGCTATAAACCTACTGTAAGTTACCTAAAAGTATTTGGAAGCAAATGCTATATTTTGAAAGAATCTAGAAAAGGTAAATTTGGTGTGAAAGGTGATGAAGGAATATTTTTGGGATATTCTTGCAAGAGTAAAGCATATAGATGTTTGAATATGTCTACTCACAAAGTCATACAAAGTGCACATGTGAAAGTTGATGAGTTTGCAGAAAGGATTGAAGAAGAAAGCAAAAAGGAACTAGAAGATTACAAGAGATTTGTTTTCATTGAACCTAATACAGTGCCAAATACATTTGTCAATTAGGAAACTTCCACTCCCAAGTCTTCAGTCACTGAGTTGCAAGAAGTTCAAACCGATTTGTAGGAACCTGAGTCACATTTAGATGCTATTAAGCCAATACCTACTGAGTCTGAAGGACCCAAGCAATAGTCAGATCAACTAGAATATCCAGAACCTAAAGCTGAAATACAAGAGGATGATAATACAATTCATTCGAAAGGAAAGGAACCTGTATTAGCCAAGTATGTTAGGAGACATCATGCACCAGATAAGATTATTGGAGACAAATCTAAAGGTACTATGACAAGAAGTAAGCTAAAAGGTACTTGTTTACTTGTTGATTTTGAACCTAGAAATGTCAAAGATGCATTAGAAAATGAAAGTTGGATTGAGGCTATGAATGAAGAGATAGATCAAATAGAGAAGAACAAAACATGGACTCTTGTACCCAGGCCTAAAGATAAGAACGTGATTGGAACTAATTGGGTATTCAAAAATAAGTTGAATGAAGATGGTAAGGTGTCAAGGAACAAAGCTAGACTGGTATGTAAAGGCTACTCTCAAGAAGAAGGAATAGACTCTAGAGAGACTTTTGCTCCTATTGCAAGATTGAAAGGTGCCAGGACCTTACTTGCATATGCTGCATACAAATGATTTAAGGTATATCAAATGGATGTCAAATCTACATTTCTCAATGGTATTCTAGATGAAGAAGTCTACATTGAACAACCTAAAGGTTTGGTTGATCTAGACAAGAAGGACATGGTCTGCAAATTACACAAAGCATTGTATAGTCTGAAACAAGCCCCTAGAGCATGGTATGAAAGATTGCATAACTCTCTTATTCAGATTGGTTTTCAGAGAACTAATGATAACAGTAGCTTGTATATCAAGGAAGGACTAGATAACAAGATTTTTTTGGTAAAAATATTTGTGGATGATACTTTTTTTACAAGGAATGATGATCTATGCAAAGAAATGAAAAAGGAATTTGAGATGTCAATGTTTGGTGAGATTAAATTCCTTGTTGGTCTTCAAATTCAATAGAGTAAGAATGGTATCTACATTACTCAATCTAAATACATCAAGGAGATACTCAAAAAATTTGGCATGGAAGATTGTAAACCAATTGGAACTCCTATGTGCATTGTACCAAAGCTTACCAAGGATGATGAATCAAAGGAGGTAGATCAGACATTATATAGATCAATGATTGCAAAGTTGCAATATGTAGTTCATACAAGGCTAGACATTACTCTTGCAGTTGGTATTGTAGCAAGATTTTTAGCAAAATCATGAGAAAATCACATGATGGCAATCAAAAGGATCATGAGATACTTGAAAGGCACTGAAGATTATGGATTGTACAAATTTGGAGGTAATCTAGATTTAAAAGTGTTTACTGATGCAGATTGGGTAGGAAACATTGATGATAGAAAGAGTACAAGTGGAGGAGTATTCTTTCTTGGAAAGAGGTTAGTTTCCTGAACAAACAAAAAGAAAAATTGTACATCCCAATCTATAGCTAAAGCAGAGTATGTTGTAGCAGTAGTAAATTGTTCTAAAATTGTTTGGTTCAAAAAATTATTGGAAGGCATGAAGGTGGAAATCAAAGAACCAGTTGTTATGTTTTGTGACAATACAAAGTGCAATCAACATATCTAAAAATCTAGTGATGAATTCAAAAACTAAGCACATTGCAATAAAGTATCACTTTGTTAGAGAATTGGTGCACGATAAGGAGATCAAATTGGAATATGTCCATATAAAAGAACAAATTGTTGACATATTCACCAAGCCATTACCTAAGGATGCATTCTTGTATCTAAGAGGTAAGTTAGGGGTCATTCCCCTATCTAAAGCTCACTAAAATGAAATTTTAGTGATGCATCAACAAGAACCAAATTGAAGATTTTTTAGTTGATGCAGCATAATCATGGGAACATTGCATATGAATCAGTACTTAAGGTACATTTCTACTCATTTGGTTTGTGTTTTCTTTGGCATGTGTTGTCAAAGAGGGAGAGTATATTGTTATATCTTTTTGAAATTTGAATTTGATTGTGGAGAGTTTGATGTTTGAGAAAAAACTATGTAATTTCTTCACAGAAGGAGATTACTATATTTGAGATGTTTGTGGCATAAAATTTAAGAGGGAGAAATGTTCTATCAAAAAAAGACTTGTTCTCAAATTTCATCATGTTGTGTTGTCGTCAATGCCAAAGAGGGAGATTGTTGGATACAATTGTTCAATTGTGTGTTGTCTTTGATGTTACACAAATGTCATATCAGTTATTAGACATAGTTTATTGAGCTCAGTTGGTTAGCAAAGTGAATTATAGAGTCCATTGAGCATTTCTAGAAATTACACTGTGGTGAAAATTTCTACTGAGCTCACTCTGGCATTAAAGGATTCTATGATAGAAGTCAGTTTCTACCGAGCTCACAAGGCCAGCGAAGGAAAGTCAGTGTTTACTAAATTCAATCGGTCTCCAAAGGATTTTGTAAAGTTCTAAGTTTTTACCAAGCTTCAGTTGGTTAACACTGAAAATTATTTCTGGAGTAGTGTTTACCGAGCAAGGTCGGCCAATGAAGTATTTCATTGTTTTGGGAAATAAAGTTTAATTGTTTCATGTAATGTTTGTAGCCAACTGATGTAATGATTATTGGTAAATTCCACTTGTAAATGAGTCGACTTAATAATTTGTAAGATATAAATAAAAGTTTAAGTTGTGAATTCAAAAGAATGGATGAATGAATGAGCATGCAAGTGAGTTGATTGTGTGAAGAAGAAAGTGTGAGCGAATTTTGAAGAAGGATCAGATATCCTTAAGGAGAAGAAAATTTTTGTTTGATCAAGAGAGGATCTAGTGAAGTAGAATAGAGATTTGTATTAGCAAATTTTAGTTGCATCTCATTCAGGTCACTCATTGTTACTTTCTCACAATTGTAGCAGTGATTCCTAAATCTCTTAATAGAATTGGTTTAACAACCATTTTTATAAATCCTCTAACAAGGTGGACAGTTCTATTGAATTGTTCTGAAGTCCTCTAGCAAGGCCACTCCTAGTAGGGTGATCAAATCCTCTAACAAGGTCACACCTAACAGTGTGTTTTGTAATCTTTAACAGGGTTGCCTCCTAACAGGGCTCACTTCAAAAGAGTGAAAATTGGTAGCTAGTTACTTGGTGGTTTTTGCCATATTGGGTTTCCATGTTAAATTTGTTGTCTCTTGTGTTGATGTCATTTCTTTTATGCATGCATGTTAAATCTTTGTGAATTCTTAATAAGCTAACATACATCTACCGAGTTACAACATTTTTCTGTGTGGCTACCAAGTGACAGTGGTAACTAGTTTCTTAAGACATCTAAGGGATCTATGGATTTGTTTTATTGGTAACTGATTCACACACACCCCCCCCCCCCTCTTAATTACTCCATCTATATTTCCAACAGTTTGGAGCATCCCTAAAGTTGTCTAGACCTTCTAGTGGTCATAATTAGGTCCTTAACTCATACCCCTACCACATGGGCACTTAGATTCCACTAAATTAATCTCTTAGTGCCACTTTTTTTGCCTCTATAAGTAAACTAAAATTTTGAATTCAAATTCCTATTTGATGGGACTTCTCTTGATACCTCTAAAAAAAATTGATTAGCTTATGCTCTTAATTAAGTATAGTTTTTGGCTAAGGGTCTCATTTCCAAGCTCTAATTGACATGTCATTTACACATATGCATTACAAGTGTCAAGTGATGCCATATAATAACATTACATAATACACATGACATGTCACTAACTACATAATGAACTAGCCTAATATATGCATTCATATTGCAGTTACAAATTAAATTAAAAAATAACGAGGTTTGCATCGCTTCATTAGACTCAACCTTGGATTCATGATTTGTATATAGGTCTGTCTCTTGGTTCTCCTATTAGTACCATGGTTAATTTATCTACCCACTCAAGTTGAATATCAATAGTCCAATGAAAAATCACATTATATATATATATATATATGTATGTATGTATGTATGTATGTATGTATGTATGTATGTATGTATGAAATTAGAATTTCCTAATTGAATTAACTATTTAGCATGCATAATCTCACTTCAATGAACTTATCTATTCTAATCTATATTCATATAAAACAAACATGTAATTCAAATGTCGTGATATAATCCATTGACTTCAATCTTGAATATTCTTTAAAATACTTCATTAAATCATTCTAAATCTAATCCTAATCAATTTAATATTATCAAACTGAACGATCTAAATGCATATAAACATAATCATCAAGGCATCATAAATAACATCATCATAAGGTAGAAAATCACATAGCATCACTAGAATAAATCAATGTTTAAACAGTCAAATAATGTATCAAGTTTCAAATCATAGGGTATCAAAACATGAATGTATCAACTAATATTGATTTCCATTAAAATACCTAGACCATAAAACATTAATTCATTTCCATCATCATAATAAACTAAGTCTATTAATTTTCTAACACCTAGGTATGTAGATGCATCCTAGAGAACACATGTAATGCCTATGATTTAAACCATATTTTTGAACAACCAAATAACTCATCGCAATACAAAAGTATAACCTCTAGTACATAATACTCTAATAACTTTAACACACCATAATGTACTTTTAATATTTAATATTAATTTACCCTAAGGGAACTTATAGTGGGTTGATAATCTATATCTTCAAATTTATAATGATTCATAAGAGGGTAAGTATTAAATTATATTATCATAAAAATAATCAAATCATTATACATAAGATAGGAGGAATTTATCACAATGTCCTCAACATGGTTTCTAGCAGGAACCATAACAATTTCCCATACCATCACCTTGTCATGCTCCTATATCCATTCACATCTCCTCTATAGGATTTAACATAATAATTCATATTTGAATAAGTGCATTCAAGGAGGGGTCTTACAACTTCTATTAGTTCTTTATAAAAAAAATTTAAAGTTTTATTAAGATGTCAAAATTTGGTGGATCCTTAACAAAGCTCATGTGTGATGCTTGAATCTAGGAAATAGTCTACTTTAATAGGTAAGCTCTAAAAAATTAGGGAGGGTCTTCAGTGTGTCTAAGTACCCCATGTACCTTTTCTAAGATGATTTAGGACCTACCCATTTGATCTTTTTATTTGTGAGGTCTTTATACTTTTGGGAGGGTGGAGTTCCATAGTGGCCATGATCTAACCTTAAGGTATGAGCTTAATGATCTCATATGCTATTTATGTTTAATGTGAATATTTCAAAAAAAACATGTTAACTTTAGTATGCTTTATTCATATCCTCAATGGTTACTTGGGGAGGTAATATGAGTGTAATGTCAAATGTTTACTTAGATTTAGGCTACTAGTTTGGACTGATAATTTTGATGGTCTAGTTTATAAAATAATTCTGGTTTTCATTTTATATTATATGGTTTTTATTTTATATTATATGTTGGAGGTATTACTTAGAGGTTTAGTCTAATCATTTTTTGAAATTGTTTGATTCAAGAGAAATATATTAGATGTACCATTCTAACATAATGTTAATGAATTCAAAAAAACTTATACTTCGGTGATATTTTTTCTAAAATGATTAATCCACATCCATTAGATGTTATAATTTTTATTAATTTTTTAATCTTAATTACTCTTTTATGAGCTCTTTTCCATGATTTGTTTTAGTTTTCATGGTTAATCACATACATCTTTAATCAGGTTAATTAAATTTGCATATGTTAATACTATATTTACTTTTGTGTGCTAGTATTTTGAATACTATATTCAATATAAGTTGAATTTGATGTTATCAATGGCTTAGAATGGGGTTTTCTAGTGCCCCACCTTCTAAGGTTTGTTTAAGATCTTTTTTTTTTTCATAATGTGGTAGGTGTCATCATGTATGTATAAAGTTGGTGTCATTACCTAGTCTTATATACAAATTCATATATTCAACCTCGTCTTATGTATATTTGAACACAGCTCTAGACATAAGATATATGTAGTGGATCCACATGTCTAGATATTCATTCCTCCTACTAAAGATAGTTAACTTTCATGTATAGAGGTCAAAATCCTAAGATGATCTACTAAACTTGTACTCCATGGAATTGATGTCTAAATTAAAATTGCAATGACTCCCACCCATTTTCATCCTACTACAAATTGAATCAATAGATATCTCATGTAATTATCTATATTTTTAAATTTTTAGGAATTTGATATACTTTTGATAATAATGTAGATTTTATTAAAAATCTTATTCTAGGAATTCAATGTAGACATGATCAAAAGATCTAATGACAATAGCCTAATGAATAATGACATATATGAAACTTAAATAAATTTAAATTATATGGACCTTCAATAAACTAAAATTGTAAATTAATTACAGTGTGTCATGTTGATCTTTGGACATGCTAGGGTATACTCATTTGATTTTATCTGGGTTCAACATGTGTATTATGAATTTTTATTTTAAAATAATTATACAAAGCTAAAATATGCCATGCATGTTACTTTAATTTAATTTTTTAAATGGTCTAGGATGGTGTTTATATAAAAATTTCAAGCCTTTTGAATATTCTATGTCAATTGTAAAGCAGTGCAAAGCTTGATACTAAGAGTAACATGTTGTCGAACAAATATGTTAGAAAATGATTTAGAACTTGATGATATTTTAATTAATATTGATGTGGTTCACACCATGAGATTTTTTTATGTTTTGAGTCTATATTTTTTATAGTCACATGATTTAGAATGGTAACACAATCTTTGAATAATGAAAATTAGTTATTGTTTTTGAATGCCTAATAATGAATTCTAGGGTTGAATCATACAATATTAGTAATTCAATTCATCCAATATTTCAATAATATATTGACATTTGTTACTATATCATTAATGTTCATCAATATTTATTTTTACTTTCTTTAGACCCATGATCAAATCCTTGATTGAGATGAAAAAATACAAAGTATACCAATCTTATCTTAATGAAACTATACTTCTTACTAAACAACATGTTTTCTTCATTCAACATTTGCATTATTAATCTAAATTATTCTAAATATTTTCTTCATTAGTTTTACTATTAAAAAAGTGAATAAAAAATCACAAATTTACCTAAACATTTCATAAGTACTTTAGGCATCAATCTCATTAATTTACTTGGCATGTTTGTTAACCCAAAAATCATAACAAAGTACTCATACAATCATCCATTAATTTTTTGTAGTGTCTTCTATTCATCTCCTTTAGTTCAATGATATAACGATAACCCTTACCAAATCAATTTTTTTAAATTATTTTCCTCTACTTAGAGAGTCTAGTACACCATATATTCTAGGTAAGTAGATCATAGATCTTATAGTGATTTCATAATTTATTTCTCAAGAGTATCTACCCATCCTCCACCCCCCTTATTTATTTAGTCTTGTACCCAAAAGTATTATAGATGGGCTTAAAATTTTCCTTATCAATCTCTTCATTGCTTGTTCTTACAAACAATGATTCATTTCTGTACTTTTTTGTAGGTTCCACTCTATATCCTCATATTTAGAAAAATCTAGTTTTACATAATGACTAATACTCTTGTTACTCATAATTCATTTGGCATATTTTCATCTATAATTTCCTTATATTCTATTAGAAAAATATTTTTCCTTAGTCCTCACATATATAATGCCACAAGTTCTAAGAACCAATGTAAAATACATATTCTACCTTTGACCATTCAAGAACTTTCTTCCATCTGCTAAATCAATTATTTTCTTGCTAGAAACTAGCATCTCATATTGTTCTTTGCCATATTGTGGGCATTTTTTCTCTCATCATGCATGACACCTTCCATCAAATTTATATGGTCTTTCCAACAAAATATGGGACATTGGTATTAATGCATAATATAAATTTTTGAAAATAATTGTTTGAAATTACTAAACATTATTGTTTCACTGGTGTCTTCTTCCAAACACTAAGTATAAACCAACCCCATATAAACTGTAATAAACCAAGTAAGCTTTTTAACATCACTAGTGATGATGGTGTGACACTCCCTTCAACAACACATGAGTTTAGAGAAAATTGGAGATTGTGGCCCACTCCTACTATAAGAAGTTCTTGCCAATTAAGTCAACCCCACACCTTTCACCAACATCGGTGTTCCATTTTTTAAAAATACAATCTCATAAAGAATAGTATGTTTGTAATGCCCCACCAAGGGATCCAAAGATTTAACCTAAAATTTCACTAAGTTTGGTAGCATTTTTTTTTTTTTAACGTGAAAGTAACACCATTCATAACAAACACATAGTAGCGAAAGCAATAACAACATTCCACATAACATACATAACAGATTACATTCTTAAGGATCCCTTAACATTGAGTTGCATCTAAATTAACTAGTATTAGTGATTCCATCTAGTACTACATCCACATAAAATAATAATGAAAAGTCCAATGTTCTTAAATTACATTTCTAATTGCTCAATCATCCACTACACATGTCACAGGGTATGAAAGGCTTAAAAGAATATACATATGTGAAATAAAGTACATCATCCTATTCTAATCCATAGTGAAAATGTAGCAAGTAAATGAAACCAAATACCATACATGATACATCATCATCATAAATGATATAAACATAAATCATCAAACATAATTAACTAAGCGCATGGTTCCTCCCAACTGTAAATAGCATCATTAGACCATCGTGGGCCCTAGCCATCCCTCCATGCATAACATCCCAAGTCACCGAAGAGATCATCGGTATTAACATAGTAGGAATGTCACTCCTAAATCATACTACATCAAATGCAAAAAGTAATCTAACATACAAAGTAAGGCATAAGATAACATCATCTAACATATGCAAATCATCAATGTGAGGATACATGTCCACCATCATAATCCATGAAGATAGATGCCAACAAAGAATACTCCAACCACGGTGTCTCAGACAGATCTCAAATGGTAAGAGTGAAAATGCACTACCACCCGACTGCGTGGAACCTAAATGGTCCACTCCCACCACGCTGAGGAGATAATCTCAAGTCCCAAATAGGTTATCAATTCACAAAGCACACATACTCTCTAAGTCTAGGAATCCTAAAAGTATACTAACTCAAAGGTTCTAACACAAAATCGACATCTAATCCCATAGGCACACAAAGACATGTAGGAAACCTACTATGCAAGCGGGAAAGTGTCATCACATGGATCATGCTAGAGTTACCCTGGCAGTCTCTCAATAGACCCGGGCCCCCTAGTGATCCCTGTGTGGCCACTAGTATCCTCTCATACTAACGAGGCATACTACAGAATGCAAGGTCGCAATCAAGCGTTCTCTCTACTCCCATCCTAGTCTATACTAGCAATCGAGGCATGGGAAAGAACATACAATTATCTTATTAGGTTCATTTAATCCCCATTTAGTGTAAATGTTATCACTTATTAAAACAACTTACAATGAGTTACCTTGGCAGCCACTTAGGGCCCCGACCCCCATTGCAAGCCACTTCTCGACACTACAAGTAGATAACCTACCCTAAGCTCATGGAATCATAAATCACAAAATCACCACAATCCTATACAAGTGACTGGAAAAATACCAAAAGAATAATCCATAATAAGAGCATTAAATCTCCATGAGCACATGAAAAGAATCCATAGATAATCATGACCACAACAGTTCTCTATTGGCAACTGAAGGTATCACTGATAATAAAAAGTATCCATTGGTTCTCAATAACCAAAATATATCTCAAAATCATACTGATTGAAGACTCCAAAATGGTTGAGTCAAAACATGTCACAACATGACATCATCAAGAAATAAATCAACATTTTAGTCCCATCATGGTGACTGGAAGTAATCTAAGGATAACTGATCGATGACTCAAAAATGGTTAAGTCAAGTGTCTCAAATACATTTAACTTAGCTTCACTCAAGAAGACTGATGAGCAATAACAATCAGTAAATACAAACATCTCATAGAGCATACCATCACATTACCATCGTTGGGTTTATAAAGAATTGAGATTAAAAGACATCATCATGACATCACAATCATAACCCCCAAGCCTCTGGTAGACATCCTATAACTGGTCAACACTAGTCAACCCAAAAACCAAAAATAAGAAGCATAGAGAAAACACAATGCAAACATATGTTTTGGTTTGCTAAAATCACATAGTTAAGCTAAGATTCAATTTTGGTTCCAAGTATATTTCAAGTGTATAAGATTAATCATTTGACCTACAAGTCAACCCGTTTGTTCCCTCGATAACATTATCCTCCCATTATTTAAAATTACATTCCAAGAATAACTGAAGGATAAATATTTACTCATTACATTAATCTTCATTGTCCCTTAATTAATATTATTCACTTTATGAATTAATCTTAATTAAATCAATTAATAATGAACATAGTTATGACTCTTTATCATTCTAACAATACTTAATTAAAACTCAACTAAATATTACTAAAATTTAGGTCTCTTAATTTAATCGTTCTAATAATTAAATCATCACTAATAACCATTAAAATATCTAAAGTCATTATTCAAGTCATTAGAATAAGACTTATCAACTTCGATGTAAATACTTTACAACTTCGTTAAAAGAATCATATCAACTAAAACTCTATTACATAACTTAATTATTAATTAAATTTAATTAACTCTAATTAATTAATTTAATTAATAATTACATATCCATATCAACGACCCAATGAATATCAATTGATTAATAACTATCTATAATTTATAAGTTAAAAGTCAACTATAATCCAATTCTCCAATATTAATAGTTCAATAATGACTTGTTATTATTTAATAACAAGTTATATTGGAAATCTTATTAATAAATCTATAATGACCACATACGTCACTCTTTTCAATGAATACTAGTATTTCCTTAACAAATTCGTATTATCGATAATCATTTCAATTAAGACTCTATCAAATAACTTAATTATTAATATCATAACTAAATAATCAATGATTATTATCAAGCGAGAAGACTCTTTGCTACCCTATGGATATCCTGTCTAAATAGTTGGATCAATTAAGTTTAACCCCCCATTCAATTTTGATCTTCAATAAATAACTTACCCGTTGAATTCCAATAATCAATTAGTAATTCTAATGAACTCAAATAATTGCATAATTCAAAAACTTTGATTTATAATATGTTCTATGATAAACCTTAATTAAACTAAATTTAATTAAGTTAATTATTAAATTCTAACTATATAAAACTATATTAATATCTCTCCTCTTTTAATAATAATTGACAAATTATTATTAATACTTTTAAATCATTTATCATTTTCAATAAGTCGATTTACAATTTCGAGAACCCTAAAATAATTGGTAACTTAAAAAAATCCCAATAACCTTATTTGAACTCATTCTAATTAAATAAATTCTAACTATATCACTTATTTGAATTTTTATTGACTTGATTAATTACTTAAATATAATTTTATTAATATTATATATATATAATAATTAATATTCAATAACTTCATCACTTAAAAATTGAATTACAATATTAATTATATATATATATATATATATATATTTATTTATTTATTTATATATACATATATATATAATAATTAATATTTAATAACTTCATTATATAAAAAGTTGAATTACAAATTTGATTTCAACCAACACATGTCCCAGTGTCGATCTTTTAACTTACGGCATAATATTCATACACCTGTGTGCGCTGATTTTTGTGTGGCAGAGCCATTCAGGCCTGCTAACGCAGACCTGCGACAGTACACTGTTGCAGGGCCTGTGGTACCAGTGCTGCCGGCCATTGCTTTATATATGCATAGTGGGGTGGGGGTATGAGTTCGTCCCCCCTTGCCCTTTTTACCTTGTGAAATTTTTTTTAATAAAAACTTTTCAATAACGTTTTTCCAAAAACAATTTTATGCGATTCAAATTTTAAATAATGTTTCTCACTTCAATTTTATTAAGTGCCATTTTTAAATAAATATGTGTGTGTGTGTGTGTGTGTACACACACACACACACACACACACACACACACACACACACACACACACACATATATATATATACACACACACACACATATATATATACACGCAAATCACTATGAAGTACTATATCATTTTATTTTTTAAGCACAACAACATTTAAATAATAAACATATATATATATATATATATATATATATATATATATATATATATATATATATATATATATATATATATATATATATATGTTTCTCACTTCAATTTTATTAAGTGCCATTTTTAAATAAATATGTATATGTGTGTGTGTGTGTATACACATATATATACATATATATATATATATATATATATATACACGCAAATCACTATTAAGTACTATATCATTTTATTTTTTAAGCACAACAACATTTAAATAATAAACATATATATGTATATATATGTGTATATATATATAAATGTGTATATATATATATGTATATATATATATGTGTGTATATATATATATGTGTATATATATATATGTGTGTATATTTGAATATATATATATACATATAAAACAAGGAAAATATTTACAATAATGCTTGCAAATATAACATAAATTTTTTTTAACAAATAGGGCTTTTCAATTTTATAAATTAAGAATTTTCTCTTTAATGATCCTTCTAATAGGTTGTTCATAGGCATTTGAAAACCCTAGCCCCATAATTTCCTCAGATCTACGCATATGAAAATTTCTTATATAGAATTTAACTACCCACGACAAAAATGCATACAACCAAGATATGAAAATCCTCACAAAGCATTCAGAAGACATGATGAAGACAGGAAGTGCAAGAAGCAGAAATAACATAAGCAAAGTCACAAGTGTCTACCCGAACAATGATGCTAAATCATTTCTCCTCAAAATCCGTAGAGCAAGCTCCTTCCTTCTCCCACGTTCCCGGTCCTCCAACCATTCTCCAAACGCTCTCCCAAAGCTTCTAGGAGTGCCTGAATATAAAGAACTCTCAGGAAGCACCTAGAATGTCTCTAGAAACAACCAAAAAGTGTTGACAACTAAGCATGAGTCTTTTCCAACCTTCTAGATGAGTCACAAGGTTATAGACACCATGTGCTTAATTTGTGCGCTAACTCCTATGTTGTTGACAACATGTGCATATTTAGAGTGCAAACTCTTGTGTTGTCAACATGACAACTCACGAGAGTTCACATACTCCTAAATATTAGAATAATGCACATTAATTAATTTAATATTCACTTTACTCTTTTCAATTTAATTTATTAATTTTTAAATCTTATGCACTCACTTTAATAACACCACTTATTTTATCTTAATATATTTATATTTTAATCACATGCACACATCATGCAACCTATAATCTTTTAATATTTTTAAT